>CM038214.1:244151877-244267847 GCA_021442155.1 Cymbidium sinense
TTTTTTTAGGTGTTATTTTAGGTTTACATTCTTATTTGGTTTTTAATTTATTTTATTTTAGGTTTATTTTATTTTTATTTTAGCTTTAGTTTTTATTTTATTTTATTTAGGTTTTTTATTTTTTTACATTATTTTATTTTATTTTAGTTTTTATTTTTTATTTTATTTTCTTTTTAGGTTTAGGTTTATGTTTAAGTTTAGGTTTGGGTTTTAGTTTAGGTTTTTATTTTATTTTATTTTCTATTTTATTTTAGTTTAGTTTTTTTATTTATTTTAATCTTATGTTGCATTTAGTTTAGGCTTTGATTTTTAGCTTTTAGGATTTATAGTTTAAGTTTAATTGAGGGTTTAGGTTTTTAGGGTTTAGGGTTTAGAGTTTGGGGTTTTAGGTTTTTAAGGTTTATGGTTTAGGTTGTAGGTCTGGGGTTCAAGTTTTAGTTTAAGTTTTAGGGTTTTTGGTTTTTTTTAGTAGAGAATAAATTCAAATTCAATATTTATTCATTTTGATTTCATCAACCAAGTAACACACCAAGTTTTTTAAGCCATAAGCGACAACATAGATAAAAAAATGAGCACGCATAAAGCAAATCAAAAAAATCTAGATAACTACAACCATCTCTACTATAAAGACACAATTCCATAAGCAGTAGATCGGATCGGTCATTCTTCAATTTCTTTAATTCCCATCAAAACCACCCCAACCTCCCGAGTAGCAGGATCTTCCATCATATCCCCGTTCTCTCCCTCCGCCACCACCATGGTTGTAGCCACTGTCGATCCTCCTGCCTCCATAACCACCACTATTCCGATCACCACCACCATATCCACCGGCACCTCCAGATCCCCACCACCCATTGATAAATGTCTGCCCTCCTCCTTCTAGATCTGGTTGGCCGGTGATGTTCCTACCAACAAGGTTTTGTCCATTCTTAACGTTTAGGTTTTTAGGTTTAGGTTTATTTTTTAATTTATTTAGTTACTTTAGGTTTAGGTTTAGGGTTTAGGGTTTAGATTTTAGTTATTTTAGTTTAGGTTTTATTTTATTTTGTTTATTTTATTTTTATTTTAAGTTTAGGTTTTCTTTTTAGTTTAGGGTTTGGGTTTTATTTTTTATTTTTTAGGGTTAGGTTTTTATTTTGGTTTTATTTTATTTTATATTATTTTAGTTTTATTTTGTTTATTAATGTTTAGTTATTATTTTATTATGGTTTTTTATTCTTAGGTTTATTTTATTTTTAGTTTAGTTTAGGTTTTTCTTTAATTATCTTAATATATATTTATATTTTATTTTGTTTTACTTTTAGTTTTAGGTTTAAGTTTTAGTTTAGGTTTTTATTTTTTTTTATTTTTTTTTATTTTGGTTTAAGTTTTTTTGTTCATTTTATTTTTAGGTTTTATTTAGTTTAAGTTTAGGTTTTTAGGTTTTTAGGGTTTAGGGTTTAGGGTTTAGGTTTTAGTGTTTAGGATTTTAGGGTTTAAGGTTTAGTGTTAGGGTTCAGGGTTTAGGGTTTAGGGTTTAGTGTTTAGGCTTTAGGCTTTAGGGTTTTTAGGGTTTAGTGTTTAGGGTTTAGGGATTATGGTTTAGGGTTTAGGGTTTAAGGTTTATGGTTAGTTCAGGGTTTTGGGTTTAGGGTCTTTTAGGGTTGTAGGTTTAGGGTTTAGGTTTTAGGGTTTAGGGATTTTGTTTTAGAAAACATTAAGTAAACCTATAGGTTTAGGTTTATTTAGTTTATCTTTTATTTATTTTATGTTTATTTATTTTATTTTTTATTTTTATTTTAGTTTCTTTTTTAAGTTTAGGTTTTAAGTTTATGTTTATTTTTTAGTTAAGTTTTATTTTTATTTTATTTTTTAGGATTAGTTTTTATTTTTAATTTTTAGGTTTAGGTTTAGGTTTTATTTTATTTTTTTTTAGGTGTTTGATTTTATTTTAGGTTTATTTTTATGTTTTCTTTTTTTAGTTTAAGTCTAGGTTTATTTTTAGTTTATTTTATTTTATTTATTTTAGGGTTTATGTTTAGTTTATTTTAGGTTTAGGTTTAGGTTTAATTTATTTTAGTTTAGTTTATTTTAGTTTAGGTTTAGGTTTATTTTATCTTGATTATTTTAGGTTTAGGTTTTTTTTTAGTTTAGGGTTTAGGTTTTATTTTTTATTTATTTTTAGGTTTGTCTTTTAGGTTTATGTTTTTATTTAGTTTTTATTTTATTTTATTTTAGGTTTATTTTATTTTTATTTTACATTTAGTTTTTATTATATTTAGGTTTTTTATTTTTAGGTTTATTTTAATTTTTAGTTTTGTATAGGTTTTTATTTATTTTATTTTAGTTTTTTTAGTTTTAGGTTTACGATTACATTTAGGTTTAGGTTTAAGTTTTAGTTTACATTTTTATTTTATTTAGGTTTAGGTTTTTTATTTATTTTATTTTTAGGTTTTATGTTGTTTAGGTTTAGGTTTTAAGGGTTTTGGGTTTTGGGTTTAAGGTTTCGAGTTTAGGGTTTAGGGTTTAGGTTTTTGGGTTTAGGGTTGTAGATTTTAGGGATTAGGGTTTAGGGTTTAGGGTTATAGGGTTTAGGGTTTTGGGTTTAGGGTTTAGGGTTGTAGGTTTAGTGTTTAAAGTTTTGGGTTTATTTTATTTGTTTGTTATTTATTATATTTTTCATTTTTTTAAATTAAGTAAACAAGTAGGTTTAGGTTTATTTAGTTTATTTTTTATTTATTTTAGTTTATTTTATTTTTTATTTTATTTAGGTTTATTTTATTTTATTAGTTTAGTTTATTTATTTTAGGTTTATTTATTTTAGTTTGTTTAGGTCTATTTTCAGTTTAGTTTTATTTTATTTTATTTTTAGTTTGAGTTTTATATTTTATTTTTTAGGTTTAGGTTTAGGTTTTTGGTTTTTTATTTATTTTTTTTAGGTTAATTTTAGGTTTTTATTTTTGGTTTATTTTAAGGTATTATTTTTTAGTTTAGGTTTAGGTTTATTTTTAGTTTATTTTATTTTATTTAGTTTTAGTTTAGCTTTAGGTTTAGTTTATTTTAGGTTTAGGTTTAGGTTTTATTTATTTTTGTTTAGTTTATCTTAGTTTAGGTTTAGGTTTATTTTAGGTGTTGGTTTTTTTTAGTTTAGGGTTTAGGTTTAATTTTTTATTTATTTTTAGGTTTTATTTTTAAGGTTAGGTTTTTATTTAGTTTTTTATTTATTTTATTTTAGGTTTATTATATTTTTATTTTAGGTTTAGTTTTTATTTTATTTAGATTTTTTTAGTTTAGTTTAGGCTTTTATTTATTTTATTTTAATTTAGTTTTTATTTTTTTATTTTATTTTCTTTTTAGGTTTGGTTTAGTTTTAGGTTTTAGTTTATGTTTTTATTTTATTTTATTTTTTAATTTTATTTTTGTTTAGGTTTTTATATTTATTTTATTTTAGGTTTTAATTAGTTTAGGTTTAGGTTTTTAGCAAGAACCAAGAATAAAACCCTTCTTTGCAAGATTAAGAACACATGGCTAGTACCAATCAAAAGGCAATTCCATTAATTCTTTGTTTGAAATATCCTTGTCCTACATCCATTTGGACTTGAGGATGATGATCCCAAAAGAATCTCTTGACTTGACATCTCACGAGGGGCTTCCATTAAACCTTCAACTTTTGAGATGAAAGTGAGGTTAGAGCTAAGGTTCCTAGCTCTTTGCCTAATAGTTTCACATACATTTGATTGAATACATTCATGCTTTGAGGCCGTGTTCATCATTATGCGGCTCGAGTGTCACCTCAATGAAACCCGGGAGGGTTGGGCGTATGCTAATCACATTAGACTCATCCTCTGAGCTAGATTGCAAGTCTATTTGAATAGTAGGGGTACTCATGAACAACATAACCCCATTGGTGATGGCCCAGTCTTCCACCTCTTGGATTGCCTCTGTTTCAACCTCGCC
This sequence comes from Cymbidium sinense, assembly GCA_021442155.1. NCBI lineage: Eukaryota > Viridiplantae > Streptophyta > Magnoliopsida > Asparagales > Orchidaceae > Cymbidium > Cymbidium sinense. Next base: position 244,155,814 of record CM038214.1, read on the forward strand.
TCACACGGTGGAGAGTCATCTACCCCCATGTGCATATGATGGAATGAGTTGTGGGTGGAAAGTGATATCGCTCTATTTCTTTAATTTTTCTTTCTTGTTCACTTGGACTCAGTTTTCTTTTTTTTTCTTTTGCTTTTTCTTTTTCTTATTTTTCTTTTTATTTTTCTTTTGGGTTTGAATTTTGTCCAAGTTCACAAGAAAGACTGTTTTGAGGAAGGTAGTAGGTTGCATCATCATATATCTCAACCTCTCTGACTGAAAATGGCTTTTCATCTCCTTTGATACAACACTCAATCCCATCCTTCGAACTTGATGCGATGGAGGGAGAATGGAATCATCTTGTTCTGATGTTTCCAAGGCATGCTAAGCAAAGTGGTGAATGAAGTATTCAAATTAATGATATAAACTTGGCTTCAGTCTTCCAGTCACCTATCTCTAAAGATAACACTATGGAACTTAAAGCCTTTTCTCCTTGTTCATCGATTCCTCTCAACATCATCCGATCTCATCGAAGTGTGGAGATGTCGATCCTTAAATAGGTAAAGGTATTTAGACTAATGTTCACGATACCACGGCGAGAACTCGGCTAGTCAGATCGCCCATGTCCCTATAATGTAGGGGATAGTTGAGCTTCATGTCCCAGTAGGTCTTCATCATGAAAGTGATTCCTAGCTTAATGTGCCTCTTCTCCAATAGCAGTCAGCTGAGCTAAGCATATCTCTAGATCAAGGAAAGGCTTGATTAATGATTCCCTCATCTCTTTGGATAAGACAAGGGCATCATATATGCTTAGCTTAGATGTCAACTTTCTTAGGTGAGAGATTTGTAGTCCACCTTGATGATCACAAGCATATCCAAGGGTGGAGCATCTGTGGAGGGGCTTCTCGATCTCTAAACCAATGACTTATTTCCCTCTATCTTGAGGTGCGCCCACAGGGGTAGAACCTTATGGAGATTGATTTTGGTGATCTCTTGTGGCAGGGTAATGGAAGATTCTACCTGCACATCAGGCTCACATACAGCTTCTCCTATGGGACCCTCGAAATTGAATAATTCCAAGTATATCTCAAGAGGTGAATCCATAGTATTCAGAGTAGAAAAGCCCAACTGAATCAAAAAGATGAAGATTTGAATTGTTATAGTTATGTTTAGACTTGAAGAGTTATCATTAGGAATAGATTTAGATAACCCATCAGAAGTGACATAGATATAATTCAAGCTACCTTTATTCTTTGATTTCTTGGATTTTGAAGGAGGTACATAGTAGAAATCAAGTAAGAGTAAGAGGTGATTTGATGCGATATAAGATGTCTACTAGAAGAAGAGCCAAGCGAAGTAGGTAGTCAGCGATGTATGCTGCTGGAGGCTAGACTTGGTCGGTGGTTATCTACTTGGCTATCAGAGGTGGCATGCAGTTTCTTCTTCTCTTGAGCTCCCTTGAGTTGGCTCTTTCAACTTGCAAACCTTCCTTGATGTTGGAGGTTTGAGCTATCTTAGGCTAAGAAAAGTAACTTGATTTTGGAGAAAATTTTCTTGAGATCTGAGATAAGGAGATATCTAATATTCTTTGGTTTAGGAAGGATCGTATCCCTAAGGATTACCCTAAAAGAATAGGATGGTTATTCCACAAGGTGTTCCTTCAGGATAACTATAGCACCAGTCTTGAAGCTATGTTCAAGCCATTCGTTAAATGAAAAGCAATCTTCCAAAACATGACCTAGCATGCAGTGGTAGGGTCAAAACTTAAGATCACTGCTTTTGCCCACTTCCTCCAGTCTCTTAGGTTTGGGTAGCTGAAAATTAGGCTTCTTTAAGAGATTCTTAAAGATCTTCTGGATTACCTCCCTCTTAAATGAATAAGGCTTGTTAAGTTTATCAAAAGAGTAGGTAGACCATAGATACCTAGCGGTGGTATGTACCACTTTGTTGATGATATGGGAGGAGGCGGTGCAGGCCATGGAGGCTATTGTGACACCCGGTAGGGCTGCCTCGGTGGTGTTAGAGGAGGTGGAAGTGACAGTTGTGGAGCACGAGGTCTCTCAAACTGCTATATGATCTATTATTTTCCCTTGTCAACTGCTCTCACTACCCCGGGCTTCTTCTAAAAAGCTTTCTGTGGCATCTTCTTTGTTGATTGGTCTAGAAAAGGTGACTGTTTGGCTTCTCCTTGTAAGCTAGCCACCTTGTTAATTAGCTTCTCAAATGTTTTGATGGCGAAACCTTTGAGCATGAAGGCGACCAGGCCATGGATATTCTTAAGTAGAATCTCGATGGCATGTTGTTCAGATAGTTGTGGTTCACATTTCATACTTAAATTATGCCATCTGAGAATGTAATCAATGAGGGACTCATCGGGGTTTGTTGAGCCATAACGAGATCGCCTATTGTCACCCTTTGCCAAGCTCTAGTAAACCTCTTGATGAAGAGTTTCTCCAAAGCAAAAGTCTTCACTGAACTGTTGAAAAGTTTAGAGTACCAATCATGGCTATGCCTACTAAGCTACTGACAAAGAGATGGAAGAGTAAAGCATCACTACTACTGGCATTATAACTAAGTGCAGTGACAATATGCCCGGGTTCCCACTTCCATTGAAGCACTTGAAAGAAGGAGGCACGAAACCCTTAGGATATTGGATGGCATCAAATTCCTATGGGTAAGTACTAGCCTTTGGAACTAATGATCCTCCTGAGCTTGAAAGCGCTTTTCTCACCTACTTTGCTCAACCATGGTGTTGATATCTTTTTCTGTATGAAGGTATCCATCCACTTCATCTATGCTGCTACCATGCTCTACTTGGAGGTAAAGTCTTTCTTTGGATCCAAGACATTGTACCAACTCACGGCTGACTAGTCTCAGATATAGTAGGATGGACTAATGGTGCTTATTTCAGAAGTGCTAAGACTGATGCTAACAAGTCCTTGAGTTGCTTTCCCATCCTATCTATTTGATCATCTTTCTATTTTCTTTGTTGAAGGAGGTGTTGGGTCGAGTAGGCTATGTCTTCACCTTTCGGCCTCACCTTCCATAGTCTACTCATGGAGAGAATCTCGGTATCTACCATGTGTACCCCAATCCTCTAGCAGGTCATCTTCATTTAGATCAGTCTTCTTCTCTCTAAATTGGACCAAGATATCCTAAGATTTCCTTCTTCTCCACTAGATATTGAGCTACTATGTCATCCGGGATCGGTCCCAAGCATGAAAGATCAGTCGATTAGTCAATCACTATCATGAATCGATAAGCACCTAACCTTTGATGTTGTTGGGATCTTTATGAGGATTGCTCAATAGAAAAGATACTCATTGCTTTGGATCTAGGTGGTGTAGTCCTCTTAGGAGGATCTATAGCCATAGAGGCAACTAAACTATCTCCTCCTCCCTCATCTCCTGCGACTATCTCCATAGCATGTTACGGTGGTGGTGGTGACAGGATGACTATGATACTTCGAGGTTGCCATTCCTTCTTCACCATGACTAGGGGTAGAAGGTTGAGCAAGAGCTCACCTGATGTAGATGGGATGGGATCTCGGTCAGCTAGATCACCGAGTTCTCTTCTCCCCGTCGACCTTCATGTCCTTTGCTGGAATAGTAGATGTTGAGGAGACAGTGGATGCAGAGAAGAGAGGTGTGTTGGAGGCACCACCAACTCTCTCGGGATAGGCCTCCCCATGATGTAGTCCTTTGTGAATAAGATATGGTATATTGACATGGGTACGTCTGGAAAATCCATAAGTGCGGTCGAGCCGGTTATACCTCGGCTCTCTCAACTAGTAACATGGCGATATGGGCATCTCTTGCCTCTCTTTACCACACTATGGGGATAACATCTCAAATAAATTGAGCCCTAGACTTCAGATCCTTTTGGCTCCGCCAGCTTAAAATTGATCAGAGCCTAGCGTACGACCTCCTCCTCTCACTGACCAGTGCCTAAAACTAAACCATTAGTGGAGGTGAAGCAGAAATCCTCTTAGCATTCTCTTTGTTGGATCCAGAGAAAGGGTGGAAGTAGTTTTTTGTAACTAGTGGGGAAACTATCCTAGGTAAATCCTCTACAATAGAGTGAGTGGCTGCCTCCAACTCCCTAGCAATGCAAGTGTGATATAGCTTAATCATGCGGTTCTTATTTCTTCACTGGGTGCAGGTAGGGAACTACCCAACCTCAAAATAGAGGAGACAATCCCGGATTAGGGAGCCTTCCCCTTATGGGGTGCTTTTGGTTAACCTAACTGGGGAAATATGGGGAACAAGCGTAACACACTAACAGATATTGCTTGTGGGCGCCATTGCCTTCCTCTTCCTGAGGGAATCTCAAGTCGGCATGTTGATGATGACCAGCTCACATGTCACCATGCTCCTACTAAAAGGGGTTCCCTCATGTAATCCCGCCCCTCAAAGCCCTGACCAAAGTGGATGAGGTGGGCATAATCAGATGGAAGGCAGCTTGATCCAAGGTCAAATCCATCCCAGAGGAAAATGTGAACACATACTTCTACGCCATTGCAATCAAAATGAAACTAAAAATTAAAACTACGAAAGTGCAATGTCAAAATAAACTTGAATTAGATTTTTTGTTTTATTGATTTTGAATTTAAATTTAGAATTTGAACCCACACTCAACATCTTCAAAGTGTTAAGTGGGATTTAAAGATATTTTAGATTGATTGGAAAGAATTTTTAATGTAGAAACCACTTTCAACAAATTTTGGTATGTTGAAAATGGGTTCAAATATTTTTCGGAGAGATGCTTCTATTAGGTTCATATCTGAATTTTGATTTTGATTTGGAGGACCCTTTACTTTAACATAGCCAATTTAACAAATTTAATTATGTTAAAGTAAAGGGTCAATTGATTTTGTTTTTTGATTTGAGATTTTTGGATTTTACTCACTTAGCAAAATTGGGTATGCTAAGTGAGGTGTTTGAAAACAATTTCTTATTTTTCTTTGTTTTCTTTGTTTTGTTAATCATTTGTGATTTTAAAAATGGAAAACCTCATTTAGCAAATTTGGGTATGCTAAATGAATGATTCAAGTGTGTTTTATTTTTGAAAATTTTTGAATATAGGATTCTTAGCAAATTTGAGTATGCTAAGAAAATCCAAATGTATTTCTTTTTATTTTTGGATATTTTTTTTTTGAAAATAGGATTCTTAGCAAATTTGGGTATGCTAAGGAAATCTTAATGTGTTTCTTTTTGTTTTGGGATTTTGTTTTGAAAATGGAGACTTCACCTTAGAAAATGTGGTATGCTAAAATGAAGTTCCAATGTGTGAATTTTATGAAATGGAGATTTCACTTAGCAAATTTGAGTATGCTAAATGAAATTCAAAATATGTTTCAATTTTGTTTTGGAAAATGGAGACTTCACTTTAGCAAATATGGTATGCTAAAAATGATTTTGAATTTTTTTTTGAAAATGGAGACTTCACTTTAGCAAATGTGGTATGCTAAAATGAAGTTCCAATATGTTTTGAATTTTTTGAAATAGAGATTTCACTTAGCAAATTTGAGTATGCTAAATGAAATTCAAAAAAGAAAATGTTTCAAAATTTTGTTTTGAAAATGGAAACTTCTTAATAATGTGGTATGCAAAATGAAGTTCCAAAGTGTTTTCAAATTTTGTTTTGAAAATGGAGACTTTATTTAGCAAATGTGGTATGCTAAAATGAAGTTCCAAATGTGTTTGGAATTTTGTGAAATGGAGATTTCACTTAACAAATTTAGTATGCTAAATGAAATTCCAAAATGTGTTTCAAATTTTGTTTTGAAAATGGAGATTTCACTCTAGCAAATGTAGTATGCTAAAATGAAGTTCCAAATGTGTTTTAAAAAAATTTGTGTTTTGTTGATTTTGAAAAGAGATTTCCATTTAACAAATTTGGATATGTAAGATGGAAATCAAATTATGTTTCATTTTTCAAAGATGTAGTTTCTTGTGTGATTATTGCTTTTTTCTTTTGAAAGTGAAAATTCCCCCTAATCATATATGGAATATGTTAAGTGGGATTTCAAAATAGTGTCATTTTATTTGGAAATGAAATCTACATTCAATAAATTTGGGTATATTGAATGGAGATGTTCATATGTGCTTTTCGAAAGTTTATTTTTTTATTTTGATTGGAAATAAAACCTCCATTCAATAAATGTTGGTATATTGAATGGAGAGGTTTCATATGTGCTTTTGGAAATTTATTTTGATTTTGATGGGAAATGAAACCTCCATTCAATAAATGTGGGTATATTGAATAGAGAGGTTTCATATGAGCATTTTGAAATGGTGAAAATTCCAACTTAACACATGTGGAATGTGTTGACTGGAATTTTAAAGTTGCGATTTTGCTATAATGTGTAACATCCATTGAACACATTTGGATGTATTGAATGAAAAGGCCCATCTTCAAAATTTATGCTTTTTGAAAATATGATTGTTAGTTTTATTTTTGGAAAGTTCCTACATGTAACAATTATGAAAATTGTTAGATGTAGTGCAAATATTTTACTAAGTGTATTTTGAAAAAGTGCTTTTGAAAAGCAAGACTTTTATGAAGGATTTATTTTGTCTTTATTTTGGAATGAACCTTTCCTTACCATAAAATGGTAGGAGGAAGTCTTTAATTATTTTATTTTTATTAGATTTTTATTTTCACCCATTAGGGAACCCAACAGGGGTTTTAAGACCAACGAGGTGAGGTCCTAAAACCTAAAGATGTTAGATAGCTTAACTTGAGGATCAAATAAGCTAAGTGCCCCAAAAAGAAAGATAGTCTTGGATCCATACAAAAGTACAAACCCACTATGATACTTGGAGATAATGATCATTTACCAAAGATGGAGAGAGGAACTATCACCAGGAGTTAAAAATCATGGTGAAAACTTTTATATATTCCTCCCTTCTATCCCTCTTTTGGAAAGAGGATAAATGAAAATAGAAATATATTACACCTTATTGGGACACCACATAGATTCAAATGTTCTATTGATGGGTATGATATTGAGGAGAGGTGTACTATCTCGAAAGATAGAAGTCACCATAGTACAATGGACCTAATCACCTTAATAAGGACTCCTAATGACTATGGGTCTTCAGAATGTACCATAGATTCTTCCCCAACTTTACATGGAAAAATAAAATAGAGTTTATTTTAAGCCGGGTTCACTAAGTTCCCTATAGGGGCAAGCCCCATAGTTAATTACATCCTAAGGAATAGGATTCCATAGAAATACTCTTGATTAAGGTAAGTGATCATTTTTTCCAAAGATTTTGAAAGGTAGGACTATCAATTGATTAGTTTATATTTAGACAGTCAAGTGGGATCGATCAAGAGGAGGGAGTTCTTATCGAAGTCAAATGATGATAAGTAGGGGATGATTTGGATACTAGGAGGCCTAGTAAGCATCCCAAACTATCTTATGGTTGGGTTTTATATTTTTGAAATTGAATTGATTTGTTTGAGTTGAATTTTTATTAGAAAGTTAGGGCTTACAATTCTATGATACAAGGTCATGGAAATGCCTAAGAGGTGAGGATTTATGCTCGTAGCACGTAAAGGGAAGTAGCAACCTCTGAACCTAAATCTAGGGATCTTTGGCGAGGGCCAAAAGTATGACCTAAATCTAAGGAGAAAATGGGTATTTGGTTTACCTCCACAAGAGAGGATAAACCACCCCGACTATTGGACTTATTTGGGGTGGCACAACTAACTCCTCATGATTTTAAAATATGTAGGCAAGTCAAATGCTTTTGCAAGATAGTATGATTATTGTTTATTTAGAAAGAGACTAAGTCCTTAAACACACTCCCTAAGAGACTAGATCATGTAGGGAATGAGTTAATGACTTAAATCTAATACAAGTTTTATTACATTTTATTTTCATTTTGGACAATCAATTTGACAGCTTTAGGATTCATATACTAATGCATGAAAAAATTAGATTATTGGCAAAAATTAGCAAGATAAAGATGTGTGTTTCCACCATGGCTCTCAAAGGTCAAGCCAAGTTCTCTGGAAAATATGGAAGCTCTCCAATCAAGAGTGAAATAATATGCTTTTTATGCATGATATGAGAAAAGTAATACAACATCCAGCTAAGGGGTTGCTAATTCTTTTATCTTGATTATAGCTTAGGCCTTAGGTGAGATTATATGAGTTATTTATTTTAATTTGAATTGATTAGTTGGATAGAAAATTTATTTTCTTAAGAGCCTAATCATCTGACCATACATCAAAGCAAGGAAGAAATTAGGAAAAGATGCAATCTTAATGTACAAGCTAAATAAAGATCAATCAATTTATAAGTTAGTGATAAAGAATAAGAAGCTATTTGTGGTTAGGCTCCACCATAGAAACTTGAAAATAAATTGGGTAGCCAAGCTCTACCCTTATACAACTCGTATTACAAATGAATTAAATACAATCAAGAAGGAATTCATTGTTATGAGGGTCTTCAGTCTTCATTTCTTCATTCTTCTTTCTTCTTCTAATTTTCTTCTACCTTCTTACTTCTTTTGGTTGGTTGGAATGTGGTTGCTCCAAAGGCTTCACATGGTACATAAAACATAGCCTTATAACCAATATTCATCCTAATATCCCATAAAAATCATTCCAAAAACCTAATTACAAAATTACATGAAAATGGGAAAAAGAAAATCTAACTAAAACCTAAAAAATAGAGATTAGCTAAACAAACCATATGATCCCAAGCATGTATATGTATAAATTGGACTTAGTACCCAACACATGGGTAACCAAGTCCACCTAGCCTATTTTGGATTATTCTTAGGGGTATAAGCACTTGCACAACAAAAGTAATTTTATATTTTTTATTAAACCCTTAAGCACAATCCCTCTGAATAATGGTTAGAAGATTCGCCTACCATTCAGTGACATACACCTAACATCTAGACTAAAAAAAAATACATCATGAAATAAAAGAAAACATCAAAACATGCACCACCTAAAAAAAGAAGTGGTGACTTAGCCTAATGTGCCATTTAAGGTTTGTGTGGTATGCTTAGCTAGGCTTTATGGTTAAAGTTTTCTAAGTGTGAAGATGTTCAACTTAGAGGGGTTTCATTTATTTAAGTGATTTAGTTGCTTTGGTTGATTTTATTTTGTATTTTTGATTTAGTTTGAATGAACCTTACAATTAATTACTATGTTGTAAAGAGGAAAAAGAGAAGAGAACTTCTCTTTCCTCCCTAAAGTAATTTCTAAGGTAGATTCATATTTGATTTTGTTTATGAATATTTTATTATATGTTTTGATTAATCCTAAGTTTAGATTTTTTCTAAACAAACCTATTCAAAAAGAAAGGCATTTTAAGATTAAGTAAAGTGAAATACTATCACAAAATAGACAATACTTTATTTCTTGCCCAAAATGTGTAACATGCATATGGATGAATCTTAAGCATATCTATACATAAAAATGGAAATGTTTAGCACACCTTCATGATGAATGCTAAGAGAGTTACTTAAGAAAATTTGGATGCTTCATGATGCATGATTTTGTCGGGTAGAGGGATTCTTTTATCCATTTTTCATATGCATATTTACAAGTATAAAGATATAAGTGAGTGCGACACCATTGTTAGCACCAGGTGTAAGGTACAAGACCTACTTAGGGCTACTTAAAGTCTCACAACCCGAGGTTGTCTAGACTAATATACCACTTTTCTTAAATGTGTATGTATAAAAGAAATGCATGGAAGAGAGTCATGCAAAAAGTTTATGTTTGTTTGATTTGGTTTGATTGTTTAGTTTATATGTGTGATGTTAATTTCTTCTTAAGTCATGACATAGGAGTGTATAGGAATGGATTTAAGCAAGTGTTATGTCCTTTTCAAATGGACTATACACTTTGCAAATCGTGTACAATTCTATGTTAAGAAAGAGAGAGAATCATAACACATTTTAAATTCACATGCAAGCTTATAAATAACTATAATAGTATGTATTTCAATTATGATATTTTATTTATAATTTTGTGTTTAGTAGTGATAATAGCCATTCATATTTTTACTTTAGCCAAAATATGCATTTTGACATAAAGGAAACATTTCACTTTTAATTTGATTTTTAAAAGGCATGAATGTATGATTTTCATATGACATACAAATTTAGCATCCTAGCAAAGAAATAAAGTGATGAAAGCACATAAATTCATTCACCCTAATTAATTCCTAAAGACAATCCTATGGATTAAGATTATTTAAACTAAATCAAAGTTGGTTTAAGGGATTTGTAGTTTTGTTTGAGTTTGATTTGAATTTAAGAAATGTGAAGAGGTTTGGTAGTCTAACCCATTTCTATGTTGTTTTAGTTTAATTTTAGAACCTTTAGATGATTTTTTATATTTTTGTTTAGGTTAAGGTGTGAATTAAATGCATTAATTACCCTTAACACCACTTTAACATATTTAATCAAATAATTATGAGCCAATGTAAAATCACATAAGGAATTTAAATCAGCCATGCACCTAGGAAAGGGGCCTAATATAATTGGCTCATAATTAGTGATTAATTAAGCTAAAGGGTTTAATTTAAGTACTTTCATAACCCTTCCACACATGTGGGTTGGATTTCTATTTCCTTAAGTTACTTAGGTTATTGAACACCTAAGCACCTACCCAAGATTAATTAGTTATGTTCTAGAATGTTTTAAAAATTTTATCAAGTTAATTAAGTAGGTGATTAGTGGATTAGCCCTTAATTAAGTTTATATTAAGGAAGGAAGGGGGTTTAAGGAATAGCTTAAGAAAAATATACCAAAATCATTCCCTAGACCTCCTGTTCACTTAAGCAAACCTTAATTAACTTTATAAAGGGATTAAATCACTGTTCACATGCTTAAGTACCCTTAATTACATTAAGAGAATGATTAAGGATTCATCAATTTATTTCCCTAATTAACTAATCAATAAATCTCAAGAAAATTAGGGGAGGCAAAGGTCATCCCACTAAATGCATCTGAGAAATTTGAAATGAATTAATGAAGCAATATGGGAGTAATTTGGGTTATTAAGTTTTCATTAAAACCATAATTAACGAAAATGAACTTTCAAAATAACTTTAGTGAATTCCTTACTGAATTATCTTCATAACATATTTATTTTTTATTTTTTGATTTTTCTACATTTTGTTATGAATATTTGGATTACGTGATTAAAATTAATTAAAACCCTAATTATATGAATAATCCCATTACCATGTGGACCATTGACTTTCCATGGAGTGATGGGATTCATCATAAGTTGTCACATCCCCATGCCACGCGTTAGCGGTGCTACTTTCTCTCTCGGATCGATCAAGATGGTTGAGATCGAAACGCGATTCTTAAAATAAATTAGAGGATCCCATGCTTGATCAAGATTGTCCATGCTCATGCGGATGGATGGTTCATGATCCATCCGAGCTTCTCTATGGGATACAGATCTCCATCCCCTTAGGGCAAGATCCCACTGATTGAGCTCAAACTCAACCATAGAGAGAAAGCACAAGAAGATCTAGATCAATTTTGCATGGGGTGAAAATTTCTTTCACAAGGTCCAAGAACTTTTATACCTAAGATGGGTTGAAGGAATAATACCTCATTGGAGGCTATACTCCCAGGTCGAGGTAGCTTCATCTATTGGAGATGAAGATCTGTTGAAGATTTGGGGGCTTGGGGTTGAGTGGATCTTCCTATGGACCAAGCTTCTCTTCAAATTCTTGTGACCTTGATCAAGAGCACTCTTCCCATGGCTTGAGAACTTAGATGAAGGCTTGGGTGAACTCGATTGGGTTCTCTCAAGGTGCTTGAGGGAGGAATTGAGTTGAATTTGAGTATTGGATGAGTTGGAAAATCTTGCTACCTCCCCTATTTTTAGGTTAAGAAAAACTTAGAATGGAGAAATTTAATTGGCTTGGGGGAGCTTGGGGAGACTTGCAATTTCTTCCTTTAGCTTCTTCTCACTCAATCGAATGCAAGAAAATGCAATTAAAGTGAAATTAGGGGGAGTATATCTCCCCCTAGGTGGATCGATGGAGCATGAGATCATTTTGAACAAATTCCTCTTATGCAATGAATTGTTGCTCGCTAGGGTTGCATGTGGTTCATTTTGGCCGCAGGAGGAGTAGAGAAGTTGCTATGTGCTTAATTGAGTGGAGGAGGATTCCTATGTGCTTATTTTCAAAGTGGTCGATTTCATTGGGTTGGGTTGGCTGACCCAAACCAATTAAGTCATGTGCACCATGCTAGTGTCCACTTGGTCCACTAAGAGAGTGTCAAGTGGCCATGATAAGGATTTGACCCATTTTGGCCAAGAATTACCCTTTATTTGGGGTAAAATGGTCATTTGGTTTTGGATTTAGTTTGAATATATTGGTCATTTGAAACATTGACCAAGTTTCAATGAATTTGAGTTGATTTGATATGATTTGGCTTGACCCATTTAGGTCAAGTGTCAATCAATGGGTTGACCAATTGGTCATTTTGTGTCTGGTCACAATTGACTGGTCAAGTGTTTGGAATGATTTGGCTTGATTTACCCATTGGTTTCAATTAATTTAGCTTAGAACAAGTTTTGACCCATTTTGACTTTTTAGGTCAACTTGGGTCAACTTAGGTCAAGTGGCTAATTGAGCTAGGTTAGGCTCAAATGATGACTTGGTCAAGTTCAAACATTAATTTAGAATGAGTCTTGATCAATGGTTTCAATCAATTTGGCCTATGGTGGATTTTGGCTAGTTTAGGTCTCATTTTGGCTAAGTGTTGACTTGGTAAAACCTTAGGTTTGACTTGGTTTGACCCAATTTGAGTGAAAAATCATCTTATGATGATTGTTCCTCACAATGTGAGGCTTAGTTCGGCTTAGTTCAATCCAATTTGGGTAGGATTAGAATTTTAGCTCAAAAGGTGTACTTTAGGTCACTTTGGGTCAAGTGAGCATAAATGGGTCAATTTACTTGATCAAGGCTTGAATCAAGTTTGATTAACTCACATATGGACTTATGATTGAAATATAATCCATTTGGAAGTGATTTGGAGTCAAATGGGTTTTGATGCATTTGATAATTTCAAGTTCAATGGGTGAACATGAGTTTGATTTGGGTTTGAGTTTTGAATTTAATTTTGATTTGATGATTGAAGTTTATTTATATTTGGATTCATGATTGAAGGATTGATTGAATCATGAAGAAAAATCAAGGGTTTGACTTGATTTGAATTTGATTTGGCTAAGTTCAAGAATTTGACTTGAAAGGCTTAGGTTGAATTTTGATTAGATTTGAATTTGAATTTTGAATTTAGTTTTGGTTTGATGATTGAAGTTTATGTTTATATTTGGATTCATGATTGAAGGATTGACTGAATCATGAAGAAAAATTAAGGGTTTGACTTGATTTGAATTGGCTAAGTTTGACTTGAAAGGCTTAGGTTTAATTTTGATTGAATTTTGATTTGAGTTTTGAATTGATTTTTGGATATTTGAATTTATATTTCATTTATATTTGTGAATATAAATGAGAATATAAATGGGTTATGAGAAAATTTCATGAATTTGATTTGATTTGGATTTGATTTAGGTTAAGTCCATAAGATGAAATCAAAGGGCTTAGGAAAGATTTTTAGGATTTGGAATTCAATTATGGGCTTCAATCATTTAAAATTCATTTGAGTTTGGACAAAAATAATTAAGTTGGAATTGATTTAAGGTTTGAGAAAATCAATTAGAATTGATTTGAGTTTTGACTTGGAAGAAAGAAGTAAGGAGTTGGTTCAAACTATAGGGTAGACAAATTTTTATAGCACCCCTAAGGCATAACCTATTCCTATGGCCAACTCTTCAAAGTATCTAGGGTTAGGTTGAGTGTTCACCTAATCACTAGAAGTGTCTTAAGACTAAGAAAATTCTTAGTGTCTAAGAGAAGTCCTATGTCTAAGATGGAGGGGTTGCAAGCTCATTCTTAAAATGAGGTCAACAAACTGCATTGCATGGAGTTATGAAGAGATGCTGATTAGCTCCTAACATAGCAGTCCATAAACAAGCAATAGAGTCTACTGCTAACCCTATCAAGTAAGCTCCTAGATGCTTGTGAATAGACATATAACAACAAGTCATTTATGAAGTCAACAAAATAATAGATGTTGGCTTCATCCGGGAAGAATAATACCCTACCTAGTTAGCCAGCATCATCCCATTTAAAAAAAGAATGACCAAATTCACATATGCTTCAATTTTAGGGATTTAAATAAGGCATGTCCAAAAGATGAATTTCCACTATCAATCCTGAAGTTGATGGTGGACATTGCCTCATCTCATGTAATCTTCTCTTTCATGGATGGCTCATCTGGATATAACCAAATAAAGATGGCCCTCAAGATGAAACAAACACTACTTTAGAACCCCGATCAAAATCTATTATAAGGTCATGTCTTTCACCTTAAAAAGATGTTTTATACCGCTATGACTAATCTTTGATGAACTCATTCATTCATGATCATCCATGATCTCTTTGACTTGAGAGTAGTTTTGAAAAGTTAAGACAATTTAACCTCAAAATGAACCCCTAAAGTGTGCATTCTAGCTTGAGGGAAATTCCTTGGGTTTGTTGTCGCATAGGAATAGAAATTGATCTAGAAGATCAAGGCGATATTAGAAATGCCACCCCCTAAAAGTTTAACTCAACCCAAATCATTCCAAGGGTGGTTCGAGTATCTAAGATGCTTTATATCCAACATATCGGGAAGATGTCAGCCATTCTCAACACTTATCAAAAAGGATGCCAAGTTCAATTGGGATGACAAGTGTGAGCATCCCTTCGAAGACATCAAGCATTACTTGATGACATCGTTGGTTCCAGAGCTATCCCATGCAAGCCATACTTTACATCAAGGCGCGACTCTTCTTTTGTTTGACCAAGCAATGATGAAGGGAAGGAAAACACACTCTACTACCTTAGCCATTGTCTAATCCTTGTTGAGGATAATTATCCACCCATTGAGAAGCATTGCCTAGCTTTAATCTTTGCATCCCAAAAGCTACAGCACTACATGCTTCCTCATAAGGTGAACTTAATCTCTATGATAAATCTACTACAGTTTCTCATGACACTGTGCTATCCTATGCTGTTGATGGTCCATAATCCTCTTGCAGTTTGACATTACCTTTATACCCTCTCGTGAGGTGAAAGGATAAGCACTAGTAGATTTTAGCAACACACCCACTTTCACTGACTCTCGCTTAGTGATGATCTTCCTGATGAAAAAATCATGAACTTAGGGAATACAAGCATTCGACATTGGGAGATCTACTTTGATAGTGCAGCTTCCTCTTAAAGAGAAGAAGAATCACAATCTATTATTCCAAAAAAGTTGGGGGGGACTAGTTCTCTTAACTCTGGACTATGACTTGATGAGTTTCTCATATCATCTATCTAATCTTTGCACCAACAACGAAGTCAAATATGAGACTCGGATTGTTAGTCTGGAGTTAGCCATTACTCTAAGCATCCATAACATCAACATCTTTGATGATTCTTAGCTAGTTATCAACCAAATCATTGGGTCCTATAAGGTTATAAAGCCCAAGCTCCATCACTACCACAAGTACACCATGGAGTGTTTGGCCCAAATCCTAGAGGTTACCATTTATAAGATTCCTCAAGGAGAGAATGTCATAGCGTATTCTTTAGTCAAGCTTGCCAAGGATATGGCAGGGAGGATAAGTCCATATCAATAAAGATCCAAAATAGATGAGTCTTATCCCTTATTGATATTGAACTCATAAATTACTCTCTTAAAGGGGAGGTTGCCATTACCAAGAAGGACGAGGAGTTAGATTGGAGGAAACCATTCATGGGTTTCCTAAATAAAGGTAAACTACCTCAAGAGAAGTCCCAAGCCCATTAGATGAAGCAGAGAGCACTTTCTTATGCTCTTGTGGATGGTGTCTTGTACCAGTGGTCTTTCGATCATATTTTGTTAAGTTATTTAGACAAGCATGAAGCCTGTAAGATCATGACTAAGGTACACTCAGGATTATGTGAAGCCAACCAATCCGGTCCGAAGATGAATGCCAAGATCAAGAGGCTAGGATACTACTGGCCATCGATGATTAAATATTGAATGGATACGGCTAGGAGATGCCACCAATGTCAAATACACAGTGTGGTCCTACACCAACCACCCAACATTCTACATCTGGCCATGCGAGTGTTGGGGTACTGACATAGTGGGTATGATTAGTCCACCTTCTTCCAAGGGTCATCTCAACTTAGTCAGCATCGAGTACTTTTCCAAATGGGAAAAGGTGATTTCACTCAGAGAGGTCATTGCTCAGCATGTGCTCCAACTTTTTAGGAACCATATCGTATATTGGTTTGGAGTGCCATCATGAATTATATCTGATAATGGTTATGCATTCAAGAACACTAAGATCAATAACTTTTCTAGAAACACAACATAGATTGGAGATATTCTACCATCAACACCCGAGGGTAAAGCTTAGTAGAATCCTTCAACAAAAATCTGATCCAAATACTAAAGAAGACACTCACAAGTGATGGTGGAATGAGGAATTAGTTGAAGCCTTGTGGGTCTACCACACCACATATAGAACTCCAACTCAATCTACTTCTTTCTCCTTAGTATATGTGTTTGAAGCCGTTCTACCATTAGAAGTCTAACTCCCATCATTAAGGATAGCTGTGGGTAGCAAGATCATAACAAAGCAGAATGCCAAGTTGTGGTTAGAAGAGCTCAAAGGTTTGGAGGAGAAATGCATGCATGCCAAAATCTCAAGTTGTACAAAGCTAAAATGATTCAAGCTCACAAGAAGTTGGTCTATCCTAGAGCTTTTCATGTAGGAGAGCTTATTTTAGTTCTAAAGAGACAAATTGTTTCCCGTCGTAACATGGGAGGCAAGTTTGAACCTACTTGGGAAGGCCTTTTTGCCATAGAGAAGGCCTACTAAGGAGGATCTTATCAGCTTATTAATCATAAGGGAGAGTGCCCAATGCTTCCAATCAATGGGTTGTACTTAAAGAAATATTATAAATTATATTTGAAAATAATTTTCATCAATGAAAATTCCATTTTGAATTCAATCTCTTCCATATTGAAAGTATTCTTGTTTGTGAATCTACCATGATGTGTTTAGGGTAGGTGTAAGGAACCTGAGTGGCATCCTATCCTTCATCGACTCAACACAATCACAAACTACACACAAACATATAAAATAAATACATATCTTTTATCTTGGGCTACTCTGATTTAAGATAACGCCGCTAGTGGCACTCAATCAGTAGCTGCTCTAGGTCGGGCTGACGTGCTACCCTGCTAGTTTGTCACCCTAGTGGTCTTCTTGCTTGGAGGATGTAAGTCTACTATGCTTTTCATCCTTACTTGGCCACTGCACATCAATGAGCATCTTGTTAGTTTGGTAGGCATTATTATGTGCCTAAGCTACCCCATGTTGGCTTGTTCAAGAGGATGTGAGTCCTATGCTTTCTTCTTGATTAGCCTCGGCAAACTAGGTTGAATATATTTGAAGTTTAGGATATGTCCCCTAGCAGCTCCTTCCTTCTAGACTACTTCAAGTCTGGGTCCAGTCCTTCTTCGGGGCTTCCCGCTTAGTACGCTTCAGTCGATAGATCACCCACCATGATAGATTATCCGATCGCCTCTACTTAGAAGTTGTAAGCCTACACACTTTCTTTCTAGATTGATCATTGCATATCGACGGGCACCTTAGGTTGGTTGGTTCTCACTATGCTGACAGATACACTTTAGGTTGGTTGGTTCTCGCACCTTAGAATACACCGCTCATGGTAAATGTAAGTTTCCTATGCATTCTCCTTGAGTTGGCCACTGTATATCCATAGGATTTCTTTTCCCGGGCTGATGATAACGCCCCTAGAAACACCTCCCTGTGGGATCTATATTTGGATCATGTCCTTGGCAACCCCATTTAGACACTACCTGGGTTACTATCAAATTGGATAGTTCCCCTTTCTATTAACCACCCTATGGTTGGAGAATCCGTGGATGCGATTCTCCCTTTGTCCAAGAATCTCATAGTGGAAGAAATAGCCCCTTCTTCCTCAGACAACAGGTTCATGCAAGCATAAAAACAAAATTTATATTCACTTATGGATTAGAAGAACACCCCTAGCAGCACCTTTCCCAAGCAGCATCCTATAGAAATCAGACTACTCTGAGTTAATATAAGTCCCCAAAGATTCACTTAGTAGTCACCCTTAAGTCGTTCTATTTATTGTACGAGGTCACCCCAACAATTGTTCCCTTTAGAAGATGTAAGTCTACAATGCCCCTCTTCCTAGCACAAGCACATGAAAGGTAACCCCTTAGTTAGCTCTACCTCACGGCCAAAGACTATCCGCTTTGGATTTGTAAATTGAGAAAGGATAAGTTTGATATAGCCCCTTCCCAGTGGGTTCATCACACATCGACATGGTCCATAAATTAAATCTATCAAATTTGATCGAGCTCACATCCCCAACGGATATGCCCTTAAATCAAAGTCAAACTAAATAAAATAAACCATATCAAATCACATGAAATTAAGATCAAATTAATCCTAACTACTTTTCAGATGAGATAAGTCCCCAATGGCATTCACTCAGTCACCCTGTTAGGTTTGATTTGCATCCAACAGGTCACCCTGGTTGTTCCTCACTTTGATGATGTAAGTCTGCTATGCCTTCTTCCTACAACCCATTGCACAAAAGGCAACCCCTTAGGTTGGCTAGCTCTACCCCACTGCAGACTATCCCTTGGTCAAGTGATATATCCCCTTCTGGGGTCCAGCTCACCGACAGGCCATACATTAACTTAGATTAAATTAAACCATCAATTTTTTTCCATGGAGTTAAATCACTCCTTCTTTCCATGCCCCAAATCATATGTAAACAAGTCAAGGAAACAAATTAAATTCAAAACCAACCTCCCTAGTGGAGCCAAATTAAACCAACTCCCTTAGTAAAGTCTAAATAAAAGAAATCCAACCAAACTCTTATCCCTAATGTATACATACCCAAACAAATCTATGAAATCAAACACAAATCTCAATCTCTAATGGATAGCCCAAACTTGTTTCCCTAGTGGAAGGTTCATATACTAGATCCCCAGCAAACTCGAGCCCATATCTCCACATCAATTAAAACAAAATAAATTAAAGTTGATTCGATCTTAATTCCTGGCGGATTATAGATTCTTATCCCTGGTGGATTTTCTTTCCACAAATCATATAATCAAACCAAATTCAAGCCTTATCCCTAATAGATTTTCCTTTTCTATGTCCTCGACATAAACCACTCACATGTCATGTCCAATGCATGTTTGATCTGCTAGCGGATCTCCCTCCATGTCCATGCCATGAAATTCTCATCAAATCTTATTTCTTCTCTTATGCACACCTTTAATACTTCAATCAAAAGCCTAACAATGTATTCATTCAGATTACATCATCTTAACATTGTAATCAATATTTTATGATTTGTGATGGTGCAAGCTCAAACTAACTATACAATATCATGCTAAACATATTATAGTGTGAATTAACAGATTATATTATATTATAATATATGATGTTATATTATAATTTGTTATAATATAATATATTGTTTAACATTACACCACATTAGAATCACTTAAAAGGAACAAATAACAAAATTTTCTCAAAATATAAATAATGTTCATTTTGATGAAATTATTATTTTTCTAATAGAAATGGTACAAAATAGCATAATTTTGGTGTTGCTTTTTGGTGTGCCGTGAATTTGGCCAAATTCTTCCATCTCAACCTTCAAATTAACATTTTTGTTAGTTTTAACCCAATGTATGATAATAAAAGTAAAACATACTCAAATGTACAATAAGATTTACTAAGACACCACCACATTCATATATATGTGATGTTATATTAGTATGTACATTATATTTTAATATGCTTTCATATAATATATTATCTTACATTACACCTTAAAATGAATCACTTTAACCAAAAAATTTATAAAATTTGGATAAAAAATGAACATTTATTTTGGATGCAAAATTCCATTCTTTTGATTAAATGACACACCATAGCACACCACAATGATGTTCCCTGAAGTTCACCTTAAATTTGGCCAAATCACATCATCTCAGCCTATAAATCAGTATTTTTATGAATTATACCAGTTCAAACTCTACTACATCATATTATAACAAACTAAAATATCCTAAACAACAAGTAGTAATACAAAATAGTATGTGATAAGGCATGATGCTACACTATGTTATGGCATCCTATATTATAATACACTATAACATATTATATTATATCATATGATATTTCATATCACATCACAAGGGATTGGTTAAGATAAAAATAATATAATTTAAAAAACTATATATTTAGTCTTATCACTTACATATTTTAAATTGAAATAATATATTATGTTGCCATGCTCTACCTATTATGAATTTGGCCAAATTCCATCATTTTAAAGTCTAAATCAACAATTTTATAAATAATGCTAGTGTAAGTCGCATGATTGTAAAATACTAAAAGAATTTAAAATGCAATGTAAAAATATATTTTGATATATGATGCTATACTATGCTACAACATATAATATTTATTTTGAACATAAAATCTTACTTTTAAATTACAAGTGGTGTAGCACACCTTGGTACTACAACAATTCTTAATTTCAAATTTAACAAATTTCATCATTCAATTTATTAAATTAATATTTTTATGATTTAATATAGACTATGTGGGCATAATACCATAATATACTAAAAACATTTAAAACATCTTATAACATCCAAAACACATCACTCTGAAATATATGATGCTACATTATACCATAATATATGGTATTATAATATGATTTAGGGTTAGGGTTTAGTATTCAAATCTTGTCATAGGAAAGTATCTTGAAGACATTTTCTTTAGCTACCATATAAATACATTAGATTAATTCATTCTTTAAATCTCCTAATGCAAATTTATTCAAGGTTTATGGTTTAGGGTTTTTTAGGGTTTATGGTAGAGAGGGTTTAAGGTTTAGGTCATTTAATTTTGGTATTTAGGGTTTAGGGTTTAGGGTTTAGGGAGGTAGGGTTTAGGTTTATGGTAGGGTTTATGGTTTAGAAGATTTAGAGTTTAGGGTTTAAAGTTTAAAGTTGTGGTTTAGTTTTGGGTTTATGGTTTAGGGTTTAGGTTTAGGGTATTTAGTTTGGGTTTAGGTTTAGGGTTTTAGGTTTAGGTTTTTTTTAGGTTTAGTTTAGGGTCTAGGGTTTATAGTTTAGGGTTTAAGATTTTTTTTAATAGAAAACAAATTCAGATTCAATAATTTTTCTTTTTGATTCCATCAACCAGGTAGCACCACAAGTTTTCTAAGACACAACTGACTACATAGATAAAATATGAGCACCAATAGAGCAAATCAAAAAACCTAGATAACTACAACCATCTCTACTGTAATGACAAAGTTTCATAAGCAGCAGATAGGATAGATCATTCTTCAGTTTCTCCAGTTCCCATCAGAACCACCCTGGCCTCTCGAGTAGCCAGATCCACCATCATATCTTTGATCTCTCCCTCTACCACTACCATGGTAGTAACCTCCATTGCTCCTCCTTCCTTCATAATCACCACTAGTATGACCACCACCTCCATATCCACAAACACCTCTAGATCCCCCACCATCACTCTGATAATCATCGTATCTGCCATCTCCTACACTATCAGATCTAGACTAAGCCTAGTTGATGGTGATGTTTCTACTGTATGGTTTTTCCCATTCTTAGGGTTTAGGTTTAGGTTTTTTTTTTATTTATTTAAATTTAGTTACTTTAGTTTAGGTTTATAGTTTGAGCCTAGAGTTTAAGGGTGGTTTAGGGTTTAGGGTTTAATTTATTTTTAGGGTTTAGGGTTTAGGGTTATGGTTGTGGTTTAGGGTTTAGGGTTTGGGGTTGGTATGAGATATTGGGTTTAGTTTAGGTTTGTTTTAGTAGTTAGGTTTTGTTTAGGGTTTAGGGTTTATTTGGCTAGGGTTTAGGGCAAAAGGTTTAGGATTTAATGTTTAGGGTTTCTTATTAATTTATTTTAAATTAAGCAAAGACAGTTTAGGTATTTTAGTTTTAGTATTTTATTTTAATATTTTTATTTTTTATTATTTTATTTTATATATTAGTTTAATATTTTATTTTGGTTATTTTTAGTAGTTTAGTATCACTAGGAGGTTTATATTTTTGAGTTTATTATTGGTAGAGGTTTAGTGTGGAGTTTTAGGGAGTGGTATTGAGTTTATATTTAAGTTATGGTTATTTCAGGAGTTTGGGTTAGGGTGGGTTAGGGTCATTTTTGGTTTTGGGTTTGGTTTGGGGTTGGGGGTGGGTTGGTTAGGCTCAGGGTTTGGCCCAGGTTATTAAAGTTGTGATTTAGGGAGGTTTAAATCAGGGACAGTTAGTTCATTTTGTGGATTTGGGTATAGTTTAGTGGCCCAGTGGTGGGGTGGGCCTGGTGTTTAGTTTATTTATTTAGGTTTTTTTATTTTTAGGTATTTTTATTTGTTAAGTTTAGTTTATTTTTATTTTATTTAGTTTAGTTTATTTAGGTTTAGGTTTTATATTTTAGTAGTTTATTTAGTTTATTTTATTTTATTTTATTTTTATTAAGATTTTAATTTTTTTTATTTTATTTTATTTTGTTTTTATTTTTAGTTTAGGTTTTATTTATTTTTTTAATTTTTTTAAGTTTATTTTTTATTTTAGGTTTAGTTTTATATTTAAGTTTTTTATTTTTAGTTTAGGTTTTATTTATCTTTATTTTATTTTTATTTATTTTATCTTATTTTCTTTTAAGTTTAGGTTTTATTTTATTTTATTTTATTTTATCTTAGTTTAGGTTTAGTGAGAGTCTTTAGGTTTTTAGTGTTGGTTTAAATTATTTTGGTTTCTTTGTGGCTTTTAGTTATTCTTTATATTTAGGCAGGGCATGGTCAATGGTCAGCTATTACCAGGGCCCAGGGATCAGCCTTGGTTAGCATTTGGTGGCCATTTTAGGTTTAGGGCCCAGTTAGGATTATGGTAGGGCCCAGTGGCCTAGGGCTCATGATCAGTAGTTTATTGAGGTTAGTGGCCTATTTAGGTCAGGCTCATGGTTTTTTTGGCTCATTTCAGTCAGGCCTGGTTTTTGGCCTAGGGTTTAGTCATTTATTTTCAGGCTCAGTTTGGGGTGGGCCTTATAGGTGGAGTCAATGTTTAATTTATTTTATTTTATTATTTTATTCATTTTTGGGTAGTAGGCCTAAGTTTGACTAGTTTTTAGGTTTTTTTAACTCAGGGTTGATTTGGGTTTAGGGTCAGGTTTTACTTGCCTAGTTTTTAAGATTTGTGGGTTTGTGGTTGTTTAGGTTTTATTTTATTTTTTTAGCAGTTTTTTTATTTTATAGGTATTTTATTTTTTAGTTTAGGTTAAGTTAATTTTAGTTTATTTTATCTTTATGTAATTAGGTTTGGGTAAGGTTTTGTTTATTTTAGGCTTAGTTCAGGTTTTATTTATTTTAGTCTTAATCTTATTTAGTTTTATTTTATTTATTTTAGGATTTAGATTTTTATATTTAATTTTTATTTTATTTATTTTAGGTTTATTTTTCTTTTCTTTTGTTTTAGTTTAATTTATTTATTTTAGGTTTATTATTTTATTTTAGGTTTATTTTTTATTATTTATTTTTATATCTTAGCTTTTAGTTTTTATTTATTTTATTTTTAATTAGTTTTATTTTTATTTTATTTTCTCTTTTAGTTTAAGTTTAAAAACCTCAGTTTTATTTATCAGCTCAGTTAGGTTTTATTATGATAGGGTCAGGGCCCAGGGTCAGGGCCTGGGCTCAGCCTTGTGGGCCTTGGTGTGGCCCAGGTTAAGTCTATTTTTATTTAGTAGCATGTGCCCATAATCAAATTTAGCTCTATCCCCCCACCTGATCAGCCAGGGCCTGTGGTTTTGGATTTTTTATGTTGGGCTCAACTCAGTGGCTAGGTTTAAGGATGACTCCAGGGCCCAGTGCCCAGTGGCCCAGTGGCCCAGGTCAGTTCAGGTCTCAGCCCAGGGCCCAGGTTCTCAGTATTCAGTGGCCCAGTGGCTGTGGCTCAGGCCCATTTAGTACCAGCCTAGGGCCTGGTGGCCTGGCCCAGATCCAGCCTCAGTAGTGGTTTGGGTATTTAGTAGGTTTTATTCTTTTTTATTAGTATTTTAGGTTTTGGTATGGGCTCAGAGTTTTAGGGTTTTTTATTTTTTAGTTTAGCCCATGTATTTATCAGTTAGTTTAGTTTAGGTTTATTTTAGTCATTTTATTTATTTTAGTTTAGTTTATTTTTAGTTTAGGTTTTATTTTTATTTTAGGTTTTTTTAGGTTTATTAGATTTTATTTTGGGTTTAGTTTATTTATTTTTAGTTTATTTTATTTTATTTAAGATTTAGGTTTGGTTTATTTAGTTTATTTAGGTTTAGGTTTCATTTATTTTAGTTTAGTTCATTTTATGTTTTATTTATTTTAGTTTATTTTATTTTATTTAGGTTTAGGTTTAGGTTTAGTTTATTTTAGGTTTAGGTTTATTTATTTAAGTTTTATTTTATTTTAGTTTAGGTTTATGTTTATTTTATTTTGTTTATTTTAATTATTATTTTAAATTATGTAAACCAATAAGTTTAGTTTATTTATTTTATTTTATTTATATTTCTTTTATTTATATTTAGGTTTATTTTATTTTATTTAGTTTATTTATTTTTAGGTTTATTTATTTTAGTTTATTTTTAGGTTTAGGTTTATTAGTTTATTTTTTGACTTTATTTTATTTTATTTTTACATTTAGGTTTTATTTTTTATTTTTAGGTTTAGGTTAGGTTTTTATTTTATTTTTTTGGGGTTAAGTTTTAGGTTTTTATTTTAGGTTTTATTTGTTAGTTTACATTTAGGTTTAAGCCTTTAATTTTAGTTTAATTTATTTTATTAAGTTTTTAGGGTTTTAGTTTTTTAAGTTTAGGTTTAGGTTTTATTTATTTTAGTTTATTTATTTTAATTTAGGTTTAGTTTATTTTATTTTATTTTATTAGGTTTAGGTTTTCTTTCTTTTAGTTTTTAGGTTTTTTTTTTATTATTTTTAGGTTTTATTTTAGGTTTATTTTTTAGGTTTAGTATTTTAGTATATTTTATTTTATCTTTTAGTTTATTTTATTTAGATTTTATTTTTTTAGTTTATTTATTTTATTTAGTCACATTTTTTTAACTTATTTTAGTTTAGTTTTTTTATTTTTAGTTTAGGTTTAGTTTAGGTTTTATTTTATTTTATTTTATTTTAAGGTTTTTTATTTATTTTAGGTTTTATTTAGTTTAGGTAGGTTTGGGTTTAGGGTGTGGTAGGGTAATGTCACCAGCCTGGGGCTCTGTATTTAGGGTTTAGGTTGGGATCTGTGGATTTGGGTCAGGGTTGAGGCCTGTGGCTCAGGGTTTAGGGTTTAGTGTAGGGTTTAGGGTCAGTAGGTTTAGGTTTATGGCCTGGGTTTAGGATTTAGGGTAGGGCCTAAGATTTAGGGTTTAGGGTTGAGTTTTTTTAATTAAATAAACTGGTAGGTTTAGGTTTATTTAGTTTATTTTTAAATATTTTAATTTTTTTTCTTATTTAGGTTTATTTTTTTATTTAGTTTAGACTTTTTATTTTAGGTTTATTTATTTTAGTTTAGGTTTTCTATTTTAGTTCATTTTAGGTTTTAGTTTGGTTTATTTTATTATTTTAGTTAAGGATTTATTTTATTTTATAGTTGTTTTATTTTTATTATTTTTTTAGGTTTAGGTTTTTATTTTAAGTTTATTTTATGTTTTATTATTTAGTTTAGGTTTAGGTTTATTTTAGTTTATTTTATTTTAGTTTATGGTTTAGGTAGTTTATTTTTAGATCTAGGTTTTATTTATTTTAGTAAAGTTTATTTAGTTTAGGTTTAGATATTTTATTTTATATTTTATGGTTAGGTCTTTTTTTTAGTTTGTTTAGGTTTTATTTTTTTATTTATTTTAGGTTTTATTTTAGGTTTATTTTTTTTAGGTTTATTTTATTTTATTTTATTTTTTATTTTATTTATTAGTTTTATTTTTTATTTATTTTTTTGTTTAGGTTTATTTTATTTTTAGTTTAGTTTAGGTTTTATTTATTTTATTTTAGTTTAGTTTTTTTATTTTTTATTTTTTTATTTTAGGTCTTTTGGGCCAGCTTAGTTTAGGTTTAATTTAGGTTTTATTTTATTTTTTTTTTAATTTATTTAGTTTAAGTTTTATTTATTTTATTTTTAGGTTTTATTTAATTTAAACATGATTTTGGGTTTGTGGTTTAGGTAGGGTTTGTGATTGGGGTCAAGGTTTAGGGTGGTCAGGGTTTGGGTTTATGGATCACAACCAAGATTACAGGTTGTGTTTTAGGGCCTAGGCCTGGGTTTAGGTGTGGTTTGGGGTTTAGGTTTGGGCTCAGTTTAGGCTCAGGGTAGGTCAAGGTAGATGTAGGTTTTTTTTAATTAAGTAAACCGATAGGTTTAGATTTATTTTTTCTTTATTTTAGTTTATTTTATTTTATTTTATTTTATTTAGTTTATTTATTTTAGGTTTATTTATTTTTGTTTAGGTTTTTTATTTTACTTCATTTTTTTAGGTTTAGGTTTAGGTTTAATTTCTAGTTGAGTTTTATTTTGTTTTATTTTTAGGTTTAGGTTTTATTTTTAGTTTTAGGTCAGGTTTTAGATTTTATTTTATTTTTTTAGGTTTTAGGTTTTATTTTAGGTTTATTTTTTTAGGTTTAGGTTTATTTTATTTATTTTATTTTATTTTATGGTTTTTTGTTTAGTTTTTTTTTAGGTTGAGGTTTTTATTTACTTTAGTTTCATTTATTTTAGTTTAGGTTTTATTTTATTTATTTTAGGTTTAGGTTTTTTATTTTAAGTTTAGTGTTTATGTTTTATTTATTATTTATTTTTAGGTTTATTTTTTAGGTTTAGGTTTTTATTTAGTTTTTACTTCATTTTATTTTAGGTTTATTTTATTTTTATTTTTTTATTTTTATTTTTTATTTTTTAGGTTTATTTTATTTTTTAGTTTAGTTTAGATTTTTATTTATTTTATTTTAGTTTAGTTTTAAATATTTTTTTAAGGTTTAGGTTTAGATTTTGGTTTAGGTTTTAGTTTAGGTTTTTATTTTATTTTATTATTATATTTAGGTTTAGGTTTTTTATTTATTTTATTTTTAGGTTTTATTTAGTTTAGTTTTAAGTTTTTAGGTTTTTAGGTTTTTGGGTTTAGGGTTTGGTGTTTAGGGTTTAAGGTATAGGGCTTAGGGTTTAGGGTTTTGGGCTTATAATTTTTAGATTTTATTTTGGGTTTAGGGTTTAGGTTGGGTTTTTTTAAAAAAAAAAAAATGTTTTATATCAAGTTTATTTTTTATTTATTTTATTTATTTTATTTTATTTTGATTTATTTTTTTTATTTTATTTAGTTTAGTTTATTTATTTTTTTATTTATTTTAGTTTTATTTCTTTTTAGTTTATTTTTAGGTTTTAGTTTAAGTTTTGATTTATTTTAGTTTAGTTTAATTTTATTTTATTTTCTAGATTTTATTTTTTTAGGTTAGTTTAGGTTTTTTTTTTTTTTTTTTTAGTAGGTGTTTTATTTTAGGATTATTTTAGTTTATTTTTAGTTTAGGTTTAGGTTTATTTTTAGTTTATTTTATTTTGTTTAGTTTAGGTTTAGTTTAAGTTTAGGATTACATTTTATTTATTTTAATTTAGTTTAATTTAGTTTATGTTTAGGTTTATTTTATTTTTATTTTAGGTTTAGGTCTTTTTTTTTAAGTTTAGGGTTTATGTTTTATTTTTTATTTATTTTTAGGTTTCAGTTTTAAGTTTATTGTTTAGGTTTAGGTTTTTATTTAATTTTTATTTTATTTTATTTTTTATTTTAGGTTTAATTTTTATTTTATTTATGTTTTTTTAGTCAAGTTTAGGTTTTTATTTATTTTATTTTAATTTAGTTTTTATTTTTTTAATTTTCTTTTCTTTTTAGGTTTAGGTTTAGGCTTTAGTTTATGTTTTTATTTTATTTTATTTTAATTTATTTTGGTTTAGATTTTTTATTTATTATTTTTTTATTTATTTAGGGTTTTCCTTTTAGGTTTAGGTTTAGGGTTTAGGGGTCAGTTTAGTTTTTTGGTAGGTTTAGGTGGGGTTTGGGTTTAGGGTGTGGTAGTTTAGAGTTGGGTTTGGTTGGTGGGTCCGTTTGGGTTTAGGGTTTGGTTTTAATAGAGAACAAACCGTGTTTTATTTATGTTTATTATTTATTTTATTTAGTTATTTATTTTATTTTTGGTTTATTTATTTTTTAGGTTTTTATATTTATTTAGATTAGGTTTAGGTTTATTTTTAGTTGAGTTTATTTTTTATTTTATTTTTTAGGTTTAGGTTTTATTTTTATTGTTGTTTAGTTTAGGTTTTATTTTGTTATTTTAAGTTTATGTTTAGGTTTTATTTTAGGTTTATTTTTGGTTTTATTTTTAGTTTAGGTTTAGGTTTATTTTTAATTTATTTTATTTTATTTTAGGGTTTAGGTTTAGTTTATTTTAGGTTAGGTTTAGGTTTTATTTATTTATTTTAGTTTATTTTAGTTTAGGTTTAGGTTTATTTTATTTTTATTTTAGGTTTAGGTTTTCTTTAGTTTAGTGTTTAGGTTTTATTTGATTATAATGTCATAGCTCACCTTAGAAAGTTTCCAGCTAAGTTAAGCATATACGACGCCCTTCTCTTATCCAAAGAGATCAGAAAATCTCTAGTCAAGGGATTACTTGATCTACAGATATGCTTAGCTCAACTGATCGTTACTAAAGGGGAGGCATGCCACTCGAAGGACATCTTAGGAGTTACATTCGACTATGAAGACTTACTCCTAAGGACAACCAAGCACAACCGCCTCTTTACATTACAAAGTGGATGGATGTGATAGACTATCCAGAGTTTTGTTTGACCCATGTTTATCAATTTACATTATGAGTCTAAAGAGCCTTGCCTACTTGAGGATCGACATCTCCAAACTCCAAAAAGAAAGGATGAAGTTGAGAGGATTCAATGAACAAGATGAGAGGGCCTTGTGGTGTTTATTTTTGGATGTATGAAGGGGGATACCACGCAGATCGTAAGGGTGGTACTTCTTGAGGTGATCAGGTACAACATTGAGGTTTGATGTACTATCTCGAAGAAAGAGGCATCACTCTACAATGGACCTAATCACATAATAAGGACTCCTAAGACATGATGGGTCTTCGAATTTACAAGAGATTTTTCCCTAATTTACATAGATGAATAAAGTAGGGTTTATATTAAACTAGGTTCTTAGGTTTCATATAAAGGCAAGCCTCCATAGTTAATTACATCTTAGGAAATGAAATTTCTTAAGAATACTCTCAATTAAAGTAAACAATTATCATCTCCAAAGATTTCAAGGTTAGACTATAAAATTATTGGCTGTATTTAGAAAATCAATTGGGAAAGATCAAGGAGAAGACTAATTTTTGGAATCTAAATGAAATAAGTAGGGAATGCTCATGATACTAAGAAGGCTAGTGAACATTGCAATATATCCTATGGTTGGGCTTTATAATTTTGAATTTGATGAGATTTATATGTTTTGAGTTGAAATTTAATTAGATTACTAGGGCTTATACTCAACCAACACAAGGTTGTGGGAATGCTTAAGAGGTAAGGATTTATTCTCATAGCCCGAAAGAAATGGCTACCTCAAATCCTAAATCTAGGGAGCTTTAGCACGACCTAAATCTAAGTGATAGGTGAACATAAGGGTTTACCTCCACAAGAGAGAATAAATTGTCTGTAATGCAACTTCTCCTATGATTTTAAAACCATGTAGTTTGGTCTTATTAATGCAAGATAGCTAGAGTAGTTTTTTAATTAGAAAGAGACTAAAGTCCTAAACACTCTCTCTAAGAGACTAGAGCATGAGTGGTATGAGCATATGACTTAATCTATAGATGCAAAATCTTTTCAAATTTTATTTCATTTTAGAAACATCATTTTGACAGAGGCTTTAGGATTTCATTTGTCTAAATGCATGATGAAATAGGTTATGGGTCAAATCCTAGAAGAAGGTGTTCTCCACCACGGGGTGCCTCATCAAGCATTTCTTTATCATGCAAGGAGGAACTCATTCATGTTCAAGAGAGAAAAAATATGCATGCATGATATAAAACATACAACCATACAGCTAAGGGGTTGCTAAATATTTTAATTATCTTATTTATGTCTTAGGCTTTATGATGGGGCTATGAGTTGCATAAAATTTAGTTATGAGTGATTAGTTGGGTAGAAAAGTTATTTTTTATCCTAAGAGCCTAATCGTATCCAAGCCACACATTAAAGCATCAATCATTTAAAAAACTATGAAAAACATGCCATCCTAATGCACAATGTAAACATAACATCAAACAATAATACAAAATATTATAAAAGAATAAATGGCTGATGTGGTCGGGTACCGCCATACAACCCGAAGAGAGAAAAGATGAATAATTATAATTATATTAAATTCTATGGGGGTCTTCTTTCTTTATATCTCCATTTTTGATTTGGTTCCTTCTTAGATTTGGAAGGTTCTTGCTTAAAAGCCATCACAAGGGAAGGTGCTTGCTTCAAAGCCATCATGTAAGGCACCCCAGGACAAAGCCTTCTAGCCACTACTCATCATAATCCCCTATAGCACTAATCCTAATTCCTACAAAACTTACATTTATGTTGGAAAAAAATCTAACTACACTTGCAAAATAGAGGTTAGCTAAATATACATATAATCCCAAGCAGTTGTATTTATATTTTAGACTTAGCACCCTACTCATGGGTAACTAAGCCCACCTGTCCTAACTTGGATTATGCTTAAGCATTTAAGCAACCTACAAAAAGAGCATTCACATTTATTTTTAAGCATCCCTTAAGTATAATCCCCTGCAAAAAACATGATTAGGCTAATATTGGCCTATCATCCAGTCTACGAAGCATACACCCTAACAACCAATCTAAAATAATACATCATAAAACAAAACATACATCACATCATACACTGTCCTAACTTAGAGCTAGAAGTGGTGACTTAATTCAAATGTGTGTATTTTGGCTTGTGTGGTAAGTCTGGTTAGGCATTCGTGTTGTATTTTTTAGGTGTAGAAGGAATCAATTTAACATGAATGGTTGATTTCACTTGAAGTAGTTTAATTGATTTGAGAATTTTAATTTGTGTTTTCTTTTTTTTTCATTTGATTACACTTAGAAACTAAGTGTTATGAAGAGAGGAAAAGAGGATTACCCTCTTTCGTCCCTACCTTAAGTCACTTTCTAAAGTATATTAACTTGATTTAGTTCTCTTTAGTGAATGGCTTATTAAATGATTTTATTAATCCTAAGTTTAGGTTCACTTTAAATAATCTTATTCAAAATGAAAGGCATCTTAAATTAATTTAATTGAATTACTACCATATGACATATATTAAATCATTCCTTTCCATCACATGTAACATCCATATGATTTAATCCTAAGAGTATCTATACATGCAACATATTTTAGCACCCTTAAATTATGAATGTATGTGTATGTTTAGAATTTATATTTTATTTGATTGAATTATTTAAACATATTAATTTAAAACTTTATCCAAATTCATATACAAAACCAACATAAGAAATTGCTTTTTTTGGACACACATGCATGTATACATAAATGAGTATAAGAAAACCATGCAAAGATTGTATTTTTTTATTGAATCATTTATATATATGAATTAAAGCTTTATCCAAATTTTAATGTTGAAATACATAAGAATGAAATCAAATGGGTACGTGCCATTGTTAAACCAGGGAAGTGAGGTAATCAAATAACCTCCTTGGGGCTAGCTAAAGCCTGTTCTGGAATATCCGTATATACCCATTACCATTCAATCTTATAGAAATCAACACATGAATAGAGGAAAAAGAACTCAACATTCATACACTTAAGCTATAAGCACATAATTTCTTATGTATTTATAACTAACATCATAACACATATTATTATTCATTTATAAGCTTTTGAAAAATACATTTGGATTTAATAATGATAATAACAATGCATATATTAAATTAAATCAATGCAAGCAAGCTTACAAAAAGGAAACCATTTTATTTTACTTGATTTTCAAAAGATGGATGCAAGAATTCAAATGACATAACAAATTTAACATGATTGAAAAGAGGACAATCATATATAAGCATGTGATTCATTCAACCAAACTAGTTCTTAAGGATAATCAAATCAAATATGATTATTTAAAGCAAACCAAAGTTTCTTTATTAATTATGTTTTTGATTTGATTTGATTTAAAGAGGAGAAGAGAAATCATCACTTATTATTTTAAACTCATTCCCACATTAGTGATTTTATTTAAATAAAGAAATGTAATTAAATTGATTTTATGGGTTAATTAAGTTTAACCCTTAATTAGATGAATTAATTACCCTTACCTATGTGACTTTAAAGTAATTAACTAAATAATTATGAGCCAACATAATATGCATTGAAAATAAACTTGCAATGATCCTAGGAAATAGAAGGGGCTAAATGCAATTGCATGATTAAGAGTTAATTAGATTAAGGGACTTAATTACTCTATGCATGTGGACTAACCATAATTTCATTAAACTCCTTTAGGTTATTAAACACCCAAAAGATCTACCCATGATTTAATTAATTAAAGTCTGATGTGATTATGATTTTAATTTAATTAAGTGATTTAATTAATTAGTTAAATCTTAATTAATTTCAATTTAAAAAAGGGTGAAATGAACTTAGGGAAATGGATCCCAACCTTATTCCTTAGTTCACTTACTATTGAACAATGATTAATAAACTTAATTAGCCAATTTATCACTATTCATGTGATTAATTAATCATTAATTAACTTAAAAGAGTAATAAAGATTTAATTAGTCAATTTTCCTAATTAAGTGAGCAATAAATCCTAAGAAAATCATAGGAGGCTTTCTCAAGTAATTAAGGATTAATTAAGCTAAGTAATTTTGTAATTAAACTTTAATTACTATTCAAAATTAGTTTAGATCATTTTTAATTAATTCTCATCTAAAATACCTTTAAAATGAGTATTTATTTATTATTTTTTTATTTCTCTATGATTTTTATGACTTTTAGAAATTGTAGCCATTAAAAATGATTAATTAAGCCTAATTAAAGCCTAATCCTGATAGCGCCACATGGCGCATTGACGCGGCTTGCTTTTCACGTGGCATCGCGGGATTGGCTACTTAAAACTTATCTGGCTCAATGCCTACGTGGAGGCGGCGGACAAGCTTTCTGATCCATCGACCGATCTCTATGATTAATCCCACAGCTTAATAGGATTAAATCTGATCGATATAGTGGATCTAATCATGACCGTCCATTCTGATCAAGTGAAATGGACGGTGTGTGATCCAACATCACGTGAGTGAGGAAGAATGGAGTATGTCCACCATTACTCACTTGATCCGAGCTTACCCAAGCTTGGATCAACTCCAAAAGGATCCCACACCTTCATGACATCGATTGGAGGGGATCCAACAGTCAAGATCACATGAAATGCAAGTCTTCTTCAAAAACCTCCAACCCTTTTTTGCCTAAGGATCAGTTTTGGAGGCATACCTTGCCAAAGCTCAAGATCGATGGCTTGAACGATTGAGGAAGCTTCATCTAGTGGAGACAAAGCCCTGTTGAGTAGTAATTGGATGAATTCCTTGACGTTCACTCGAAAGGCCATGAACGGATGATTTAGATCTCGGCTTTGATCAAAGTCCCACCTTTAGTGCTCAGGAAGCTTGGGAAATGATTCATTCTTGCTTGACAAGGCCTAGGGAAGGTGCATGCAAAGTTACTTTTAGTTTGACGAAGAAATGGGGAAGTTAGGCCAAAAATGGGAGTGTCCTATTTTAGGACAGACGGGAATGACATTTTTTTGATCGAGGAATGAGCTTGGGAGCTTTTAGAGTGGCTCTAGTGACTCATATCAACCAAGTGATCTAAAAATGATTTTGTGTGTGTTTGAGTGGAAATGAGGAGATGTATGCCTTTTCATCTTGATTGGATGGATTGGGTTTGGCTTCTAGGCTCAACCATCTCAAGTTGGGTGGCTGGAAGAGGTGAGTCTTGCATGGTGGTGGAAAGTGTGGAGGTAGGCTAAGGAGGAATCATGTCTTCAATGGGGATGGTGAGGTGATTTCACCTCCCCATGGGTTTGGTTTGACCAACCATTGGGTCAGGTTGGGTAGTGTCCTAGGTGCCTAAGTGGACCATTATGAGAGTACCAAGTGGCCAAGGAATAGAAATAACCACTTACATGGGCAATTTGTCTCATGTGATGCCCTTGACCTAAGGGTAGAATGATCATTTGGCATTGGATTTGATTTGGGTAGATTTAAAATAAGCCAAAAGTGGGATAGCCTACATTTCAAGTTAATTGGAGTTGATTTGGTTAGGTTTGGCTCAATTTTACTTTAGGTCAAATTGGGTCGTTGACCAATTGGTCAAATTGGATCAAACCAAGGGTTGGGTCAAGTTCATATGATCATTTGGGATATTTTGGTTCAATTGGTTTGGTTTATTTAGGCTTATCTTTCATTTTTACTCATTTGAATTCATTTGGGTCAAATGGGTTAAGTTGACCAATTTAACCAATTTGGCCAACTTGTGTTTGGGTTTGTTGACCAATTGAAGATGATTGTTTGGTTTCAATTAATTTGGATTTTAGATTTGACCAAGTTAAAATTTTAAATCAATTTGGTGGCCAATTGGATTCCAATTGCATCAAATCATTGGTCAAGTTCAACAATCAATTTGGATTGAACTCTAGCCATCAATCAATTTAGTATATTTTGATTTGACCCAATTTGCTCTTTTAAGTCAATTTCAACTTGATCAAGACCAAATTGGGTTTGGTCACTCAATTGATGGTCAAGTCATATTCAAATACCGATTTTGATTTGGTTTGAAATCATTTCTGTATTTGGCTTAGTTGAAATTGGCTATTCATATGGTTCATTGACTTGGTCAATGTTGACATCACTTTTAGAGTGAGCTCTCAACTTCTCCATCTTAGACATAGGACTCCTCTAGACATTAAGAGTTCCTTAGTCTTGAGACACTTTTGGTGAGTTGGTGAACACTTATATAAATGGACAAAATCAAATCAATATAAATTCAAAACTCAAATCCAAACCCAATTCATATCCTTTAAGCCAATTTCTTGGATTTAGCCAAATCATTTTCAGATCAATCCAAGCCCTTGGATTTTCTCTTCAAACAATCACTCCTTCAATCACATGCTCAAATATAAACATAAACTACAATTACCAAGCCAAAATCAAACTAACCAAAGTCAAACCCATGTTCATCCTTTTGACTTAAAATTGTCAAATGAACCAAAACTCATTTGACTCCAAACCACTTGCAATTGGATTTATATTTCCATCATAAGTCCATATGTGAGTTCAACCAAACTTGAAATAAGCCATGATCAAGCTAATTCACCTTTTTAGGTCCACTTGACCCAAAACCCATGAACCAACTTCTAATCCAATCTGAATTGGGTTGAACCAAGGCCACCCAAGCCTCACATTGTGATCAACAATCATCCTAGAATGATCAATCACTCAAATTGGGTCAAACCAAGTCAAACTTAGCTTTTAACCAAGCCAACACTTAGCCCAAATGTGACCTAAACAAGCCAAAATTCATTATGAGCCAAATTGATTGAAAATAATGATCTAAACTAATCCATAATTAATTATTAAACCTAACCAAGCTCTCACTTGAGCTAGACCAAACCCAATTAGCCCTCCTAGCCCAAGTTGACCCAAATTGACCTAAAAAAGCAAAAATTGGTTAAATCCGATCTAAGCCAAACTGATTGCAACCAATGGGTCAAATTTATTCCAAATTGATTGTTGAACTTGACCAAAGATTCAATTCCAACCTAGCCCAATTGACCATGAACCCAACTTAACCCAAAAGGTCAAATCAACTTGAAATCAAACCAAATCAGAATTGATTGAAACTAAAGCTTACAATACATTTCAAATGATCAACTAAGCCTAAACCAAACCATGACCTAACCCAATTGGATCAAATGGGTCAAATTAGTCAACTTGACCCATTTGACCCAAATGAACCTAAATGAATCAAAACCAAATCTAAATCAAATTAAACCAAACCAATGATACTCATAGGCTCCAAATGATCATTTGAACTTGACCTAATGCATGGTTTGACCCAATTTGACCAATTAGTCAACCTAACCTAATTTGACCCAAATGGGCCAAATTGAGCCAAATCAAATCAAATATACTCTAAATCACTTGAAATTTGGCCCAACCCATTTTAAAATTATTTCAAATTTTTCCAAATCAAACTCATAGCCAAATGACCACTTTGCCCTTGGGTCAAAAGGTATCCCATGACCAAATTCACTTGGAATTTGGCCATTCCTTTCCCAAGGCCACTTGGCACCCATCTATTTGTCCACATGGGCACCAAGGAGGGTGATGAACATGACCCAATGAGTTTGGGTTGGCCATGACCCAAGGGGAGGCCAAACTGACCTCCCTAATTACCTTTGGACACTTGGCTCACCAAATCCACTCACCAATCACATGGGTAGCCACTCTTCCTCACTCATCAACCTAAAATGACCCATGTGAGATGTTTTCCAGCTAAAATTGATCAGCTAATCCAACCCATTGAGCCAAAATGATAAATCTACCATCCACTATCTGCTCCAAGGAGGGGGGAGATATACCCCCCTCATTCTCACTCAAAGAGATAGATTCATTCCTCATAGCTCGAGAAGTTTAATCGTAGCCTCCCTAAGCTTTTCCAAGCCATTCCCAAGCTTCCTTGCTTCCCGTTTCTCAATTTTACTCAAAATAGAAATAGGGGAGATCAATCTTGAGCTAAACTCACTCAATTCTCAACCAAAGTTCAATTAACCTTGCACACACCATCCTTGAACCAAGATGAGTTGAAACGAATCAAATCCAAAGCTTCCCGATGATCGAAGCTAGGAGTTTGATAGAAGCCAATCACCTATGTGACATGGATTGGTCTTCCGTGCTAACTACATTGAATCAAAGCTTGTGTGGCTCAACATGGCTTCGTTTCATCCAAATAAAGCTTTCTCAATCATTGGAACTGCTGGTCACAAGCTCCGGTGAGGTATGCTATTGAAATAGACCTTAGAGAAAAATTTGCTTGGCCCTTTATGAAGGAAATTATTATGTCACGTGATATCCACTGTTAGATGTGTTGCTTGTGCTTCGCTGAAGGTGTGGGATGAATTTGAGCTCCATTTGAGCTCGAGTGAGCTTAGATTGAGCGATGATCGATGGATAGCATCCGTCTCTTACCACTAGAGAAGTGACAGATCACGGACTATCCGTTTCACGTGATCGGATGGATGGTCCTCATCAAATCCTACTTTAGATCTCTCTGATTTTCTCATAAACCATAGGATTAATCTTAATCATTCGATCTTGGATCAGACGTCTTGTAGAGAAGTGCATCCGCCGCTAGCTGACTCAACCAACGAATATGGCAACTTAAATAACCAATCCCATCACGCCACATGGAAAGTGCACTGTGTCAGTCTCCACGTGGCCCAATGGGATTAGGAGTTTAATTAGGCTTAATTAATCTCATGTTAATGATGAAACTTCCAAAATTCATAACTAATTGTAGAAAACTCCAAAAAATACAAATAAATACTCATTTTATAGTAATTCAGAGGAGAATAATAGAAAATTAAAATCAATTAATTTTGAATAGTGATTTTTACTTAATTTGGGTATTATTGAAAATGTAATTAAGCTAATTACTCTCTAATTACTCTAGCAATTAATTCCAAACTTTCTAAGTTTGATTAGTGGGATGACCTCTGCCTCCCATAATTTCTTAGAATTTACTACTTGATTAATTAGGAGAATTGATTATTTCATTCTTAATCCCTCTCTTAATTAATTAAATGATTAATTAGCATGTTAACCAATAATGAATCCATTAATTAATTTTGATCATTATGAAATAGTGAATGGACATAGGGAATGAGACTAGGACCTCTTTCCAATCTTTTCCCCTAAGTTTATTTCATCTGGATAACACTTAATCAATTTGCAACTAATTAATGGCTTAATCACTTCATTAAATAGTTTAATTAATAAAACTCAAAACCAAATCATTTCAGAATGCAATCATTCAATTCTTGGGTAGATTCTTAGGTGTTCAATAACCTAAGAGAATTCCAAAGGAAATTACAATCAAACTACATGTGTAGAAGGGTTATAAAAGTACTTAATCAAACCCTTTAGCTTAATTAACCAAAAATTATGAGCCAATTGCATTAGGCCCCTTCATTTCCTAGGTGCATTACTGATTTAATTTCCATGTGGTTGTATATCATATGTTGGTCCATAATTACTTGGATAATTATGTTAAAGTTGTATAGGTATGGGGTAATTAATAGATTTAATTCATACCTTAACCTAATCAAAACATAAAATCAACTTAATTTTTTCTAAATTAAACCAAACCAATTCACACATGGGGGAATGGGTTAGGACTAGAAAACCCTTCTCATATTTCCTAAGTCAAATCAAATTCAAAGATAAAAATCTCCTTACAGAATTTTGATTAATTTTAAATGATCTAATTTTATGTGATTCTCCTTAGGAATTAATTAGGATGAATGAAGTCATGTGCTTTCATTCCTTTATTTCCTTCCAATCATGCTAAATATCATTTGCCATATGAAATCATGCATTCATTTCTTTTAAAAAGAATTAATTAAGTAAAATGTTTTTTTTTGTCAAATAGCATGTGTTGGCTAAAATTAAGAATATGAGTGGCTGTTATCACTATTAAACCAAAAATTATTTTTTAAATAACTTATAAATCAAAGATTATAAATGAAGTGATGCTAGTTATAAATATTTATAAGCTTGCATGTGATGATAACATAATATATGTATTATAAAGTTCTCTTTCCTTTTCTTAACATGGATTAACATAGGATTTACAAGGGTATAGTTCATTTGAAAAGAACACAACATTTGCCTAGATCTATTCCTATGCATCTCTATATTAAGACTTAGAAAGGACCTTCATATTACACATGTAAATCATACAACCAAATCAAACATAATCTCTTGCAAGATTCTTTATCCATTTGGTTCCTTTTTACATCTATATGTATCTAAGAAAAGTGGTATATCAGTCTAGACATCCCAAGGCTGTGAGGCTATAAGTATCCCTAAGTAGGTCTTGTACCATATGCCCCTGGTGTAGAAAATAATGATGCAGTACTCACTAATAACTTTTATACATACAGATGTGCATTTAGCTAATGTGGTGTTTATTTTTGGGGTGTGGGACACCACGAACTTAGTGATCGGGTGATGCATTAGGAATGATGTACTATCTTGAAAGATAGAAATCATCACCCTATAATGGACCTAATCACCTAATAAAGACTCCTAAGGCATGATGGGTCTTCGAATATACCAGAGATCTTTCCCCTACTTAACATGGAAAAGTAAAGTAGGGTTCATTAAGTTCCCTATGGAGGCAAACCCTCATAATTAATTACATCCTAAGAAATGAGAATTTCTTAAGAATATTCTTGATTAAAGTAGACAATTAGGGTCTCCAAAGATTTCAAGGTTAAGACTATCAAAGGATTGGCTATTTTAGAAAATGAAATGGGATAGATCAAGGAGAAGACTTATTTTTGGAATCCAAAGGGAGAAAGTAAGAAATGCTCATGATACTAGGAAGCCTAGTGAGCATTCCAATCTACCCTATAGTTGGGCTTTATATTTTTTAAATTGATGATAGTTGATTATTTGAGTTGGCATTTTATTAGATTGCTAGGGCTTATAATTCCACAACATAAGATTGTGGAAATGAGGAGAATTTATGCTCAGAAATCAAGGAAACAAATACCTCATTCCTAAACTAAGGAGCCTTGGTACAAAATGAAGGAACAACCTAAATCTAAGAAAAGTGGGTATATGGTTTACCTCCACAAGAGAGAATAAACCAACTGAACTTATTATGCTCTGAGTGGCAACCGCCTAACCTCCCACGCTTTAAATCCATGTAGAGGTCTTATGCTTTGCAAGATGCAGGTTGTTCATTTAGAGAGGAAACTAAGTCCTTAGACTCACTCCCTAAGAGACTAGAGCATGAGTGGTATGAATCCATGATGTAATCTAATGCAAATTTTATCAAATTTATTTGATTCTTTTGGACTTTTGTTTTCACATGTGCTATGGGATTTTGTATGCCTAAATGCATGAGAATTTGATTATAGGCCAAATCAAGAGAGAAAGGGTGTCTTCCACCAAAGGCTCTCATAGGTTAAGCCTTGATTCTCTGCAAGATGGAAGCTCCCTCTAACAAGAGTGAAAGAATATGATATGCATGATATTATACATTCATCCATCCAGCTAAGGGGTTACTAAAAATTTTATTATCTTGATTTAATTCTTAGGATTTTATGTGAGGTTATGAGTTGTTTTAAGATTTTAGTTATGAGTTGTTAATTGGGGTATAAAAATTAATTTTTATCCTAAGAGCCTACCACATCCAAGCCACACATTCAAGCATCAATCATAAACAAACTATGAAAAGCATGATGTTCTAATGCGCAATCTAAACACAACATCAAACAATTTTATAGACTACCGTAAAAGAATATGATTAGGCTAATAACGGCCTAACATCCAGTCTATGAAACATACACCCTAACATCCAGTCTAAAACATTACATCACAAAACAAAACACAACATCATACATACAACGCCCTAACTTACTAAGTAGTGACTTAGTATTCTAATGTGTGTGCTTAAGGCTTGTGTAGCAAGACTTTACTAGCTTCTTTAGTTTAAGTTCCAATTTGAAGTTTGAATTTAAATTTTACCTTTGGGTGATTTCAATCTAAATGATTTAATGATTTGATTTTCATTTTTATTTCTTTTATTTAGTTGAAATGATATTTAGGTTCTCGGAATGAAGAGTAGGATGAATTCCATCGTAGACAAAGACTCCTATTCTACATCCCAATTCTAAGGAATCTAACTATAATCCTTACGTATCTTGATTAGCCCATTAGAACTTGTGTAATTCATTCGATTTAGAATTTAGAATTTGAGTTTATTTAAATATTTGATTAGTTAATTTTTTTTATTAGATGTTTTAGTTTAATTGCATCTTGATAATTTTATATCCTTAATGTCTAATGTAGTTTAAGTTTGTTTAAGTTCATGTATTTTGGTTGATTAATTTTAGATTAGGTGTTTTGATTTAATTGAATCTTGATAATTCAATATCCTTTTAAATATTTAGTTCTTTTCTTTGATCATGGTTATGTGATTTAACTTTATGTTTATTTAATTCGATTGTGGTTCATTTATTTGTAGTTTGATTGGATTAGATTAATTGAAATTTTATTTTGATTTTAATTGGGTTTGGTTCTTTGTAATTAGATTTTATTTTTAATCACATCCATTTGTCATGTTCAAAAGTTTGGTTGCATTTTGTTTTTCATATATTGGATAGTTAATTAGTTTATGTTATTTAAGTAAGTTGAATGAGATTTGATTTGACTCTATATTAAATTTATAGAATCTTTCTTGATCTAACTTAATTTGATTCAATTTGATTTAATTAGCATTATTGGTCTTATGGGTTTGCTTAGGTTCAATGTGATTATGTGATTTGTTTAATTAATAAGTGTATTTATATTAATTATAAATGTTTGTTTAATTTTTTTTATTTAGTTTCATATTTGTTTAGACAAATGATGTAATTGATGACTTAATGGTTTAGGTTTAATTTATGTTTTGATTAATATTGATTAATTAATTAAGTTTAATATAATTAATTTGATTAACTTAATTAGTTTATTTAAGAGGGATGATTAAATTAAATAAAGATCCGTTTAACTTTTAATTTGATTTCGTTATTTGAGTTAATGATGTAATTGGTGAATTAATGATTGAAGTTTAAATTAGGGTTTGATTATCATTTAATTACATTTTTATGTTTGATTAAGCTTAAGTTTAATATGATAAATGTAATTTATCTAATTAATTTATTTAATAGGTGTGATTAAATTAATTAGTAGATTAATTAAGTATTTAATTTGAATTAACTTTAATTTGATTTATAAAGTTAAATTTGCTTTATTAAGATAATGGATTAATTTATTAAGTTTAATTAGATTTGATTAATTAAGTTTGAAATTAAAAATTGGATTAAGGTTTGTTTGTAGAGATTAATGACTTAATGATTTAGTTTAATTTTAATTTTGATTAGTGTTTTAATTGCATCAATTGATTAAGTTTAGGTTTCATTAATTAATAATTAATTAATTTATTTAAGGGGTGTGATTAGTAAATTTAATTATGGTTTCAATTTAATTTTAGAGTTAGCTTTAATGTGACATATTTAAATTAATTTGATTAATTAAGGTGATTTAATTCATTAAATTTTATTAATTAAATGTTTGACTAATTTGATTAGGTAATGATTAATTAAAGGTTTGTTTAATTAAAGATCAATGACTTAATAATTAAGTTTAATTTATGTTTTGATTAATGTTTAATAATCTTAATTTGTTTGATTAAGTTTAGGTTTAATATGATTAATTTAATTAACTTAATTAGTTTTTATGGTGATTATTAAATTTAATTATGGGTTTGAAAGCTTAATCTTAGAGTTAGCTTTAATGTAACTTTTAAATTAATTTGATTAATTAAGATGATGGATTAATTTATTAAATCTTCATTAATTAAATGTTTGACTAATTGAGTTTGATTATTTATGATTATTTTACTTGATTTGATTTATTATGTTTATTTGATTTCAGTATGTTCAATTTAGTTATTAGGTTGAAATATTTAATGGTTATTTAATTATCTCATTCCAAATGGATGTTATTTAATCATAGTTAATTAAGTTTAATTTTATTTAGTTTAATTATTAGTATCAAATTATTAAAGTTTTCTAAGTTTGTTGGATTTTGAGTTTGATTTAAGATTTAATCATTCAATTGAGTTTTATTAACTTAAATAGATTTAATCATATTTAATTTAATCTTTTAAAGATGATATTTTTGATTTAAAGATTTGATTAATGATTTAATGAATGCTATTCAATTTCTGATTTTGATTTAATATTTGAGTTATTTTTAGATTATATTTTAATTAACTTTTAATTTTAATCTTAAATGTTTATTTGGGTTTCTTAAGATTAAGATTGAATCATTTTTCTTAAGAGTCATGGATGTCAATTGAAGTGATTTAGGTTATCTTGAAGAATTTTGTAAATTTCTGAATTTTTATTTAATTTATTTTATTAAAATTGATAATCTGAATTTAAAATTTTAATATCTACCAATCCAGAAGTTATTTTAACTTGAAAGTTTTATTGTATGTGTATTATAATATTAATTTCAATATCTAAAAATCTCAACTTAATCTAATATATTTTTGGCTTAATTAATGAAATATGGTTTTCACTAAAACTTAAATTACGCTCATAATAGTAAATTTTGAATATTTTGGTTTGTTGGATTCTCTCGATAGACAATCCAACGAGCCCTTGTTTGCAATTTTGGTTAAGTATTTTATTTTTTATGAATTTTTTGAAGTTTCATGATTTAAATTATTATTATTATTATTATATATATATACGCTTTGGCGGAAAGACGCGACCGCCCTTTCTGGACCGTCCGATCATAGATCGGATGGTCTAGATCGATCGCGATCAGAGGCCGATCACGCGGGGATCGCATCGAGCCCCGACGCGAACCACCGAGACGGTCCGATCATTTCCGATAAGCTCGGATCGCTCCGGCTCGATCACGCGATCAGCCGTCCGATCGTGCAATCGACGGTCCGAGATCGCATCACGCATTCAAGGCCCGATCGCGTGATCCATCGCGATCAGCGTCCGATCCCGCGAATCGCGAGATTGGACGGTAGAGCCGCGGTGATGAACGTGTTTTCAGGGTATTTTGGAAAAATGAAAGTTTCTAAGCCAAAACTTATCCAAATAGACCCATTTTTGTGCCGATTAGCACCAAAAAAAATTTATTTCTATTTGGGATGATTTAAAATAAAAGTGTTGGATTTTCTAAAGGAAATTCCTAGAATTGCGGGAAATTTTATACAAAATATGCAAAATCTAAGACTCAATGGTTTGATGAAAGTTACCTCACCGAGGATGATTTCGCGGGTGAAGATCAGGGAGCTCTATGTGTGTGAGGAAGCTTGAGTAATCTTTAGCTCTTCTCTTGAACGCCTTTCTCGATGTTTACCGTCCTCACGGGAAGAGCAAATTCTTGTATTATTTGAGCTCAAAGTATAAACAAAGTGGGGATGGGTTACTTTTGGCTTTGGAGAGATTTGGGGGGCTGAGTGATGATGGGAGCAAGAGAGCTCAAGTCTCATTTCCCTCCTTTATAATGGATGAAAATAAAATTTTTTTGAATTATTTTGGCTCCAAATTGAATGCCATCTTGTTGGGGTGGTTAGGCTAGATCTAGATTGATTGAGGACTTTGGATTTTGCTCCAAAGTCCTCTTGCTGCCATATGATGAGATTTGTTTAATTGAA
The DNA here is from genome assembly GCA_021442155.1 of Cymbidium sinense. NCBI lineage: Eukaryota > Viridiplantae > Streptophyta > Magnoliopsida > Asparagales > Orchidaceae > Cymbidium > Cymbidium sinense. The sequence continues at coordinate 244,200,592 of CM038214.1, forward strand.
ATATTGGGGCCATGTGATGAGGGGTTAAGTGCATGTGATGGGGGAATTAAATGAGGTTAGGTGGAATCCTATGTGGGGGATGGTTCATGAGGGATTTAAAATGGGTTGGGTTTGTTTTGGGCTGATCCCAAATGGGTTTGGGTCAGATTTGATCAGCCCCTAATGGGTTTTGGCTTGGTTTCAAGGGATTTGGCCCAATTTAGGTCATATGGGTCATTTTGGGCCAAATTGACCCATTTGACCAAAATTGGCCAAATTAACTTGGGTTATGGGTTGATTCATGTTCAATTGACTAATTGAAGATGAATGTGGTCTTTGGTTTGAATTAATTTGGATTTAATTTTGATTTAGGCCAAATTGACCCTTTAGGCCAATTTGGGCTAGTTTGTGTCAAGTTGACCAATTAGGCTTGATTGATCAAATTTAATTATGGCTTTGGTTAAGTTCAATCAATTTGGAATAAACTTGAGCCATTGGTTGCAAATCAATTTGGTTAGATCATGATTTGACCCGATTTGGTTCTTTAGGCCAATTTGGGTCAATTTGGATCAAATGGCCAATTGGGTTTGGCCCAATTGATTGCAATTGATCATCCTAGGTGATCAAAATCATGGTGGAAGATTTTGGTGAGCTTGGTTCAATCCAATTTGGGTTGAAGTTGGCTCAAATGGGTAGGTCACTTTAGGTCACCTAAGTGAGTCAATTATTGGTTTTGGTTTGATTCAATTTAGTTGAACTTATATATGAGCCCTAGATTGAAATATAAGTTCAACGCAATCAATTTGAGTCTAAGGATTTTGGCTCATTTGAAATTTTCAAGTGCTAAGTTGGGTTGACTTGGGTTGGTTTTGATTTGATTTGATGATTGTAGGTTTCATTTATATTTGGGTAGATAATTGATTTAAGAGAAAATTCATTGGTTTTGACTTGATATGGATAGAATTTGGCTAAGTCCAAAGAATTGGCTTCAAGGGTTTAGATTGAGTTTGGAGTTGATTTTTGAATAGTTTTGGTCATTTGAATTTGGATTTCATTTATATTTGTGAATATAAATGAAGGAATAATTGATTTATAAAGAGATCAATTGAGTTTGATTTGATTTAAGGAAATTTTTGGCTAAGCTTATGAATATGGTTCATATGGCTTAGAAGGGTTTTGATTTGAATTTGATTTTGGGTTTCAATCATTTGGAGTCAAATTTTGAAATTAGAAATTTGAATTTGAATTTGAGATTTGATTTGAGAATTGAGTTTGAGTTTGATTTGAGAAAGTGTATCTATATTAGGTTTAGGCTATGGGATAGGTAATTTCCTGAAACCCTAAGGCATAGCCTAATCTTATTATTAACACTTCTAAGTCTCTAGTTTTAGGTGTGTTCACCTAATCACTAGATGTGTCTTATGACTAAGGAAATCTTAGTGTCTAGAAGAGTCCTAAGTCTAAGAAGAGGAGGTTAAGAGCTCACTCCAAAAGTGAGGTCAACAAAAGGACCCCAATAGGTGTGGTAACCCACAAGGCACACCGACATATTGGCTAATCAAAATGATCAACAACATCCAAGATTGCAACAAACAATGAAGTGATCTATACCTAGACCCAAAAAAGGTAGATAGAATCATGATCTTAGTAATGCACTCTCTTTATGCCAAGGCATAAGAGAGCAAGAAGAATCCACTAGGATTGAGTACATGAACCTTCCTCAAACAGTTCAAGCTATCCACTGGGGATATAGATTTGAGTTTGATTGTGAATATAATTTGTTTGGGTGTGTATCCACTGGGATAAGAATTTAATTGATTTCTTTGATTTGTTTGATTAGATTCCACTAGGGAGGTTTAATTATTATGGCTCCAGTAGGGAGAAGGGTTCTGGATTGAGGGCATATCCGCCAGGGATGTGCACTCAATGAAATTTGTTTAATTTAGATCTAGGTCCCACTGGGGAGGCCAATTTGATTTGCGCCTCACTGGAGAGAAATTTGGTTTGTTTGATATGTTTAATTTGACTCCACTAGGGAGGTTGGTTTCAAATTTATTTTGTTATGGACCGTTACATGGATGGACTACTAAGAAGGCCAGGCCTGGGCCCGCCTTAGATTTATAAGTCTAAAGGGGTAGTCTACCGCCATAAGGTAGGACTATCCCAACACAAGGGTTGCCTTTGGTGTGCAATGACTATGCTAGGAAGAAAGCGTAGTAGACTTACATCTTCCAAAAGAAAAGTCATTGGGGTGATCTATTGGACGAGCAACACATCGAACCCTACCTAAGGCGACTATTGAGTGAGCACCTGGGGTCTTACCTCAACTCAAGAGTAGTCCTGATGATTAATTTGATTTGATTTGATTTATTTAATTTTGTGTGTTATATTGTGGACCCGTTGATGCGATGGACGAGAAGGAGCTATGTCGCCTTGACCTATCTCAGATTTACAAGTCCAAAGGGTAGTCTACCACCAAGGTAGGACTATCCACTAAGGGTTGCCTTTGATTGCAGCAATATTGTACTTGAAAGCGTAGTAGACTTGCATCTTCCAAAGTAGGGATCAACCATTGGGGTGATCTGATGCAGATCAATCCGACCTAGAGACTATTTGAGTGAATGCCCTGGACTCATATCGACTCAAGAATAGTCAATTACTTTAATTTTAGATGGACCCTGGGTTTTGCGATGAATCTACTAAGAAGGAGCTAATATCACTAGACCTATCTTAGGTTTACAAATCCAAAGGGATAGTCTACCAAGTTAGGCCAACCAACCTAAGGGGTGCCTTTGGTTTGCAATGGTCAAGTTGGAAAAAGCAGGACTCACATCTTCCTAAACAAGAATCCACTTGGGGTGATGGGTTGCGCCAAATCGGGCCGACCTAGGGGTTGCCGTCGGTTTGCAACGATCGTGCTGGAAAGAATGCGTAATAGACTTATATCTTTCAAAGCAAAGATGAGGTAACTCGTTGGTGGCACAACAAGTTGAACCCGACCTAACTGGGTGATGCAGGCAGATTTATCTCAACTCAGTCGCAATTCCTATAGGGAGTTTTTTCTTGACCTAAAAATAGGATGCCTGCTTGGGAAAGGGGCCACTTGGGGCTTGAATTCCTAATCCACAAGCAAATATTTTGTTTGTTTGTTTAATTTGTTTTATCATGGACCAGTTAGTTTTGAGGGATCAAACGAGAAGGAGCTTATATCGACTAGACGTCTCATTCTTGAACCAAGGGAGAATCTGCATCCGTGAACAAATTCTCAACCAAGGGGGCTACCGGGAAAGGGGGGCACCAATCCAAAAGTAACTGGTAGTGTCTAAATGGGGTCTCAAAGGATGATCCAAATAGAATGCCCATGAGGGAAGGGGCAATGGGGCTTCAATCCAACACCAAATGACATGGCTAGTCATATATCACATAGGTATTGTGGCCAACTCATGGAGAAAGCGGGGACTTACATCTTCCAAGAGTGGTGTACCCAGGTGAGTCATTGTCGACATAGCGAACATCAACCAACCTATGGTGCCCATCGGTTTGCAACAATCGTCTAGAAAGAAAGCGTGTACATCTCTAAAAGCGGCATTTGGGATAGTCATCTTTTCTCGGCGGTGCCATCCGACCTAGCGACTCAGTGAATGCCAGGGGGCTTATATCGACTCAAATGTAGTCAAGAGGAAAGGAGCCTCTGGGGGACTTACCCTAAACCTCAAATATATTCAACCTAGTTAGGTCATGATGATTAGTTCAAGAAGAAAGCACAAGGACTCACATCTTCTCAAACAGGATCAACCATGAGGTAGCTTCTTGGGCAGGTAGTGAAACTACAACAACTAGGCTCATCGCAATGGTCAAATTAGGAAGAAAGCAGACTCACATCCTCCAACAAATGACCACTAGGTGGGTTGCTTTGGACAACAAATCAACCCGACCTGAGCGACTAATGAGCGAGTGTCACAGGGGGCTTGCTCCCACATCAAAGTAGCCTGAAAGAAAGATATGTATGTTTGTGTTTGATATGAAGGAATAGGATGCCACTGGGGACTCTTACACCTAAACCTCAGGGAAACTTGACCTAGTCAGAGTATGGTGGCTAGTTCAAGAAGAAAGCGTTGGGACTCACATCTTCTTAAACAAAGCCAACACAAGGTAGTTCACTAGGGTAGTGAACTACCAAAGGCTCATGGTTGCAATGGTCAAATTAGGAAGAAAGCAGGGACTCACATCCCAACAAATGACCAGGGGGATCGGTTGCTTTGGACAACAAATCAAACTGAGCTAATGAGTGAGTGCCACGGGCTTGCTCCCACATCAAAAGCAGAAAGATATGTATGTTTTGTGTTTGATATGAAGGAATAGGATGCCAGGGGACCCTAATATATCAAAGCAAAATATATTTCTAACATGAAATCAAATTTGAGATGAAAAGAAATTTTATTGATAATTATTTTTAAACAAGATTTATGGATAGTATTTCTTTAAGTAGAGCCCATTGATTGGAAGCAGTGGGCGCTCTCCTTTACAATTTATGAGTTGGTAAGACCCTCCTTAGTAGGCCTTCTCTATGGCATAAGGGCCTTCCCAAGTGGGTTCAAACTTTCCTCTATCTTTTGTGAGCAATTTGGTCTCCTTAGAACTAAAATATGCTCTCCTACTTGAAAAGCTCTAGAACTGACAAACTTGTTATGAGCTTTAATCATCTTTGCTTTGTATAACTTGAGATTTTGGCATGCTTGTAGGCGTCTCTCCTCAAACCTTGAGCTCTTCCAACTTAACTTGGCATTCGTTTCCATTGTGATTTTGCTACCCATATCCTTAGTGATGGGAGTTGGACTTCTAATGGTAGAACGACTTCAGACCCATACACTAAGGAGAAAGGGGTAGATTGAGTTGGAGTTCTATATGTGGTACGGTAGGCCCATAAAGCTTCAACCAACTATTCATGCCATCGTCATTTGTTGTCATCTAGTGTCTTCTTCAGTATTTGAATGAGGGTTTTGTTGAAAGCTTCTGCTAACCCATTTGCTCTTGGATAGTAGATGGTAGAATATCTCAATCTATGTCTTCAAAGCTATTGATTTTTTGAATGCTTATCTTGATATAATTGAGGCCCACCTATTATCAAATATAATTGGAGCACATGTTGAGATGTGACCTCTCAAAGTGGGATTGCCTCTGCCCATTTGGAAAAGTAGTCAGTAGCAGCTAGAATGAATCGATGACCCTTGGAAGAAGGAGGATCGATCGGACCCACAATGTCTACACACTCGAATGGCCATGAGGCCAATGTAGGATGTAGAATGTTGAGGTTGATGTAGGACCACACCGTGTACGACATTGATGGCATCTCTAGCTACATCCATACGATGTGATCATCAAGGCCGTATCCTAGTCTCTTGATCTTGGCTTTCATCTTCGAGATTGATGTGCCCCACATAACCCTGAGTGTACCTCGATCATGATTCTACGGGCTTCGTGTTTGTCCAGACAACGTAACCACATATGATCGAAAGACTTTCGGTACAAGGTGCCACCTACAAGAGTATAGGAAAGGGCTCTCCACTTCACGGTGTGCCTGATTTCTCTTGAGTAGTTTGCTACATTTAAATAATCTATGAATGGTTGCCTCCAATCGGCTCCTCATCCTTGCTAATGGCAACCTCCCTTCAGAGAGAATCTCTCAATGAGTTCAGCATCAATAAGGGATAAGACTTGTCTATTTTGGACCCTTATTGGAATGGACTCATCTTCTGTACATGCCAACTCTTTGGCAAGCTTGGCTAATGCATCTACTATTGCATTTTCTCCTCGAGGAATCTTGTAGATGGTAACCTCTGGATTTGGGCCAATAACTCCATAGTGTACTTATGGTAATGATGGAGCTTAGGCTTTAGAACTTTGTAGGACCCAACGATTTGGTTGATGACTAACTGAGAATCCCCAAAGATGTTGATACTGGGCGCATAGTGTAATGACTAACTCCGACAATCGAGCCTCATATTCGCTTCATTGTTGGTGCATGGATTGGACAGATGATATGAGAATCTCATCACATCATGGAGTTAGGAGAACTATTCCTACCCCTGCCTTCCCTGGGATAGTAAATTGTGGTTCTTCTCCTCTTTGAGAGGAAGCTGCACCATCAAAGTACATCTCCCAGTGTGAGCACTAGTACCCCTAAGTTCATGATTTGTTCATCGGGGAGATCATCATTAAGCGGAGAATCAGTAGGGAGTGGATGTCGCTAAGAAATCCAAGTGCTTGTCCTTTTACCATGAGGGTAAGAATGTTATATCAACGAGACAAAATCATGGACCAATGCCAAACCATCAGATAAGGTCATGTCATGAGATATTAGTGGATTGACTCGAGATCAAGTTCACCTTATGAGAAAGCATGTAGTGTTGTAGCTTTTGGGATGCAAAGATTAAAGCTAGGCCGTGCTTTTCAATAGGTGGATAGTTTACCTCAGCAGGGATTAGATGATGACTGAGATAATAGAGAGAGTTCTCCTTCCCATCATTGGTTTGAGCCAACAAAGTGCCAAGGGAGTCATCTAATGCAGTATATAATATGGCGCTTGCGGATAGGGCTAGGGCGGAGGTGTCATCGAGATATTGCTTGATGTCTTGAAAGCATCTTGACTTTATCATCCCATTTGAACTTGGCATCCTTTTTGATAAGTCGAGAATGGTTGGCATCTTCCTGATAAGTTGGAAATGAAGCATCTTAGATACGCCAACCACCCTTGGAATGACCTGAGTTGTGTTAGGCTTTTAGAGGGTGACATTTCTAATATCGCTTTGATCTTTTGATCGATTTCAATTCCTCGGTGTTGACAACAAACCCAAGAAATTTTCCAAGCTACTCTGAATGCACACTTCAGGGGTTCATTTTGAGGTTGTATTGTCTTAACCATTTGAAAACTACTCTCAAGTCAAAGAGATGGTCTTCCTTTTCTTTACTTTTGACAATGAGATCATCGATGTAGCATTCAACTTGATGATGAATGAGTTCATCGAAAATTCGAGTCATGGCGGTATGTGGCACCGGCATTTTTAAAGCCGAAAGGCATGACCTTATAACAATATATTCGATCGGGGTTGAAAGGTGTTTCTTTCATCCCTCAGGGCCATCTTAATTTGGTTGTAGCGGATGACCCATCCATAAAGGAGAATCTTGCATGAGATGAAGCAATGTCCACCATTAATTCGGTATAGGAAGTGGAATTCATCCTTAGGACATGCCTTATTTAGATCCCTAAAATCAATGCATATTTTGGCCATTCTTTTTCTTAACGGGATGACAGCCAACCAGTAGGATATTTTTCTTCCCTAATAAAGCCGGCATCGATCGGTTTCTTGATTTCAAAAGTGACGTTGTTCAATGTCTAATCATGCGTCAGAGCTGTTTGATAGGGTTAGCATTAGGTTCTATTGCTAGTTTATGGAGCTATGTTAGAGAAATGGGCATCTCTTCATAACTCCATGCAAAGAAATCCTTAAACTCAGTCAATAGCTTCACTAAATCATTGGTTTCTTTTTCATTCAATAGAGAACTAATATATGTTGGGTGGATCTTCTTCAGTTCCTAGGTTGATTTCTTTGAGCTCATCGATAGTTGATCTGATCTCCTCTTTGAACTCTGGCGGTGCATCTTTGACTTCAAAGTCATTTGGATCATCTAAATTTCTAAGCACACCTCCTCATGAGTTAGCATGATTTGAAAAGAACCTATCGATTCCAAATGATTGGTGATGACTAGCGTAATCATCATCATCATGGACCTTGTACGAATCTAGTCGGTCTTGATTGTGAATGTGCATTTGTTGTCCCATAACCTTTCAAAGTAATTACTGTGTTTAGACCAAGCATGTGGAATTAATCCTTTCTTTGCTAAATTAAGAACACAAGTGAATACCAATCAAAAGGTAATTCTATTAAATCTTTATATGAATCATCCTCAAGTTCTACATCTTCTTGACTTGAGGATGATGCTCCAAGAAAGAACTTCGCTTTACATTTGTGGAAGACTTAGGGGCTTCCTTAACTACAAACCCTCAACTTTTGTGAGAAAGTGGGGTTAGAGCTAAAGTTTCCCATGCTTCACTTTCACATATAGACTTCGGATACACTTATGCTTTGCTTAGAGCCTGGTCTTCATCATTTATGCTCAACTGTCACTTGCATGGGGATCTTTGTGGAAGTGCTAGCTGTACTAATCATATATGACTCATCATCCAACTAGATTCTAAGTCTATATAGATAGTAGGTAGTCAGTAGTAGGACATAACTCTATTGGATGGCCAATAAGGAGGTCTTCCATCTCTAGGCATGTCTGGATCTGCCTCTTCCTCACTGGTGGAGGTCAGTCATCCCATATGTTTAAATGGAGTAATGACTGGGTGGAATCTAATGTTAGGCTCTACTTTCTCCTCCAAGTCTATTTCTCTCTCCCTTTTATTTTCTTTCTCATTTCCTTTTTTTCTTTTTCTTTTCTTTTTCTTTTCTTTTTCTTTTTCTTTTCTTTTCTTTTCTTTTATTTTTGAACTTTCACCAAGTTCATGAGAATAGACTTGTTGATTTTGAGGGAGATAGTAGGTTGCATCTTCATATATTCCTCTCATCGTGAATGGCTTAAGATCTCCTTTGAGTATTCAATCCCACCTCTCATGAACTTCATGCACGATGTAGAGAGGATGGAACCACATTGTTCTCATGTATCCACGGTCTCCCAAGTAAAGCATTGAAAGATGTAGTCTATAATATGAAACTTGGCGGTAGTCTTCCAATCATCTAATGGCAACACTATAGAGCCTAAAGCCCTCTCGCCTTGTTCATTGAATCCTCTCAACATCATCCTCTCTTTTGAAAGTTTGGAGATGTCAATCTTTAAGTAAGCAAGGGTTTTTAGACTCATAATATTCACCACCACGGTCAAGAACTCTAGATATCTGTATCTTCCAACATCCTAATGTAAAGGGCGGTTTTGGTCATTCTAGAAGCAAGTCTTCATCAGAATGTAACTCCTAGAGTGTCCTCTGCAAGCCTCCTCTTGATGCATGGGCTAAGCATATCTCCAAATCAAGGGCCTTGATTAGAGATTCCCTCATCTCTTTGGATAAGATAAGGGCGTCATATATACTTAACTTAGCTGACAGCTTTCTAAGATGTGCTAGGACGTTGTAGTCAACCTTGGCTTGATCCTCCACACGCATATCCATGGGTGGAGCATCTTGTGGTGAGGTTATATGCTCTTTAGAACTAATGATTTGCTTACCCTTATCGAGGTGCCACCCTAGGAGGTAGAACTTTTTGCGAAGGTTAACTTGACTCTTGGAATGATGAATTTGTAGTTCTACCTTCTCATCAGTGTACCTACACTTCTCCTATGGGATCATCGAGTCGATGACTCCAAATCAATCTCAATGGGTGAACCCGAATGATTGAATGGAAAATCCATTTCTAAATCAAAGGTGGAATGATCTAGAGTCATCATTATTTTGTAGACTTGAAGAGTTTTGAGAGGAATAAAATCTAGAGTATCAAGTGGACAAGATGTAAGTGAAAGCTTTCTTCATTCTTCTTAGATGGAGGTACATGATAGAAATCTAATAAAGTAAGAAAGGGGTATAGTGCCCTTGTGCATACAATGCTCTATTGGCGAAGAGGAGCTAGTGGAGGAAGAAGTAGTAGCTGTGACAGTGGATGGAGCGCTGGGCTCGGACGATGGTTGTGCTACTATGCTATCTCGGGAAAGTGAGGTAGGCTGCTGCTGCTGGGTTGACACCTTCTTCAAGTTATCTTTGGCAACTTGCAAACCTTCCTTGTTGTTGGAGGTTTGAGTTACTTGATAAAGAAAGCTTCTTGATCTTAGAGACCACTTTTTTAGAGGTTGGGATAAGACAATATCCCAACCTTCTTTTGTCTTAAGAGGATTGTATCCCCAAGAATTACTGATAGAACTAGAGGTTGTTCTAACAAGTATTCCTTGGGGATGACAATAGCTCGACTTTGTATGCTCAAGCCCTTAAAAGGTGACACAATCCTCCAAGACATGACCGACCATGTGGTGGGCAATAGTTAGGATCATCACTCTTGCCCACATCTTCCCCTCTTGGGCTCGTGTAAAGTCGTTTCTTTAAGAGATTCTTAAAGATCTTCCTAACTACCTCCCTCTTGAATGAATATGGCTTATTCAATTTATCACAAGAGTAGGTGGGTAATATAGCGGTGGATATGAGTACCGTTCTGAGTATATTATGGCGAGGCTGGCGCGGCTGGCAAGTGGTCAATATATTGGCGAGGTGGTGGTAGAGGAGGTGGCAATGGAGGCTGTTGCTATGCATGAGGTCTCTCATACTGAGCTCGGTTGCTTCCCTCTCTGACACTACTACCGGCTTCTTCTCGAATGCTTTTACGTGGCTTGGGCTTGAATGATTGGTCTTGAAAAGGTGCTTTGGCTTCCCTTGTAGGCTAGCCTCCTTGTTGATTAACTTCTCAAAGGTTTTGATCATAAATCCTTGAGCATGAAGGCAACCGGCCATGAATATTCTTGAGAAGAATTTTATATCTTGTTGACTTGTGGTTCACATTTCATACTCAGTTTTCACACGAGAATATAATCAACAAGGGACTCATTTGGATTTTGTTGGCCACAAGGTCACCCCAGTTACCCTTTCGGGCTCCAAACCTCTTGATGAAGAGGTGCTCCAACTCACAAAGTCTTCTTGAACCATTGGGTAGTTCGCGTACCAATCAAAATGCGATGATGAAGATGGAATAGAAGTGCATCCGCCACCGCATTGCGGATCCACGAAATGTGCTATGTCTTTGGGGTTTCCAACGCCATCAAAATTTTGAAGGAAGGAGGCACAAAACCCTTAGGATATTGGACACCATCAAATTCCTCTGGGTAGGGTCTACCCTTTGGAACAGATGAGCCACCTCAGGCTTGTGCCAATGCATCCTTCACTTTCTGCTCCACTAACTACTTGATATATTTTTCTTGCATGGAGGTGTTGTCCACCACCTTCTATGCATCGCCACTATCGTCTATGGGAGATGTACTCTTGGTGATCCAAAATATGCAACAACCGTGGTGGTCCTAAGGGAGAGGCTGTATTGATGGAGCTTGGCCTTGAAGTGCTAAAACGACTGCTAATAAATCTTCAACTCTTTTCTCCATCTTCCTAATATGCTCATCTCTATGTCTCAGCTACTGATGAAGGTGTTGGGTTGAATGAGCTGTGTCTTCTTCCTCAACTACAACACCCTCTTGGCTATGTTGATCCCTAAGGAGGGAACCCTAGTGTCAACCATATGGACTTCTGCTGAGTCCTCCAAGAGATCATCCCCATCTGGATCAAAACTGACCCTAGCATCCTCTTCATCAGCTCATCCCCGAGTTCCTCTTCTCACAAGTATTGGCGATCTCATCTAAGAGCGATTCAGTGTGCAGGACAAACACTCATAGGTGGAGGCTATACTCTGAAATACATCGCATTCTTGCCCGTACTACTATCTCTAGAGGGCGTGCTCGAATAGTATATGTTGATCATTGCCCATTGGTGAACATACGTGGAAGGATCTACGCCATGGACACTACATCTATATCCCTTCATCGCCGCAGTGGAGACCAGAGCTGTGGATGGTGGTGACTTGACCACGATAGCCTTGGGTCGCCATTCCTACTTCTCCGTAGTTGAGGCAGGAGGTCGAATATGAGAGCTCGACCTCACCTAAATGGGTGGAGTAGATGCAGTGGGATCCTTTGGGCGTAGCCAGATCACCAATGGTGCTGGTCTTTCCCGGATAGCTTCATCTTGGTGGAATGGGGGATGCCGTGAGTTGGATGGCGATGGTGGCGGTGAGTGGGCGGTGAGGTCTCCCTGACTATAGCCTACTCCTCTATGACGAGTAACACCGGTAAGGATGATGTTGTCGAGATCGACCGGTATGATCGGAAAATCCATCGGAGAGGCTGCCACGACAAACCACTATCGTTCCTCTCATCCGATGCTTGAGCCTCCAAGGCTCTCTCCCTGATCATACGACTCTCCTGGGATAACTATCCTTCAGCACTGCACTCACGGCGTCCAGCTCGGCCCAACTGGCGTAAAATATCTGACGAGCATGGGATTCCTTCTCCTGGCGGTGTCAAAATATCTTTGGTGGTGGAGGTGGTGCAATCCTCTAGTCTCTCTCCATCTGAGGTGGGGGGTGAAACCTACTACCACTCAAATGTGAGAGGTCTCACATGGAGATCCCTCCTCAGCCACATGGGAAGCGACATCCATCTCTCTCTCTACCCTCTTGTGATGTCTCTTGATCTTGCGGTTCTTATTGCGGTGCTGTGAACGTGTAGGTATGGAGGCTGAGCTAGCACCCTCAAATGTGGAGACTATCTAAAGCAAGAGTCTTCCCCGGGAATCCAAGAGGGGGTAGTAATAGTAGAAGTGGCCGACAGTGGGCGAAACAGGCACAGCGTGGCGAGGAAAATGGCCTTCCTCTTTAGTGGAAAAACTCAATCGATGGCATATCATCGAATGAGTTGCCGCCACCTCCTCACTTGTGGTGAGGTGTCCCCTCATCCTCACTCCCTCAAAACCATGGCCAAAGTAGATGACCTCGGTGGAGCGTGGTAGAGACTTGATCCAAGGCTAGGTTTTGGCCAGTGGGGAAGGAAAACACAAACTTGTTGGGAGCCAGATCTTGAGGGTTGATAATTGATTGCACTAAAATGCATTATTGAAATGTAGGAGTAGACACTTCTTGATATTCACCTTCAATCATTGATTTCAAGATTTGATTTTGAATTTGAACCACAATCTTAAGGATGTTAAGTGGGGTTCATCAAAAAGAGATTTTGGATATTGAGGAGAGTCTTTGCCATTTGATTTGATTTAGAACCCATACTCGATTTAGGTATGTTGGTGGGGTTCTAAAATTTGAGGAGAGATTTTCTTGGAGATATTTGTGTTTTGTGCTTCTTGTTTGAAAATATTGATAGTTTGAAAGACCTCTACTTAGCAAATTTGGGTATGCTAAGAAGAGGTTGTGTGTGTGTTTGAAATATTTTTTGCTTGTGAAGATTTGATTGTGTGATATTTTGATTTGAAAATGGGGCTTCTTTCTTAACAAATTTGGTATGTTAAGTAGAGGCCACATGTGTGATTTGTGTTTGATGATGAGGCTTTCACTTAACAAATTTGGTATGTTAAGTGAAAGTTAAATGTGATTGCGAGATAAATTTTCTTTTCTTTGAAGATGGGAGCCATACTTAACAAGATTGATATGTTAAGTGAAAGCCCCAAATTTGTTTGAGATATTTTTTTTCTTTGAGAATGAGACTCTCACTTAACAAATTTGGTATGTTAAGTGAAAGTTCAAGTGTGGTTTGACATGAAACATTGGATCCTTACTTAACAAATTTGGTATGTTAAAATAGGGATCAAATGTGCGTTGAAAAGAGACCCTCACTTAACAAATTTGGTTTGTTAAGTGAAAGTCAAATGTGTTTATGATTTTGAAAATGAAACACTCTTAACAAATTTGGTATGTTAAGTGAAAGTCAAATGTGTTGATTTTGAAAATGAAACTCTCACTTAACAAATTTGGTATGTTAAGTGAAAGTCAAATGTGTTTATGATTTTTGAAAATGAAACTCTCACTTAACAAATTTGGTATGTTAAGTGAAAGTCAAATGTGTTTATGATTTTTTTTGATGAAACTTTCACTTAACAAATTTGGTATGTCAAGTGAAAGTCAAATGTGTTTATGATTTTTTTTTGAAAATGAACTTATTTAACAAATTTGGTATGTTAAATGGAGTTCACTTTGTTTATGATTTTCAAAATGAGTTCTCATTCCAATACTTGGGCTTGTCAAATGAGTCAATGTGTTTTGAAGTTCAAGACTTTGCATGAAGGAATCAGACAAATGCAAATAGAATTCAATTTTCTCTACATTCTCAAGAACTCCCATTTGACAAATTTGGTTATGTCGTGGGTTCAAATATGTCTTGACTTCTCTTTTTTGTGTGTGTATGGTTTATTGCTTTTCAAAGAGGGGAAACTTCAACTTAGTATCTAAGTGGAGTTTCAATTTTTTTATATCATGATTTTATTTGAAAATAGAATCTCATCCAACAAATTTGAGTGTGTGGGATGGGGATAGCCATTTCAATGAAAATGTGCTTTGAAAATTAAAATTGTTGATTTTGATTTTGATTTTGATTTTTTTAAAAGAACCTCCCACAATCATGGTTGTTAAATGAGGTTTGGTTATATGTTTTGTGAAAATTTCTTATAAACTTTGTACAACCCTTATTATGTGGATTTTGAAAAAGTGCTTTTGGAAAATGTTATTTTGTAGAAGAGTTTTATTCTCTTATTGTTCATGGGATGAACCTTGCCTCACCATCGAATGGTGAAGAGATTTTAATTTTGGTCATCTCTCTTTGATTAATTTTAATTTTCACCTATTGGGGAACCGATAGGGATTTTAAGACCTACGGTGAGGTCCTAAAACCTAAAATAAGGATGAAATAAGCTAAGTGCCAAGAAAGAATGATAGTCTCCATATAAAACATAAGTCCACTATCGATGCTTGGAGACAATAATTATCTACTAAAGATGGAGAGGAAATCTCCAGTTGCCGAGAAAAATTTGTGGTATTTATTTTTGGGGTGTGGGACACCATGATCTTAGGGGTACTTATTGAAGTGATCAGGTATGACATTAAGAATGATGTACTATCTCAAAAGATAGAAATCACCACCCTATAATGGACCTAATCACAATAAGGACTCTAGGCATGATGGGTCTTGAATATACGAGATCTTTCCCCTACTTTACATGGAAAAGTAAAGTAGGGTTTATTTTAAGCTTAGTCCGTTAAGTTCCCTATGGAGGCAAAGCCCCATAGTTAATTACATCTAAGAAATGAGAATTTCTTAAGAATACTCTCGATTAAAGTAAATTAGGGTCTCCAAAGATTTCAAGGTTAAGACTATCAAAGGATTGGCTATTTTAGAAAATCAAATGGGATAGATCAAGGAGAAGACTTATTTTGGAATCCAAAGGGAGAAAGTAGGAAATGCTCATGATACTAGGAAGCCTAGTGAGCATTCTAATCTATAGTTGGGCTTTATATTTTGAAATTGATGAGAGTTGATTATTTGAGTTGACATTTTATTAGATTCTTGGGGCTTATAATTCCACAACATAAGATTGTGAAATGCTAAGAGGTGAGGATTTATGCTTGTAGCCAAGGAAAGCTACCTTAGATTCTAAACTAAGGAGCCTTGGTACAAAATGAGGCACAACCTAAATCTAAGGCAAGGGTATATGGTTTACCTCCACAAGAGAATAAACCACCCGCTGGACTTATTATTGAGTGGCGACACTAACTCCTCCTTTTAAATCCATGTAGGCAAGTCTTATGCTTTGCAAGATGGCTGTATTTATTTAGAGGAAACTAAGTCCTTAGACTCACTCCCTAAAAGACTAGAGCATGAGTGGTATGAATCCATGACTTAATCTAATGCAAATTTTATCAAATTTATTTGATTCTTTTAAACTTTTTGCTTTAACACAGGCTATGGGATTTTGTATGCCTAAATGCATGAGAATTTAATTATGGGCCAAATCAAGAGAGAAAGAGGTGTCTTCCACCAAAGGCTCTCATAGGTTAAGCCTTGATTCTCTGGCAAGATGGAAGCTCCCTCTTAGAGTGAAAGAATATGATGCATGATATTATACATTCATCCATCCAACTAAGGGGTTACTAAAAATTTTATTATCTTGATTTAATTCTTAGGCTTTTATGTGAGGTTATGAGTTATTTTAAAATTTTAGTTATGAGTTATTAATTGGGGTATAAAAATTAATTTTATCCTAAGAACTCAGCCACACATTCAAGCATCAATCATAAACAAACTATGAAAAGCATGATGTTCTAATGCGCAATCTAAACACAACATCAAATAATTTTATAGACTACCATAAAAGAATAAAAGGCCTGTGTGGTCGGGTTCCATCGTACACCCCGAAAAGAGAAAAGAAAAGATGGGTAGCCGAGCTCTACCCTTATACAACCCGGATTACAAAAATAATATATATGCTATGGGGGGTCTTCTTTTCTTCATTTCTTCATTTCTTCATTTCTTTCTTTTGATTTGATTTGCTCCAAAGGCATCACAGGGCACCCCAGGGACTAAGCCTTCTGGCCACTGCTCATCCTAATCCCCCATAACACTAATCCTAATTCCTAATGCAAAATTACATCAAAATAGAAAAGTAAATCTAGCTACACCTGCAAAACAAATGTTAGCTAAACACACCATACAACCCAAGCAGTTATATGAATAATTTGGACTTAGCACCCACACATGGGTAACTAAGCCCGCCTATCCTAATATGGGTTACACTTAAGGGCTAAGCAACCTGCATAGCAAAAGCATTTATATTTTTTATTATAGCGGCCCCTTAAGCACAACCCCCTGCAGAAAATATGATTAGGTTAATAACGACCTAACATCCGCTATGAAACATACACCCTAACATCAGCCTAAAACATTACATCAAAAAAAACACAACATCATACATACAACGCCCTAACTTAGCACTAGAAGTGGTGACTTAGTATTCTAATGTGCTTAAGGCTTGTGTAGCAAGACTTTACTAGGCTTCTTTAGTTTAAGTTTCAATTTGAAGTTTGAATTTAAATTTTACCTTTGGGTGATTTAATCTAAATGATTTAATGATTTTATTTTCATTTTTATTTCAGTTTTATTTGGTTAAATGATATTTAGGTTCTCAAGAATGAAGAGTAGATGAATTCCATCTAGATGACTCACCCTATTCTACATCCCAATTCCTAAAGAATCTAACTAAAGTCCTTAAGTATCTTATTAGCCCATTAAAAATGTGTAATTCATTTGATTTAAAAATTTAGAATTTGAGTTTAAGTATTTGATTAGTTAATTTTTTTGATTAGATGTTTTAGTTTAATTGCATCTTGATAATTCAATATCCTTAATGTCTAATGAGTTTAAGTTTGTTTAAGTTCATGTATTTTGGTTGATTAATTTTAGATTAGTGTTTTGATTTAATTAAATCTTGATAATTCAATATCCTTTTAAATATTTAATTCTTTCTTTGATCATGGTTATGTGATTTAACTTTATGTTTATTTAATTATTATGGTTCATTTATTTGTAGTTTGATTGGATTAGATTAATTGAAATTTTATTTTGATTTTAATTGGGTTTGATTCTAATTAGGATTTTATATTTAATCACATCCATTTGTCATGTTCATCAAAGTTTGGTTTGTATTTTGATTTCATATATTGGATAGTTAATTAGTTTATGTTATTTAAGTAAGTTGAATGAGATTTGATTTGATTACATATTAAATTGATGAGAATCTTTCTGATTTAATTTAATTTGATTAAATTTGATTTAATTAGCTTTATTGGTCTATGGGTTTGCTTAGGTTCAATGTGATTATGTGATTTGTTTAATTAAGTAATTTATAAAGGTTTGTTTAATTTTTTTTATTTAGTTTCATATTTGTTTGACAAATGATGTAATGAATGACTTAATGGTTTAGGTTTAATTTATGTTGATTAATATTTAATTGCATTTTAATTAAGTTTAATAATTAATTTGATTAACTTAATTAGTTTTAAGAGCAATTAAATTAAATAAAATTTGTTTAATTTTAATTTGATTTCATTTATTTGAGTTAATGATGTAATGGTTAATTAATGATCAAGTTTAAATTATGTGATTATCATTTAATTACATTTTTGTTTGATTGCTTAAGTTTAATATGATTAATGTAATTTAATTAATTAATTATTTAATAGGTGTGATTAAATTAATTAGATTAATGAAGTATTTAATTTGAATTAATTTAATATGATTTATAAAGTAAATTGGTTTATTAAGAATGGATTAATTTATTAAGTTTGCATTAATTTGATATTTGATTAATTTTGAAATAATAAAATTATTGATTAATTAAAGGTTTGTTTGATTAGAGATTAATGACTTAATGATTTAAGTTTAATTTAAGTTTTGATTAGTTTAATTGCATCTTAATGTTTGATTAAGCTTTTTATGATTAATCTAATTAACTTAATTAATTTACTTAAGGGTGTGATTAGTAAATAATTATGGGTTTGATTTAAGCTTAATTTTAGAGTTAGCTTTAATGTGACTTATTTAAATTAATTTGATTAATTAAGATGATGGATTAATTCATTAAATTTTTATTAATTAAATGTTTAATTAATTAAGTGATTAAGGGTAATTAGATTAATTAAAAGTTTGTATAATTAAAGATCAATGACTTAATAATTTAAGTTTAATTTATGTTTTGATTAATGTTTAATTGCATCTTAATTATGTTTGATTAAGTTTAGTTTAATATGATTAATTTAATTAACTTAATTAGTTTATTTTGATTATTAAATTTAATTATGGGTTTGATTTAAGCTTAATTTAGAGTTAGCTTTAATGTAACTTATTTAAATTAATTTGATTAATTAAGATGATGGATTAATTAATTAAATCTTTAATTAAATGTTTGACCAATTGAGTTTGATTATTTATGAATTTTACTTGATTTAATTTATTATGTTTGTTTGATTTCACAAGATGTTCAATTTTAGTTAAGTTGAAATATTTAATGGTTATTTAATTATCTCATTCCAAATGGATGTGATTTAATCATGTTAATTAAGTTGTTTTATTTTATTTAATTTAATTCGATTAGTATCAAATTATTAAATTTTTTTCTAAGTTTGTTGGATTTTGAGTTTGATTTAAGATTTAATCATTTAATTGAGTTTTATTAACTTAAATATTTAATCATATTTAATTTAATCTCCTTTAAAGATGATATTTTTCTGATTTAAAGATTGATTAATGATTTAATGAATGCTATTCATTCATTTTTAATTTATTTAATATTTAGTTATTTTAGATTATATTTAATTAACTTTTTAATTGATTTAAACTCTAATCTTAAGTGTTTATTTGGGTTCATTAGATTCAAAAGATTGAATCATTTTTTCTTAAGAGTCCTGGATGTCAATTGAAGTGATTTAGGTTTTGAAGATTTTGTAAATTTCTGAATTTTTATTTAATTTATTTTATTAAAATGGATAATCTAATTTAAAATTTAATATCTCAATCCACAAGTTATTTTAACTTGAAATTTTTGTATGTGTATTTAATATTAATTTCAATCCAAAATTTCAACTTAATCTAACTTATATTTTTGGTTTAATTAATGAAATATGGTTTTCACTAAAACTCAAATTACGCTCATAATACTGTAAATTTGATTTTGGTTTGTTGGATTCTCTGAAGACAATCCAACGAGCCTTTGTTTGCAATTTTGGTTAAGTATTTTATTTTATGAATTTTGAAGTTTATGATTTAAATTATTATTAATAATTTTTTTTATTATATATATATACGCTAGCAAGGAAAGACAAATACGCCTCGAGTCCGATCATAGATTGGTTGGTTTAGATCGACGTCATCCAGGATGGATCATGTGATCGATGCAATCTCGAGCCATCGAAGAACCACGCGATCGGACGATCCAAATCATTTTGGTGATCTAAATGATCGCGATCGATCACGCGAACCGGGCGATCGACGTCATCATGCGATCTAAAGGCGGACATGCGGATCCATGCACGATCCGAACCGTCCGATACATGAACGCGGGATCAACGGGACCCGGGCGATGAACAAGATGAGGTATTTAAAAAATGAAAGTTTTAAGCCAAAACTTGCCCAAATGGACCCATTTTATGCCGACCACCAAAAAATTTATTTCTATTTGGATGATTTAAAATAAAAGTGTTGGATTTTCTAAAGGAAATTCCTAGAATCGAAATTTGATACAAAATATAAAAAAAATCCTAAGTAGTTAATGAAATTTACCTCATCTGGGATGATTTCGTGGTGAAGATCCAGGGAGCTCCTATGTGTGTGAGGAAGCTTTGAGATCTTTAGCCCTCGCTTCTCTTAATGCCCTTCTGATGTCTCACGGAAGAGCAAATTTGTATTATTTGAGCTCAAAGTATGGCTAAAGAAGTGGGGATGGGTTCTTTTGGCTTTGGAGAGATTTTGGGATGATGGGGAACAAGAGAGCTCAAGTCTCATTTCCTCCTTTATAATGGATGAAAATACAAATATTTTGAATTATTTTGGCTCCAAATTGAATGCCATCTTGTTGGGGGTTGGCTAGATCTAGATTGATTGAGGACTTTGGATTTTGCTCCAAAGTCCTCTCTCGCCATATGATGAGATTTTAATTGAAATATTGGGGCCATGTGAGGGTTAAGTGCATGGGATGAGGGAATTAAATGATGTTGGGAATCCTATGTGGGGAGGTTCATGAGGGATTTAAATGGGTTGGGTTTATTTTGGGCTGATCCCAAATGGTTTGGGTCAGATTTGATCAGCCCCAATGGTTTGGCTTGGTTTCAAGGGATTTGGCCCAATTTAGGTCATATGGGTCATTTTGGGCCAAATTGACCCATTTGACCAAAATTGGCCAAATTAGCTTGGGTTATGGGTTGATCCATGTTCAATTGATTAATTGAATAAGAATGTGGTCTTTGGTTTGAATTAATTTGGATTTAATTTTGATTTAGGCTAAATTGACCCTTTAGGCCAATTTGGGCTAGGTTGAGTCAAGTTGACCCAATTAGTTTGATTGATCAAATTGGGTTTAATTATGGCTTTTTGGTTAAGTTCAATAATCAATTTGGAATGAACTTGAGTCATTGGTTGCAATCAATTTGGGTTAGATCATGATTTGACCCGATTTGGTCCTTTAGGTCAATTTGGGTCAATTTGGATCAAAGGGCCAATTGTGTTTGGTCTGACCCAATTGATTACAATTGATCATCCTAGGGTGATCAACAATCATGGTGAACACTTTTGGTGAGCATGGTTCAATCAAATTTGGGTTGGATTAGAAGTTGGCTCAAATGGGTCCTTTAGGTCACTTCGGGTCAAGTTGACCTAAGTGGGTCGATTAGTTTGGTTTCATTTGATTCAATTTAGTTGAACTTATATATGAGCTAGATTGAAATATAAATTCAACCCAATCAATTTGGAGTCTAAGGATTTTGGCTCATTTGAAATTTTCAAGTCAAAAGGGCTAAGTTGGGTTTGACTTGGGTTGGTTTGATTTGATTTGATGGTTGTAGGTTTCATTTATATTTGGGTGATATGAATAATTGATTCAAGAGAAAATTCATTGGTTTTGACTTGATCTGGATAGAATTTGGCTAAGTCAGAGTGGCTTAGAGGGTTTTGGATTGAATTTTGATTTGATTTTCAATAGTTCTTGGTCATTTGAATTTGGATTTCATTTATATTTGTGAATATAAATGAAGGAATAATTGATTTATAAAGAGATCAACTGAGTTTGATTTGATTTAAGGAAAGTTTTGGCTAAGCTTATGAATATGGTTCATATGGCTTAGGAAGAGGTTTTAGAGGTTGGATTTGATTTTGGGTTTCAATCATTTGGAGTCAAATTTTGAAATTAGATTTGGAATTTGAATTTAAATTTGAGATTTGATTTGAGAATTGAGTCTGGATTTAATTTGAGAAAGTGTATCTAGATTAGGTTTAGGCTATGGGATAGGTAATTTCCTTAAACCCTAAGGCATAGCCTAATCTTATGATTAACACTTCTAAGTCTCTAGGCTTATGTTAGGTGTTCACCTAATCACTAGATGTGTCTTATGACTAAGGAAATCTTAGTGTCTAGAAGTGTCCTAAGTCTAAGAAGAGGAGGTTAAGAGCTCACTCCAAAAGTGAGGTCAACAGTTAATGAATGAAAATCCCTCTTTTCTGCATAATAAAAACATGCATAATGATCCAATTAACAAATGGAATATTCAAATTTTCAAATCACATCTCTTTGTATTCATCATCAAAGTGTGCTAAGATTTGCATTGCATGTATATGTATGCTTAGGATTATTCATATGCATGTTCTACATGGTGGAAAGAAATGAATGGGTGTGTGTTATGTGATAGTAATCCACCCTAACTAATTCTATGATGCCTTTCTTATTGAATAGGGATATTTAGAGTGATTCTAAACTTAGGGTTAACTAAAACTTATAATAAACCATTCACTAAAGGAAATTCATTAATCAATTTACCTTAGAAATTACTTAAGGTAAGGATAAAAGAGATACTCTCCCTCTCTTTCTTCACTTTATAACACTTAGTTGCTAAGTGTATGTTACAGAAATAAGAGAAAACATTATGTAAAATTCCCCAAATCCACTAAACTACTTAAAGAGAAATCAACCTTTATAAATTAAACTTCACACTTAGTAAATCATAACTCTAAAGCCTAGCTAGGACATACCACACAAGCTCTAACACATGCACATTATACTAAGTCTCCATTTCTAGCTTTAGGTTAGGGAAGTGCATTATTTTATGAATGTTTAGTTTATGATGTTTTATTTTAGATATTAGGTGTATGTGTGTGCGGATGTTAGGCCAATTTAGCCTAATCATGCTTTTCTAGGGGTTTTCTTAAGGGCTATGTAATAAGAATATAAAAGTTTTTTGCTATCTTTGGTTGCTTATACCCCTAAGAATAACCCAAATTAGGATAGGTGGGCTTGGTTACCCATGTGTGGGGTACAAAGGCCAAGTTATTCCTATAACTACTTGGGTTGTATGGTGTGTTTAGCTAACATTTGTTTTGTAGGTGTAGCTAGATTTACTTTACTTCCTTTTAATGAAATTTTTACATTAGGATGTTTTCCCTCACTTCGCCACCCAAAATGATCGATGTGGGATGTTTTCCAACTAAAACCAATCAACTAATATAAGCCATTGAGCCAAAATAATCGGCCATCCACCATCCTCCAAGGATGGAGATATGCCCCTCATTCTCTCAAAGAGAAAGATTCATTCCTTAGAGCTTGAGAAGTCTAATCAAAGCCTCCCAAGCTTTTACAATCCATTCTCGAGCTTCTTTGCTACTCGTTTCTCAATTTTACTCAAAACTGGAACAAGGGAGATCAATCCCAAGCTCAACTCACTCAATCCTCAACTAAAGTGCAATTAACCTTGAACACACCATCCTTGGACCAAGGTGAGTTGAAACAAATCAAATCCTGAGCTTCTCGATGACTGGACCTAGGAGTTTGATTGAAGCTGATAACCTACATGTCATAGATTGGTCTTTCAAACTAACTACATTGAATCAAAGCTCGTGTGGCTCAACAGGGCTTCATTTCATCCAATTGAAGCTTCCTTAATTTTAAAACTACCGATCACAAGAGCCAGTGAGGTATACCACTGAAACTGACCTTAGAGAAAAATTTTCTTAGTGCTTTATTTAGGAAATCATTATGTCATGCGATCTCCACCATTAGATGTGTTGCTTGTGCTTCCACAAGGTGTGGGAGGAATTTGAGCTCCATTCGAAGCTTGGGTGAGCTGGATCGGCGATGATAGATGGATGGCATCTCTCACTGAAGAGATGATCACGGAGTCCTTCCATATGTTATCACGGTCCGATCAAATCTTGCTTTAAATCTCTCTGATTTCCTACTAAACAATGGGGTTGATCTCAATCGTCTGAGCTTAAATCGAATGACCGGCAAATTCATCCACCTACTCTTACATGTGATAACTTAAATAACCAATCCCATCACGCCATGTGGAAAGCACGCCAGGTCAACCGTCGTGTCACTTGACGGGATTAAGAGTTTAATTAGGCTCAATCAATCTGATTTTAATGGTGAAACTTCCAAAATTTATAACTAATTATAGAAAATCCAAAAAATACAAATAAATACTCATTTTAAAGGTAAGTGAGAGGTGAATAATAGAAAATTAAAATTAATTAATTTTGAACAGTGATTTTGAATCAATTTAGGTTTTACTAGAATTTTAATTAAGCTAATTATAATTACTCTAGTAATTAATTCCAAAATTTTGAGATTGATTACAACTCCTCTCATAATTTTCTTAGAATTTTTGCTTGATTAATTGAATTTCTTATTTCCTTCTTCCTCTCTTAATTAATTAAATGATTAATTAGCATGTTAAACAATAATGAATCCATTAATTAAGTTGGTTGATCATTATGAAATAGTGAATGGACATAGGGAATGAGATTATGACCTTTTTTCCAATCGTTTCCCCTAAGTTTATTTTATTTGGATAACACTTAATCAATTTGTAGCTAGTTAATGGCTTAATCAGTTCATTAAATAGTTTAATTGATCAATCTCAAAACCAAATTATTCCAAAACTCAATCATTCAATTCTTGTGTAGATTCTTGGGTGTTATAGAGAATTCCAAAGGAAATTATAATAAAACTACATGTGTATGAGGGTTATAAAAGTACTTAATCAAACACTTTCTTAATCTAATAATTATGAGCCAATTGCATTGGTCCCTTCATTTTAGTACATTGGTGATTGAATTTCCATGTAGTTGCATATAATATGTTGGCTCATAATTACTTGGATATTTATGTTAAATATAATAATAGTTAATAGAATTAATTTATACCTTAACCTAATCAAAACATAAAATCAACTTAATTGTTCTAAAGCATATGGATGAATCCTAAGCATATTTATACATACAAATGGGAATGTTTAGAACACCTTAATGATGAATGCTAAGTAGTGTTACTTCAAAAAATTTGGATGCTTTATGATGCATGATTTTTATTAAGTAGTAAAGAGGGATTCTTTTATCCATTTTTCATATGCACGCATATATGTATGAAAGGCATAAGTGAGTACGACATCATTGTTAGCACAAGGGGTGTAAGGTACAAGACCTACTTAGGGCTACTTATAGCCTCACAACCCTAGGGTTGTCTAGACTAATATACAACTTTTCTTAAATACATACACATGTACAAAAGAAATGGATGGAAAAAGAAAGATGCAAAAGTTTAAGTTAGTTAGTTTGATTTGTTTATGTAATTCAAATGTATAAGTGTGGATGTCCTTCTTAAGTAATAACATAGGATTGAATAGGGAAGGATTTAAGCAAGTGTTGTGTTCTTTTCAAATGAACTATACACTTTGCCAAATCCTATTCAAAACTATGCTAAAAGAAAAGAGAAGGAAAGCCACACTATGCACATCTTTATATTTTTACTCACATGCAAGCTCATAAAGAATTATAAGTAGCATACCTTTCAGTTTTTATGTTTCATTCATAAGTTTTAAAATAAGTTTTGGATTTAATAGTGATAATAGCCATTCATATCCTTACTTTATCCAAAACATGCAATTTGATATAAAAGAGATATATCATTTTTAATTTGATTTTTTAAAAGGCATGAATGTATGATTTTCATATGACATACACATTTAGCATGCTAGGAAAGAAATAAAGTGAGGAAAGCATGTAGATTTATTCACCCTAATTAAATCCTAAAGATAATCCTATGAAATAGAATTATTTAAAGAAAATCAAATTTATTTTAAAGATAGTTTGAATTTTGTTTGAGTTTGATTTCAATTTGAGAAATGTGAGATGAGTTTGCTAGTCCTAATTCATTCCCCCATGTGTGAGTTATTTAAGTTCAATTTTTAGGTGATTAGATCAATTTTATGCTTTGGTTAGGTTAAGGTGTGAATTAAGTGTATTAATTACCCTTACCTACACCACTTTAACATATTTAATCAAATAATTATGAGCCAATGTAAAATAAAACCACACAAGAAATTTAAATCATTAATTCAATTAGGAAAGAAAGGGCCCTAATTGGCTCACAATTAGTGATTAATTAAGCTAAAGGGTTTAATTTAAGTACTTTCATAACCCTTCCCACACATGTGGGTTGGATTTCAATTTCCTTAAGCCACATAGGTTATTGAAAACATTAGCATCTACCCAAGATGGATTAATTAAGTTCTGGAATGTTTTGATTTTAAAATCAAATTAATTAAGCAAGTGATTAGAGGATTAACCCTTAATTAAATTTGGATTAAGGAAGGAAAGGGGTTTAGGGAATGGCTTAGGGAAAATTCCCCAAATCCATTCCATAAATCTCTTATCTACCTAAGCAAGGCTTAATTATCTTAATAAAGGGACTAAACCACTGTTCATATGCCTAATTACTCTTAATTACATAATGAGAGTAATTAAGGATTAATTAATTAATCTCCCTAATTAACCCATCAATAAATCCTAAGAAAATTAGGGGTGGCCAAAAGTCACCTAAATGCACATGAGAAGTTTGGAATTAATCAGTGGGATAATTAGGTTGTA
Source organism: Cymbidium sinense (assembly GCA_021442155.1). Taxonomy (NCBI): domain Eukaryota; kingdom Viridiplantae; phylum Streptophyta; class Magnoliopsida; order Asparagales; family Orchidaceae; genus Cymbidium; species Cymbidium sinense. The sequence goes on from CM038214.1 coordinate 244,226,896, forward strand.
ATTAGGGTTATTAAGTTTTTAATAAAACCCTAATTGAGGAAAATACACTATTAAAAACCCATTGGAAATAATTTTATAATATTCTCCTCTGAATTATCTTTACAATACATTTTACCTTGTATTTTTATGATTTTTTCTAGAATTAGTTATGCAATTATGAAGATTAAGCCATTAAGGATAATTAATTCAATCCCTAATTAAAATAACTAATCCCGTCGATTTCACGTGGAGGCTGATGTGGCATGTGCTTTCCACATGGAACAATGGGAGAGACCACTTAAGTTGTCACATCATAGCATCGCGTAGCGGCACTATGCACTTTCTTCTCACCCGTCTGATCAAGGATCGGATGGCTAAGATAAAGCTTGTGGTATTAAGGGATTAATTAGATATTCATGTGCATCTTGATCATGGCCGTCCATCCAAAACATGCGGATGGACAGCCCATGATCCATCATTGAGTTTCCCTATGGGAAAGGGAAACTGTGCACCTTCCATGGCATGATCTGAGCTCGATTGAGCTTGGATTGAACTCAAATTTTACCCACACCATCTAAGAGTAAAGGGGAGAAGATCTAACAGTCAAATTCTCATGACGTGAGAATTTATTTAACAAATGATCACACCATGTATACTTTAAGCTTAAGTTGAAGTGATACCTTGCTGGAGGCTATCACCGGCACTCGAATCTGTTGAGGTAGCTTCATCAGGTGGAGATTAAGCACTATCAAAGATTTGAGGTGATTTGGTTGAGTGGATCTTCTTATGGACAAAGCTCTCCTTCAATTGGTCTCGGCCTTGATCAAAGACCCACCTCCCTTGCCTTTAAAACTTGGGAAAAGGTTTGGATCAACTTGATTGACTCCTTTGAAGATGCTTGGGAGGAATTGAGTTGATATTGAGTAATGAGCAAAGTGGAAATTGCCTTGGCCTCCCCATTTTGATTTAAAGAAACCAAAATGGAGAATTCTAATTCACTCTAGGAAGCTTGGGAGACTTAAAAATGCTTGCTCGAGTTTCCTTAGCTCAATCAGTGTGTGTGTGGAATGAAGTGGAATTAGGGGAGTATATCTCCCTAGGTGAATCGACACCATGAAGACCTTTGCCATTTTGATCCAATTCACCTCCTTGAGTGGGTTTGTTAGGCTATTAGGACTTGCACATGGTTCAATTTTAAGTGTGGAGTGGAGTAGTGAAGCTCCCATGAGCTTTAATTGAGTGGAGGAAAGATCCCATGTGCTCAATTCCTAAGTGGGTGGTCAGCTTGGCCAATGGTTTGGGTTTGTCTGACCCAAACCTAATGGGTTAGGTGCACCATATCCATTAGTGATCATTTGGTGCACTAAGAGGATGCCAAGTGTCCATGAAAAGGAATAGACCAAATTCCAAGTGGTTTTAATTTTAGGTTACCCTATGGGGGTAAAATGGTCATTTAGCTTAGACTTCAATTTGAATATGTTCGGTATGATTGAAAAATGGGTTAGGCCAAGTTTTAATGAATTTGGAATTGATGTAATATGGTTTGGCTCATATTGACCCATTTAGGTCAAAATGGGGCAACTTGGGTCAAGTTGACCAATTGGTCAAATTGGGTCAAACCAAGGATTGGGTCAAGTTTATATGACCATTTGAAATGTTTGACAACTTTGGTTTGGTTCAATTTGGTTTAGATTTTATTTTGGTTCATTTGATTTCTTTTAGGTCAAATGGGTCAAGTTAACCAATTTGACCCATTTGACCTATTTGGGTTAGGTCATGGGTTAGTTTATGTTTGGTTGATCATTTAAAATGGATTGATATCTTTGTTTTCAATCAATTTGGTTTATATTTGGATTTGGCTCAATTTGATGTTTTAGGTCTTGTTGGGTTCAAGGTCAATTGGGCTAGGTTGGGACTAGTTGGCGAATTGAGACTTTGGTCAAGTTCAACAAGTGATTTGGAATGAACATGACCCATTAGTTTCAATCAATTTAGCATAGATCAAGTTTTGACACATTTTGACTTTTTAGTTCAAGTTGGGTAAAGTTGGGTCAAGTGGCCAATTGGGCTAGGTTAGGCTCAAGTGTTGACTTGGGCAATTTTAAACATTGATCATCAATGAGTTTTGATCAATGGTTTCAATTAATTTGGCCTATGGTGGAATTTCTCTAGTTTAGGTTTCATTTTGGCTAAGTGTTGACTTGGTCAACCCTTAGCTTTAACTTGGTTTGATCCAATTTGAGTGATTGATCATCTCATGATGATTATTGCTCACAATGTGAGGCTTAGTTGGGCTTAGTTCAATCCAAGTTGGGTAGGATTAGAATTTGGCTCAAAAGGGGTACTTTAGGTCACTTTGGGTCAAGTGAGCCTAAGTGGGTCAAATGGCTTGGTCAAAGCTTGATTTGAGTTTGATTGAACTCACATATGGACTTATGATTGAAATATAAATCCATTTGCAAGTTGGTTGAAGTCAAATGGGTTTTGATTCATTTGATAATTTCAAGTTCAAAAGGGTGAACATGAGTTTGACTAGGATTTGATTTTTGAATTTGGTTTTGGTTTGATGATTGAAGTTTGTATTTATATTTGAATTCATGATTGAAGGATTGATTGAATCATGAAGAAAAATCAAGGGTTTGGCTTGATTAGAAATTGATTTGGCTAAGTCTAAGAATTTGACTTGAAAGGCTCAGGTTGAATTTTGGTTGAACTTGAATTTGATATTTGAATTGATTTTTGGATATTTTAATTTATATTTCATTTATATTTGTGAATATTAATGACAATATAAATTGGTTATGAGAAAATTCCTTTAATTTGAATACATTTAGATTTGATTTAAGCTAAGTTCATAAGATAGAATCAAAGTGACTTAGAAAAGATTTTTGATTTGGATTTGAATTTTGAATTTGGTTTAATTGATTTGAATTTATATTTCATTTATATATGTGAATACAAATGAGAACATAAATGGGTTATGAGAAAATTTCTTGAATTTGAATTGATTTGGATTTGATTTAGGCTAAGTCCATAAGAGGGAATCAAAGGATTTAGGAAAGATTTTTGAACTTGGAATTTCAATCATAAGCTTGAATTATTTGGAATTGATTTGAGTTTGAGAAAATCAATTAAGTTGGAATTGATTTAAGTTTTGATGTTGATTTGATTTGGATTTTAGAGTTAGTTTCATTTGGAGTTTGAATTGAAGAGAGGAAGTGAGGAATTTGGTTCAAGCTATAGGGTAGGCAAACTTTCTTAACACACCTAAGGCATGACCTATTCTATGGCTAACTCTTCTAAGTCTTTAGGGTTAGGTTGAGAGTCCACCAAATCACTAGATGTTTCTTAAGACTAAGGAACTCTTAAAGACTAAGAGAAGTTCTATGTTTAAGATGGAGGGGTTGAGAGCTCATCCTAAAAATGAGGTCAACAATTATTTATAAGGCAGGATGTCTCCATGTGAGAGCAAACATCCCAAGTCAAACCAAAAGAAATAGAGAAATGGAGCAAACCAAGATGAAGGAATGAAGGACAAGGAGTGAAGAATGGAGGATGAAGAATGAAGACCCCCATAACACTTGTCACATCATAATTGTAATTTATTCTTTCATTATCGGGATGTATAAGGGAGCTGGTTATCCACATTTCTTTTTGGGTTGTGCCGTGGAACCCAACCACATCGGCCTCTTATTCTTTTGCACTAATTTTATAAATTGATTGATGTTATGCTTATGATTGCTTTATTAGGATGGCATGATTTTCCTAGTTTTTTAATTATTTGATGAGTGTTGAATGGCTTATATGCGATTAGGCCCTTAGGAAATAATAAATTTTCTTTCCAATTAATCAATTCAAAATTTAACTAAATAATTCATAACCTCACCTAAAGCCTAGGACATAAATCAGGATAATAAATTATTTAGCAACCCTTTTAGCTAGTTGTTGTATGTCTCATATCATGCATAAATCATATTATCTCATTCTTTCCAATGGAGGGCTTCAACCTTTGCTAGAGAAAATGGCTTGACCTTTGAGAGCCATGGTGGAAACACACCTCCTTCTTTCTGATTTTGGCCCATAACTAATTTTTTTCATGCATTAGGCATATAAAATCCCATATCCTATGTCAAATAAAAATGTCCAAAAATTAAAATAAAACTTGATAAAATTTGCATTAGATTTAGGTCATTATTCATGCCCTTCATGATCTAGTCTCTTAGGGAGTGAGTTTAAGGACTTAGTTTTACTTCTAAATAAATAATATGCTAACCATCTTACAAAGCATATGACTTGCATACATGTATTTAAAATCATAAGAGGAGTTAGTTGGCTACCCATGGGTAAGTCCAATGTAGTTTATCCTCTCTTATGGAGGTAAATCATATACCCATTTTATCGATTAGATTTTCATCACGCTTTTGGCTTATGTTGAAGCTCCCTAGATTTAGGATCTGGGGTTGCTATTTCCCTTTGGAACTACAAGCATAAATCCTCACCTCTTAGGCATTTCTACATACTTGTATTTTGGAATTGTAAATCCTAGATTTCTAATTAAAATTCAACTCAAACATATAATTCTCCTCAATTTCAAAAATATAAAGCCCAACCATAGGATAGTTTGGGATACTACCTAGTATCATGAGCATCCCTCTCCCTTTTTGTTTTGATAATAACTCTCTATTTTTTGATCAATCCACTTGATTTTGTAAAAATAACTAATTGATTGATAGTTCAATCTTTGAAATCTTTGGAGATAATGATAATTTACCTTATTCGAGAGTATTCCTAAGGAACCTCATTCCTTAGGATGTAATTAACTATGAGGGGCTTACCTCCATAGGGAACTTAATGAACCTAGCTTAAAATAAACCCTACATTACTTTTACATGTAAAGTAGGGGAAATATCTCTAGTACATTCGAAGACCCATTGGCCTTAGGAGTCCTTATTAGGTGATTAGGTCCATTGTAGGATGGTGACTTCTGTCTCTCAAGATAGTACATCATTCCTCAATATTATACCCGATCACCTCAATAAGTAACCCCTAAGATCTACGTGGTGTCCCCTATCTATGAAAAATTAAAACCATAGTCAAATTACCAAGTTGACTTGGTTTGACCTAATTTGTGATAGTTGATCAACCTAGGGTGATCAAAACCATGATGGGAGGTTCTGATGGGCTTGGTTCAATCCAATTTGGGTAGGATTATAACTTGGCTCAAATAGGTGGAATTGGCCACTTTGGGTCAAAATGGGTTTAGTTAGTTCTTGATTTTGGGTTGAGTTTGATTTAGTTGAGTTTATATATGGATTTGGGATTGATATAAAATTCAATTGTAATAGCTTAGATCAAATGGGTTTTGGTTCATTTGAATATTTCAAGTCGAGAAGGGGTTGTTTACTTGGGTTGATTTTGGTTTGGATTGATGATTATAGATTTCATTTATATTTGTGAATATGATTGAATTTGGGTTTTGGAATGAAGGAATTTGGCTAAGTCCATGGAATTGGGTTATGTGGATTAGGTTTAAATTAGTTTTGATGATTTAAATGTATATTTCATTTAAATTTGTAAAGAAGATTGAAAATATGATTGGTTTGTGAGAAAATAAATAGAGCTTGCTTTGATTTGGATTAAGATTTGGCTAAGTCCATGGGATAGGTCATATGGCTTAGGAAGGTTATTATTTAATTTGATTTAGTTTGATTTAGTTTTGATCATTTTAATGCGGATTTGATTTATATTTAGGAAGATGATTGAAGATATAAATTGATTATGAGAATATTAATTTATTTTGGATTGATTTGGATTATGATTTGGCTAAGTCCATGGCATAGGTCATATGGCTTGGGAAGGGTTTCAAGTTTGGATTTGATCATGGGCTTCAATCATTTGGTTTTGGAATTTTGGTTTGGATTTGGATTTGAATTTGATGCTTGAATTGAACTTGAGGTTTGGCTTGAGAAGGTGAACATGGATTGGATTTGGGTTGTAGGGTAGATGGATTATCCTAATCCCTAAGGCATAACCTAATCCTATGGTTAACTCTTCTAAGTCTTTAGGCTTAGGTTAAGTGTTTACCTAATTGTTAGAAGTTTCTTATCACTAGGGATGTCTTTGTGTCTAGAATACTCCTAAGTCTAAGATGGGAAGATTGAATTTGCACTCCAAAAGGGAAGGTCAATAGAGCTTAGGCTCCATAGTGTTGCTCAGAGGTTCTTTCTAGGAGCATCATCCTCAAGTCAAGAAGTTGATGTAAAACTTGAGGATAATTCATATAAATATTTAATAAAATTATCTTTTGATTGGTACTTGCTTTGTGTTTATAATTTAGCAAAGAAAGGGTTAATCCCACATACTTGGTCAAAGCACAGGTCATACTACATCAAAAAAATATGGAAAAGCAAATGCAAAATCTGTCAATCAAGACCGGGATAAGGATTCGGTATAGTGGGTCTAGTAGATGATGATGATTACTGCTTAGTCATCACCAATCATTTGGAATCTGATAGGTTCTTTTCAAATCACATTATCTCATATGAGGAGCTATGCTTAGAAACTTCAGATGATCTAGATGATTTTGAAGTCAAAGATGCAGATTTCAAAGAAGAGATCAAGTTAACCATTGACGAGCTCAAGGAAATCAACTCAAGAATTAAAGAAGATCCATGCCCGACATACATCAGTTCTTTATTGAATGAAATTGAAACCAATGACTTAGTTAGGCTATCGACTAAGTTTAAGGACTACTTTACATGGAGTTATGAAGAGATGTCGGGATTGGCTCCTAACGTAGCCGTCCATAAACTAGTAATAGAGCCTACTGCTAACCCTATCAAGCTAGGACCTAGATGCATATAATCAGACATAAAATAGTAGGTCATTTATGAAGTCAAGAAACTGATCGATGATGACTTCATTTGGGAAGAAAAATACCCACGGTTAGCACTGCCGGATGTGTTTAGGGTAGGTGTTAAATACCCTACATGTTAAAAGTATTCTTGTTTGTGAATCCGCCATGATGTGTTTAGGGTAGGTGTCAGAAACCCGAGTGGCATCTTTTCCTTCATTAACACAATATAAACACAAACTATATATAAACATATAAAATAAACACATATTTTTTTTATCTCGGGTTACTCTGAGTTGAGATAACTCCCCCAATGACACTCAATCAATAGCTGCTCTAGATCGAGCTGACGTGTTACCCTGCTAGTGTGTCTCCCTATGGTCTTCTTATTTTAGAGGATGTAAGTCTACTATACTTTCCTTCCTTACTTGGCCACTGTGCACCAATGAGTGCCTTGTTAGTTTGGTTGGCCTTACTATGTGACTTGTAAGCTACCTCATGTTGGCATCGTTTAAGAGGATGTGAGTCTGCTAAGCTTTCTTATCATATTAACCTTCATGCACTGATTGAGTCAAGTATATTTAAGGTTTAAGATAAGTCCCGTAGAGAATTTTTCCACTTGACTACTTCAAGTCTAGGTCCAGTCCTTTCTCGGAGCTCCTCGCTTAGTAGTCACTCTAGGTCAGATTACATCTATCCCGCTCACAACAGACTATCTCGACGATCAGTTCCACTTGGAACCTACATGATTTATTTCCAAATTGATCGTTGGACACCGACAAGCACCTTAGGTTGGTTGATTCTCACTATGCTGATGGATACACCAACTCATGCTGACGAATACACCTTAGGTTGGTTGTTCTCGCACCTTAGGATACACCATTCATGGCAGATGTAAGTTTGCTACTCTTTCTCCTTGAGTTGGCCACCATACACCTATAGGATTTCTTTTTCAGGGCTCAGGATAATGCCCCTAGCAGCAGCTCCCCTGTGGGCACAATATTTGGATCACATCCTTTGCGACCCCATTTAAACATTACTTGGGTTACTATCAGATTGGACAGTTCCCCTTTCCAAGTAACCACCCCTATGCTTGGAGAATTTATCCTATGGATGTGTAGATTCTCCCTTGTCCAGTAAATTTGAGATATGTCAAGGCTGACATAGCCCCTTCTTAGTGTGGTCCCTCTTACACCAACAGGGTCTATGCATATAACAATAACAAGCCTTAAATCCCACTGGTGGGGTCGACAGGGTCTACACATACATATAAATAAAATATATATTCACTAGTGGATTAGGAGGACATCCCTAACGATACCTTTTTCCCAAGTTGGCATCATATCTTTAGGACAGTGTCAGCAAAACTCCCTATAAGAATCGTCTGACTACTCTTGAGTTGATATAAGTCTCCAGCGACATTCACTCAATAGTCGCCCGAGCCTAGGAGACCGAAGGAAGTAGGCAAAAGTCATGATCCAAACTTTTTCCCTTACCACCATATGCAAGGCCATGTTTTGGAGGTTTACTTCACATACAAGGACTGGCATGAACATAGCTTCAAGGTCGATGTTGTATTTATCCTAAAGGAATACCTTGTGGAACAACCTTCTAGTTCCATTAGGGTAATCCTTGGGGATACAAGTGATCCTACCAAAACCAAAGAAGGTTGGGACATTTCTTTATCTAAAATCTCTAAGAAAATAATTCAGAAGATCAAGAAGCTTTCCTTGTAGGTGTCTGAGTTAGCTTAAACCTCCAACACTTAGGAAGGTTTGCAAGTTGCCAGTGCCAACTCTAGGAATGTGGGAACTCAGCGGCGGCGGCTGTAACATGTGGAGAGAGCCCTTTAGCACAACCGATCATGTCCAGCCTCCAGCCTTGAGTTACAGCTTTCACACTGATGATTTCTTCTATTTTAGCTAGCTCTTCTATATTTCTTCTGCTAGTAGAACTCTTGTATCAGATGATAAGGGCATCAAATCCCTTACTCCACTCACTCTACTTGACTTCTACTTTGTACCTCCAAATAATTCCAAGAAATTAAAAAATAAAGCTAGTTTGAATTATATCTATGTCTCTTCTGATGTGTTGTCTTCTTCTATTCCTAATGATAACTCTTCAAGTCTAATTACCTATAATAATTTTGATCTTCCTCTTTTTAATTTAGAGTTGGATCTTCCAACTCTGAATACTATGAGTTCACCTCTTGAGATAGATTTGGAATCATCCAATTCTAAGAGGGAGAAGCTTTAGGTGAGCCTGAAGTGTTGGTAGAACCTTCTACCACTTTGCCTCAAGAGATTATGAAAGTCAACCTATGTAGTGGCAAGGTTATACCTCCAAGAGCAGAACCTCTAGATAGAGGGAAAGAAGTCATTGGTACTGAAGATCAAGAAGCCCTTCCACAGGATACTCCACCCTTGGATATGCTCATGGAAGACCAACTGATGGTGGACTACAACATCCTTTCTCTTCTAAGAAAGTTGCCATCTAAGCTAAGCATATACAATTCCATTATTTTATCTAAAAAGATGAGGGAATCACTAATCAAGGCTCTCCTTGATCCTAAAATGTGCTTAGCTCAACTGACCGCTATAGGTGAGGAAGCACACTATGCAAAAGAAGCCCAAGGGATCACCTTCACAAATGAAGACCTTCAATTTGGGGACTTGGAGCACAACCGTCCCCTATACATCACAGTCGACATGGACAAGTTTGGACTTACCAGGGTTCTCATGGATTCAGGTGCATCGATGAATATTATGAGTCTAAAGACCCTTGCCTATTTGAAGATTGACATCTCTACACTCTGAGGACATAGGATGATGTTGAGAGGATTCAATGATCAAGGAGAGTGGGCTTTAGGTTCTAAAGTGTTACCATTAGAGATTGGTGACTAAAAGACTGAAGCCAAGTTCTACATCATTGATTCAAAAACTTCATTTAATTTTTTTCTTGGTAGGCCCTGGATACATCAGAACAAGATCATTCCATCCTCCCTTCATCAATGCTTCAAGTTTAGAAAAGATGGAATTGAGTACCGTGTCAACGGGGATGAAAAGCCATTTTCAGTTAGAGAGATTGAAATCTATGAGGATGTGACCTACTATCTTCCTCAAAACACTCTTTCTCATGAACTTGGACAAAATTCAAATGCAAATATAAAAGCAGAAGAAAATGAAGCAAAAGAAAAGATAAATGAAAATGAAAAGGAAAATAAAAGTCCAAGTGAGCAAGAAAAGGGAATTGAAGAAGAAGTGGATCTACATATCACATTCCACCCACTATTCATTCCATGACATGGACATGTGGGTAGGATGACTCAACCTCCACTAGGTAGAGTTGGTAGAAAGAGGCGTTCGGGGTGGGAGACCCTGGTTTTCATCCACAGGTAGGTGTTCCAGTTCATAGGAGTACTCCTACTATTCATACAGACTTGGAATCCTGCTCGGAGGATGAGTCTAATGTGATTAATATACCAACCAACCCCTCTTAGCGGGTTCCATTGGAGGTGACTTTTGATCCAGCCAAAAATGAAGACCGGGCCTCCAAGCAAAGTAAAGTATTCAAATCTGGTTTATGTGAAACTATTAGGCATAAGTTGGGAACCTTAGCTCTAACTTCACCAACATCTTAGAAAGTTGAAGGTTTAGTAGTTAAGGAAGTCCCTAACTCTTCCAGTGACATGAAGCAGAAGAGGTTCTTTTTGGGTTCATCATCCTCAAGTCCAGGGCTTGATGTAGGACTTGAGGAAGATACTTTTAAAGAATTAATGGAATTACCTTTTTACTTTTACTCACCTTGTGTTCAAAATCTTATATAAAAAGGTTTAGTTCCTCACACATGGTCCAAGCATAGGTAGTATACTTGAAAAATCTATGGAACAACATAGGCATGGAAGCACAATCCAGAGCAGGACTAGGATTCAGTATAGTAGGTCATATCGATGATGAAGATTATTGCCTCATTCTTACCAACCATTTGGAGTCCGATAGTTTCTTCTCACACATCCCCAACTCTTATGAGAATGTGTGTTTAGAAACTACAGATTATCAAGATGATCTTTAAGTTAAAAAAGGCACTACCATAATTTGAAGAGGAGATTCATTCAACAATTGATAAGCTTAAAGAAATCAACTTCAGGAAAGAAGAAAATCTTTACCCGACATACATCAGTTCATTGCTGAATGAAGAAGAAACCAATGACTTAGTTAGGCTAATGACTGAGTTTAAAGACTGCTTCGCATGAAGTTATGATGAAATGCCCGTATTATTTTCTAACATAGTAGTCCACAATCTAGCAATAGACCCTAATGTTAACCCTATTAAGAAAGCTCCTAGATGCATGCAATTAGAAATTGAACAACAGGTCATTTCTGAAGTCAAGAAATTGATCGATGCTAGTTTCATCAGGAAGAAAAATATCCTACCTGGTTAGCTAGTGTCATCCCAATTAAGAAGAAGAATGGCCAAATTTGCATATGTGTAGATTTTAGGGACTTAAATAAGGCATGTCCTAAGGATGAGTTTCCTCATCCTATATCAAAGTTACTGGTGGACATTGCCTCATCTCATTAGTCTTTTCTTTCATGGATGGATCATCTGGCTATAACCAAATCAAGATGTCTCTTGAAGATGAGAGAAACACTGCTTTTTGAACCCCAATCAGAATCTTCTATTATAGGGTCATTCCTTTCAGCCTTAAAAATGCTGGTGCTACATACAAATGGGCCATGACTCAGATCTTCAATGAGCTCATCCATCATCAAGTTGAGTGCTATGTTGATGATCTAACAGTCAAGATCAAAGAAAAGGAAGACCACCTCTTTGACTTGAGAGTAGTTTTCAAATGATTAAGATAATATAACCTCAAAATGAATCGCTTGAAGTGTGCATTTGGAGTCTCTTCAGGGAAATTCCTTGGGTTTATTATTTAACACCGAAATAGAAATAGATCCTTAAAAGATTAAAGCTATTATAGAAATCCCACCTCCAAAGAGTTTAACTCAACTTAGTTCCTTTCAAGGATGACTGGCAGATCTAAGACACTTTATCTCAAACCTATCAGGGAGATGCAAACCATTCTCAGCACTTGTCAAAAAGGATGCCAAGTTCAAGTGGGATGACAAGTGCTAGCATGCATTCGAAGACATCAAAGAGTACTTGGTGAAAGCCGGTCTAGTTGCCCGATCAAGCACCCGATCCTTTATACTATTGCATTGGATGACTTTCTTAGCACTCTGTTGGACCAAGCTAAAGACGAGGGGAAGAAAAGTGCTCTCTACTACCTCATTCATTATCTAATCCCTGCTGAAGCAAACTATCCACCTATTGAATAAATATTGAATAGCTTTGATCTTTGCATCTCAGAAGCTATGACACTATATGCTTTCTCATAAGGTGAACTTGATCTCTCGAACCAATCCACTGCAATACCTCATGACATGACCAATGCTTTCCAGACATTTGGCTCATTGGTCCATGATACTCTTTTGATATCACATTTGTACCCCTCCGTGCAATAAAAGTATAGGCACTAGCAGATATCTTAGCAACACACCCACTTCTGATTCTCCACTTAGTGATTATCTCCCCGATGAACAAATTATGAACTTAGGGGAGGCCAGTAACTGCCGATGGGAGATGTATTTTGATGGTGCTACTTCTTTTCTTAAAGGTGAAGCACCATGATCTATTCTCCCAAGAAAGGCAGAGGTATGAATAGTTCTTCTAACTCCAAACTGTGATGTGATGAGATTCTCATACTATCTTTCCAAATTGTAGCAGATGCCTTGGCTAAATTTTCCAAAGAATTGGCATGTCCGGAAGATGAGTCCATTTCAAAAAGGGTCCAAAATAAATAAGTCTTATCCCTTATTGATTCTAAACTCATTGAGAGACTTTCTCTTAAAGGGGAGGTTGCCATTGCCAAAATGGACAAGGAGCTGGATTAGAGGCAACCATTCATAGACTATTTGAACACTGACAAACTATTTCAAGAAAAGTCACAAGTCCATCAGGTGAAATAGAGAGCTCTCTCCTAAGCTCTTGTTAATGGCATCTTGTGCTGTCCGTCCTTTGACTAAATATGGTTACATTATTTGGACAAACATGAAACCCGTGGCATTATAACTAAGGTACATCAGGTCTATACAGAGCGCATCAATCCAGTCCGAAGATGAAGACAAAGATCAAAAAGCATGGATATTACTGGCCTTCTATTATCACAGATTGCATGGATGTAACTAGGAGATGCCATCAATGTCAGGTGCATAGTGTTGTCCTCCACCAACCATTCAACATTCTACACCCTACTTTGGCTTTATGACCATTTGAGTGTTAGGGTATCGACATTGTAATTCTGATCTATCCTCCTTCCTCTAAGGGTCATCTGTTCATCTTAGATGCAACCAACTACTTTTACAAGTGGACGGAAGCCATTCCACTTAGAGAGGTCACAGCTCACCATGTGCTTCAATTTTTTAGGAACCATATCATATATAGGTTCGGGGTGCCTCGACAAATTGTATCTCATAATGATATTACATTCAAAAGAAAGATCAAAAGTTTTACTAGAATACATGGTATAGGTTGGAGATACTCCACCATCTACTACCCAGAGCTAATGGTTTAGCAGAAGCATTCAACAAAACTCTCATCCAGATACTGAAGAAGACTCTTGATGACAACTAAAGACAGTGAAACGAGCAGTTGGTTGAAGCTTTGTGGGCCTACCACACCACATTCCAAACTCCAACTCAATCTACCCCATTTTTCTTAGTGTATGGGTTCGAAGCCATTCTTTCTTTAGAAGTTTAACTCCCATCACTAAGGATAGCATTGGGTAACAAAATCATTATAGAGTAGAATGAAAAGTTGTGGTTAGAAGAACTAAAATTTTTAGAGGAGAGTCGTATACGGGCGTGCCAGAACCTCGAGTTGTACAAGGCCAAGATGATTCAAGCTCACAATAAGCTGGTCCGCCCCAGGTCTTTCTGAGTAGGAGAACTTGTGTTAGTCATAAGGAGACCAATTGTTGCCCATCGAAAGATGGGAGGTAAGTTTGAACCCACTTGGGAAGGCCCCTATGTCATAGAGAAGGCTTACCATGGAGGATCTTATCAGCTTATTGATTGTAAAGGAGAACACCCGGTGCTTCCAATTAATGGTCTCTATCTAAAGAAATATTACCCATAAAACAAAACTTATTTAAAAACATATCATTAATAAAAAGAACAAAATCTGATTCCATTCATCAAATCTTCTCTTCTTTCGAAGTGTTGATTGCTTTTCTTGCAAATCCACCGTGACATGTTTAGGATAGGTGTAAGAGTCCCCTAATGGCATCCTATTCCTATTTCACAACATAAACACAATCTCCGATGCTTTTAGAATAGGTGTAAGAAAACTTGAGAGGCATCCTATTTCAAATAGCATAACTAAGTTAGGTGTAGAGAACCCAAGCGGCATCCTTTCTTGGTGGGAATTCTTGTTTCCATCCATGGCATCATTTCAAAATTCCTTAGCATGTTTTAAGGTAGGTGTAAGAGTCCACCAGAGGCATCCTATTCATTCTAACACATGCACAAAATAAACACAAATATTTTATCTTGAGCTACTTGATGTGGGAGCAAACCCTCTATGGAACTCACTCTTTAGATGCTCTAGGTCGGGTCTACATGCTACCTTGCTAGTATGTCACACTAGTGGTCATTTATTGGAGGATATGATTCCCTGAGATTTCTTCCTAACTTTATCATTACAAAACCTAAGAGTGCCTTGTTAGATTAGCATTCTTCACTGCCCAACCGGTAAGCTACCTCATGTTGACTTCATTTAAGAAGATGTGAGTCCCCATGCTTTCTTCTTGAACTAGCCATCATGCTCTAACTAGGTCAAGTATATTTTGAGATCTAGGATAAGTCCCCTAGAGGCACCTTTGCTCTTGACTACTTTTGAGTTGATATAAGTCCCCAGCGACATTCACTCAATAGTCACCCTAGGTCGGTAGCATTTGTCAAGTCGAAGATAGACTATCCCAGCAATCAGTTCCACTATAGGAGGATGTGAGTCCCTTAGCTTTCTTCCTAGGCTAATTGTTGCTAACTGATGGACACCTTAGGTTGGTTGATGTTCACTATGCTGATAGCGAGTCACCCAGTGAGTACACCACTCTTCGAAGATATGAGTCCCTGTACTTTCTCCTTGAATTGGACACTGAATACCTATTGGATATATGACTAGACATGTCATTTTCTCCAAGGTATTAGATTAAGCCTTTAATGAACCCATCTCCTGTGGGCACTCTATTTGGATCAATTCCTTTGCGACCCCATTTAGACACTACTCGGGTTACTTTTGGATTGGACAATTCACCTTTCCTAGTAGCCACCCCTGTGGTTGGAGAATTTATTCAGCGGATGAGTAGGTTCTCCCTTAGTTTAGTAAATTTGAGATAGTTCTAGGTTGATATAAGCTCCTTCTCAATTTGATCGCTCGCAAACTAATAGGGTCCATGATAGAACAAACTAAAATAAACAAAAATTAATTCACTCACGGATTAGGAATTGAAGCCCCCAAAGGGCCCCTTCTCCCAAGCACACATCCTATTTTTAGGGTAGTGTCAGTAGAACTCTCTATAAGAATTGTCTGACTACTTGAGTTGAGATAAATCCCTGGGTTGGTACTCACACTATAGTCGCCCTTAGGTCGAGTTCAATCTTTTTTGCTATAAATAGGTTACCTTTACAATCATTCTGCTTTGAAAGATGTAAGACTATGACACATTCTTTTTAGCATGATTGTCGCAGATCGACATGCACCTCTAGGTCAGGTTCAATTTATTTCCCAAAGCAACCGATCACCCCAGTGATCTTTTCTAGTGGATGATGTGAGTCCCCAAGCTTTCTTCCCTTGAATTGACCATTGCAAATTGAAAGGCACTCCTTTGGTTCGATAGTTCTCCCATCGACCGGGAAGCTACTCCCTTTGGTTCAGTAAATCTGAGATAGGTCTAGGCTTCTATAAGCTCCTTCTCAGTGTGATCTATTATAAACTGATGGAATCCATCAAAATAAACAAATTAAAAAGGAAATTAATCTTGACTATTCTTGAGATGATTTAAGTCCCCTAGTGACATTCACTAAATAGTCAGCCCTAGGTCAGGTTTGATTTGTTGCCCAAAGCAACTGATCACCCCAATGGTTCCTTATTTCTAGAAGATATGAGTCCCCGTTCTTTCTTCTTAAGACTTTACCATTGTGTTTGAAATGGAATTTTTCCCTTGGTTGGGTAATCCTACCTTGTGGTTGGTAGACTACTCCCTTTGAATTGATAAATCTGAGTTAGGTCTAGGCTTCCATGGCCCCTACTTAGTAGTTCATCGCAAACCTATGGGATCCATCATAATCAAAATAAACAAATCTACAAATGAAATCAATATTGACTATCTTGAGCTGATCTAAGTCCCCTAGTGGCATTCACTCAATAGTCATCCCTAGGTTGGGTTCAATCTATTATCTTGCCAATATATTACCCTAGCAAATGGTCCTTACTTGGAGGATATAAGTCTACTACGCTTTCTTCCTAGTAGAGTTGCTGCATACCGAAAGGCATCTCTTGGTTGGTCAGTCCTACTATGTGCTTAGTAGACTATCCCTTTAGATTGGTAAATCTGAGTTAGGTCTTAGCGTCCATGGCCCCTACTTAGTGCAATCTATTGCAAACCAAAATGGTTCATCCTAAAAATCAACCCTAACAAAATTTGAAAGAAATTCCACCCATTTCCCAGTGGAATTCAAATCAAATATTTCTCTCCTCAGTGAGATTCAAATAAAACCAAACCTTTCATCCCCTTGTGGATGACTTGAACTTGCTTCCCTAGTGGAAGGTTCACACTTTATCCCTTAGTGGATTCTTTCCTCTCTTACGTCTTGGACATAAGTAGAGCCACATTGCACTAAGCTATGGATTCTTTCTATTCCTTAGGCTAAGAATATATTGTTCCTATTAGTGCTTTTGATCTCTCGGTGTTGTTGATCATTTTGATCTAGTCTCTTTAGGGAGCGAGTTTAAAGACTTAGTCTCTTTCTAAATAATAATAGCCTAGCTATCTTGCATAAGCATAATGACGTGCCTAAATGTATTTAAAATCATAGGAGGAGTTAATTGATGGCCACCCCCAGGCGGTTGTAAGTCCAAACTGTCAGGTGGTTTGTCCTCTCTTGTGGAGGCAAACCAATCACCCACTTTTTCCTTAGATTTAGGTTGTGCTTCCGGCCCTCACCAAAGCTCCTTAGATTTAGGTTTTGAGGTTGCTTCTCCCCTTTGTGGGTCATAAGCATAATTTCTCACCTCTTAGGCATTTCCTTAACCTTGTGTTAAGGAATCCTAAGTCCTAAAATTCTAATGAAAAATGCAACTCAAACAAACTAAATCAATTTCTAAATTGTAAAGCCTAATTATATGATAGTTTGAGATACCACTAGGTTTCTTAGCATCATGGGCATCTCCTACTTATTTCTCATTTTGATTTGATAATAACTCGCTCTTTTGATCAATCCCATTTTGATCTTCAAACATAAACCAATCAATTGATAGTCCTTTCCTATTGAAATCTCCAGAGATAACGATCATTTACCTTAATCAAGAGTTTTTCTAAGAGATCCCGTCCCTTAGGATGTAATTCACTATGGGGGCTTGCCCCTATAGGGAACTTAACAAAACTGGTTTAAAATAAACCCTACTTTTCTTTGCCATGTAAAGCAAGGGGAAGAATCTCTAGTACATATGCAGACCCATCATCCTTAGGAGTCCTTATTGAGGTGATTAGGTCCATTAAAGGGTAGTGACTTCTATCTTTAGAGATATTGCACTATACCTTGATGATGGCGTGATCACCTAAATAAGTACATCTGATCTGCGTGGCATCCTAAAAAGATGAATTTCTATAAGGATCATGTCCTCTTTCATTTCTCACCAATATATTTGAAAGGAGACTTTGAGACCCCTATAGAAATTTTTAACCACAGGGAGGTAGTATGCCACATCCTCATATATGCTGACCTCGTGAACTATAAAATGGTTGAGATCTCCTTTGACACAACAAACAATCCCACCTCTCATTAACTTCATACACTGATGTAGAGAGGATGAAACTATGTTGTTCTCATGTATGCATGGTCTCCCAAGCAAAGTGTTGAAAGAAGTTTGTGTCTATAATGTGAAACTTGGCTTCGGTCATCCAATCATCTATCCCTAAGGGCAACACTATGGAGCCTGGGCACATTGACCTCACTTTTGGAGTGCAGATTCAATCTTCCCATCTTAGACTTAGGGTCTTCTAGACATCAAGGCATCCCTAGTCATAAGACACTTCTAATAATTAGGTAAACACTTAACCTAAGCCTAAACACTTAGATGGGTTAACCATAGGATTAGGTTATGCCTTAGGGATTAAGATAGTCCACCTACACTACAACCCAAATCCAATCCATGTTCACCTTCTCAAACTAAACCTCAAGTTCAATTCAAACATCAAATTCAAATCCAAATCCAAACCAAATTCCAAAACCAAATGATTAAAGCCCATGATCAAATCAAAACTTGAAACCCTTCCTAAGCCATATGACCTATCTTATGAACTTAGCTAAATCTAAATCCAAATCAATCAAAAATTAATTGATTTTCTCATAATCAATTTATATCTTCAATCATCTTCCTAAATATAAATCAAATTTACATCCAAATGATCAAAAGTAAATCAAACTAAATCAAATTAAAGCAAAATCTTAATCAAAATCAAGTCAAACTCAATTGATTTTCTCACAAATTAATCATATTTTCAATCATATTCAGAAATTTAAATGAAATATACATTTAAATCATCAAAACTAAATCAAACCAAATCAAAATCCAAACCTAAGACACATGACTCAACTCCATGGGCTTAGCCAAATTCCTTCATTCCAAAACCCAAATTAAATTGATTTTCTAATGAATCAATCCTACCTTGAATAATATTCACAAATATAAATGAAATCTACAATCATCAAGCCAAACTCAAATTGACCCAAGTCAAACCCAACTTAACCATTTTGACTTGAAATGTTCAAATGAACCAAAATCCATTTGAACCCAAGCCAATTGCAATTAAATTTATATATTAATCCCAAATCCATATATAAACTCATCTAAATCAAACTCAACCCAAAATCAAGCCAACTAAACCCAATTAGTCCACTTGACCTAAAATGGCTAATTTGACCTATTTGAGCCAAGTTCTAATCCTACCCAAATTGGATTGAACTAAGCCCATCAAAATCTCCCATCATGATTGTTGATCACCCTAGGTTGATCAATTGTCACAAATTGGGTCAAACTAGGTCAACTTGGTCATTTGACCAAGTCAACCCCTTTACCCATATGAACCTAAACTAGTCAAATTACAACCTAAGCCAAATCCCTTGAAACCAATGATTCATACCAAATCAAAATAAATATTTGAATATGACTTGACCTTCATTTGAGTAAAACCAAACTTAATTGGCCCTCTTGACCCAAGTTGACCCAAATTGACCTAAAAGACTAAATTGGATCAAATCAAAATATAAACCAAATTGATTGCAACCAACGGCTAAAGTTTATTCCAAATTGATTGTTGAACTTGACTGAAGCCATGATTAGACCAAAGCCATGATAGAACCCTAAAGGATCATGTTGGCCTAAATTAAAACCAAGTCAAAATTAATTGAAACTAAAACCTACAATCATCTTCGATTGGTCAACTAAACCCAAAACAACACCTAACCCAAGTTAATTTGGCTAATTTGTTCAAATTGGTTAGCTTAACCCATTTGACCCAAGTGAATTCAAATGAGCTAAAATCAAAACTAAGCCAAAAAAAACCAAACCATTTGAACAAAACATCCAAAATGATTATATGAACTTGACCCAACCCTTGGTTTGACCCAATTTGACCAATTGGTTAACTTGACCCAACCTAACCTAGTTTGACCTAAATGAGTCAAATTGAGCCAAACCTAACAAAATCAACTCCAATTGACTTGCAATTTGGGCTAACCCATTTTTGGCTCATTTCAAATCTTCCCAAATCAAATCCAATGCCAAATGATCATTCTACCCTTAGGTCAAGGGCATCACATGAGATAAATCACCCATGTAAGTGGTCATTTCCATTCATTGGCCACTAAGTACTCTTCCAATGGTCCACCAGCACCAGGACAGCAAGAGTGGTTGGGGCGACATGAACCATGGGAGGTGAAATCACCTCACCCTCCCCATTGGAGCATTTTAAACCCATAGGACACCCACGATTCATCCTTGCCAGCCACCTCCACACCTTCAACCAACCAGTGTACTCACTCCTCTCCGCCACCCATGACTCCCTAAGATGGCCGAATTGCCATTATAAACCAAACTCGATCCCACCATCCGATCAAGATGAGGGGGTATACGCCCCCTCATTGCCACTCAAACACAAAAAGAAATCATTCCTCAGAGCCCTTGCTACCAAAGACGACCTGCTAGAGCCATTCCCTAAGCTCTCAAGCTCATTCCTCCATTAAAAAATGCCAGTCCCATCCGTCCCAAAATAGGACACTCCCATTTTTGACCTAACTTTCCCATTTCACCAACAAACTCAAATTAACTTTCCACGCATCTTCCTTAGGCCTCATCGAGCAAGAATGAATCATCTCCCAAGATTCACGAGCACCGGAGGTGGGACTTTGATCAAAGATGAGCTCTAAATCATTGGTTCATGGCCTTCTGAGCGAACGTCGAGGGATTGATCCAATTGCTTCTCAACAAGGCTTCATCTGCACTAGATGAAGCTTCCTCAATCGTTCGAGCCACCGGTGTTGAGCTCCGGTGAGGTATGCTTCCAAAATCAATCCTTAGGAAAAAAAATGGGTTGCACCTTTTTTATGAAAACTTGCATCTCATGTGATCTTGACCATTGGATCCCCTCCGATCGATGTCATGAAGGTGTGGGATCCTTTTGGAGTTGATCCGAGCTCGAGTAAGCTTGGATCAAGTGAGCAATGGAGGATGGACTCCATTCTCCTCACTTGCGTGATGTTAGATCATGCACCATTTGTTCCATGTGATCAAAATGAACGGTCATGATTAGATCCGCTAGAATGATCTGATTTAATCCTATTAAGCTATGGGGTTAATCATAGCCATTCAATCTTAGATCAGACGATGGATGAGAAAGTGCATCCGCCACCACCATGTAGGCGCTGAGTTAGATAAGTTTTAAGTAGCCAATCTTGCGGCACCATGTGGAAAGTGCACCGCATTAGTGCGCTACGTGATGCCAATAGGATTAGGCTTTAATCCGGCTTATTTAATCTTTTTTAATGGCTAAAACTTCTAAAAATCATAAAACATCAGAGAGAAATAAAAATAATGCAAATAAATACTCATTTTAAAGGTATTTCAGAGGAGAATTAATTAAAAATGATCTTAACTAATTTTGAATAGTAATTAAGGTTTAATTACAAAATTTATTAGCTTAATTACTCCTTAATTACTTGAGCAATTAATCCTAAATTTTATAGGTTAATTTAATGGGATGACCTCTCTCCCATGATTTTATTGGGATTTATTGCTCACTTAATTAGGAAAATTGACTAATTAAACCTTAACTACTCTTTTAAGTTAATAAATGATTAATTAATCCCATGAACAGTAACAAATTGGTTAATTAAATTTATTAATCATTGTTCAACATTAAATGAACTAAAGAATAGGGTTGGGACCCTTTTCCCTAAGTTCATTTCACCCTTTTTTTAAAATGAAATTAATTAATATTAACTAATTAATTAAATCACTTAATCAAATTAAAATCATGACCACATCTGACCTTAATTAATTAAATCATGGGGTAGATCCTTAGGTGTTTAATAACATAAATAAGTTTAATGAAATTATAGTTAGTTCACATGTGTGGGAAAATCGTAAGAATAATTAATTAAGTCATTTAATCTAATTAACTATTAATCATGAGTCAATTGTATTAGACACCTTTTACTTCCTAGGATCGTTGCAAGTTTATTTTCCATGCATATCATGTTGGCTCTTAATTATTTAGTTAATTACCTTAAAGTAACATAGGCAAGGGTAATTAATTCATCTAATTAAGGGTTTGACTTAATTAACCCATAAACTCGACTTAATTACATTTCCTTAAATTAAATCAAATCACTAATGTGGGAATGAGTTTAAAACAACAATGATGATTTCTCTTCTCCTCTTTAAATCAAATCAAATCCAAAACTTAATTAAAAAAAAGTTTTGGTTTGCTTTAAACATTCTTATTTGATTTGATTGTCCTTAAGAACTAGTTTGGTTGAATGAATTACATGCTTATATTTGATTGTCCTCTTTCCAATCATGTTAAATTTGGTATGTCATTTGAATACATGCATCCATCTTTTCAAAATCAAG
Organism: Cymbidium sinense; assembly: GCA_021442155.1. NCBI lineage: Eukaryota > Viridiplantae > Streptophyta > Magnoliopsida > Asparagales > Orchidaceae > Cymbidium > Cymbidium sinense. The sequence goes on from CM038214.1 coordinate 244,249,205, forward strand.
AAAAATAAAATAGATTTCCTTTATGTAAAATTGCATGTGTTGATTTAATATAATATATGCGTGGCTATTATCACTATTAAATCCAAATGTATTTTTCTTATAAATGAATAATAATATGTGTTATAATCCTAGTTATAAATACATAAGAAATGCATGTGCTTATAGCTTAAGTGTATGAATTTTGAATTCTCATTCCCCTATTCAAGTGATGATTTATATAGATTGAATGGTAAAGGGTATATAATTTAGATCACGGGAACACGCGAGGCTTTTAGCCCAAGGAGGTCATTTGATTACCTCACTTCCTAGTTTGTTACTTGGTTGACAAAATCGAAAGAACAAATGTTGAATCTAAATTTGTTCTCTGTTAAAAAAAATATACCATAAAGCATAAATTAAAATATAAACCCTAAACCCTAAATCATAAACCCTAAAAACCCTAAACCTTAATCTTAAAAGCTAAACCCTAAACCCTAAACCCTATGCCAAAAATAAAAAATAAAAACCCTAACCCCAAAACCTTAAACCCCAAACCTTAAACCCTAAACCCTAAACCCTAAACCATAAATCATAAACCTAAACCTAAATTAAATAAAACCTAAAATAAAATAAATGAAAAACCTAAACCAAAATAAAATAAAATAAATAAAATAAAATAAAAACTTAAAACCTAAAACCTAAAAAGAAAATAAAATAATTAATAAAACTAAAAGTAAAATAAAATAATTAAAAAAAACTAAACTAAAAATAAAAAATCTAAATAAAATAAAAACTAAACCTAAAAAATAAAGAAACCTAAAATAAAATAAAATAAAGAATAAATTAAAACCTAAATAAAATAAACCTAAAATTAAACTTTAAACTAAATACAAAGTAAAATCTAAAATAATCTTTAAAAAAACCTAAACCTAAAATAAAATAAAATAAATAAACCCTAAGCTAAATAAACTAAACTAAAAAAATAAAACCTAAACTAAACCTAAAATAAACTAAACCTCAACCTAAACTAAATAAAATAAAATAAAATTAAAGTAAAGAACCAAACCTAAAAAAAATAAATCTAAATATAAACCTAAAATAAAAAGTAAAACCTAAACATAAAAAAATTAAATAATAATTTAAACTATACCTAAAAATAAAAAAAATAAACTAACCTAAAAAAAATAAGTTAAAAACTAACCAAAAAAAATAAACTTAAACCTAAACCTAAAAAAAACTAAAATAAATAAACCTAAAATAAATAAAATAAACTAAATAAAAATAAAAAAAATACCTAAATATAAAAAAAAATAAAAAAACTAAAATAGAAAAGTAAATAAAATAAACCTAAACCTTACTTAATTTATAAAAATAAACTAAAAGAAATAAAACTTTAACTAAACCCTACTAACCCCCTACTCTAAATAAACCTCTGAACCTAAAAAAATCTAAAAACCCTAAACTAAACTCTACCCTAAATCTTGTTCCTAATCTAAATAAACTGAGCCCAGGCCACACCCCACTCTTACACTAACCACTCCCTAACCCTAAACCCTACCCTAAATCCTCTCTCTACTGACCACCACTGACTACCCTACCCTGGGCTTTACCACTAAACCCTAACTGACCTCCACTTAACCAACCTAAACCCTAAAAACCCTACATAAACACTAACCCAGATCCTAAACCCTAAATCAGATCCAACCCTAAACCCTAAAACCTAACATAAAAACTAAATAAAACATAAAATAAAATAAATAAAAAAACCTAAATAAAATAAATAAAACTTAAAGTTAAAAATAAAATAAACTAAGAAATAACCTAAATAAAATAAATTATATATAAAATAAAATAAAATAAATAAAATAAATAAATAAAATAAATAAAACTAAATAAAAAACTAAACTAAACCTAAAATAAAACCTAAAATAAATAAAATAAAACATAAACCCTAAACTAAAAAAAAACCTAAAATAAAAAGAAATAATAATAATAAAATAAATAAAAACTAAAATAAATAAATAAAATAAATAAAACCTAAACTAAAACTAAACTAAAACCAACTAAACCAAAACATACTAAACTAAATACAAAACCCAAAACCCTAAAAACCTAAGCATAAAACCCTAATCCTAAAATAAACCCACACAAAACCCTAAACTCTAAACCTAAACTAAACTAAACCATAAACCCAAAATCCAAACAAAAAACTAAACCTAAACCATAAACTAAACCCTAAAAGTTTAAAACCTAAAAAATAAAAATAAAAAAAAATCTAAACCAAAATAAAATAAAAAATAATAAAATAAAACATAAACTAAAACCTTAACCTAAACCTAAATCTAAAGAAAATAAAATAAAAATAAAACTAAAATAAAATCAAATAAATAAAAACCTAAACTAAACTAAAACATAAAAAACTTAAATAAAATAAAAACTAAATCTAAAATAAAATAAAACAAACCTAAACTAAAATAAAATAAAAACTAAGTAAAACATAAACCAAAATAATAAACCTAAAAATAAAACCTAAAATAAATAAAAATAAAACCGAAACCCTAAACCAAAAACCTAATCCGAATAAAATTAAAATAAACCTAAACTAAAATAAAATAAACTAAAATGAATAAAACCTTAACCTAAAATAAATTAAAAGTAAACCTAAACATAAACAAAAAAATAAAACCTAAAAATAAACCTAAAATAAATATCTAAAAATTAAACCTAAAAAAATAAAATAAAAATGTAAACCTAAACCTAAAAAATAAAGCAAAAGAAAAAACCAAAACTAAAATAACTAAACCTAAAATAAATATACTAAACTAAATAAAAATAAAAATAAACCTAAATTAAAATAAAAAGTAAACTAAATAAACAAAATCTACTGGTTTAATTTCAAAAATTAAAAGAATTAAAAAAAAAAACTAACTAAACCCTAAACCCAAACTAATAAACCCAATAACTTAACCCTAAACTTACAAAACTAAACCCTAAACCCTAAACCCTAAACCCTAAACCCTAACTTAACCTAAACCTAAACTAAATAAAGCCTAAAACTAAAATATAAAAAATCTAAAACTAAATAAAAAATAAATAAAATAAAAAAATAAAATAAAATAAAAATTAAAACTAAAACCTAAACCTAATCCTAAACATAAAAATAAAATAAAATAGAAAATAAAATTAAACTCAAATAAAATAAACAAAAACCTAAACTAAATGAAAAAAAATTAAATAAACCTAAAAATAAAAAACCTAAATAAAATAAACACTAAATGTGAAATAAAAATAAAATAAACCTAAAATAAAATAAAATAAAACAAAATAAAACCTAAACTATAAAATAAACCTAAAATAAAACCTAAAATAAATTTAAAAAATAAAACCTAAAACTAAAAGAAAAACTTAAACCTAAAATAAGCAAAATAAAATAAACCTAAACCTAAACTAAACTAAACTAAGCTAAGATAAATAAAACCTAAACCTAAACCAAAAATAAACTAAACCTAAACCCTGAACTATATAAAAACAATAAACTAAAAGTAAACCTATTCCTAAACTATAAAATAAAACATAAAATAAACTAAAATGAAAACATAAAATTAATACTAAAAGAATAAAATAAAACCTAAACCTAAAATAAAATAAAACCTAAACCTAAAAAAATAAAATAAAAAAAAACAAAAAAAACATAAACCTAGACTAAAATAAACTAAAATAAAACCAAAAAAAATTAAATAAACCTAAAATAAATATATTAAACTAAATAAAAATGAAAAATAAACCTAAATAAAAAGAAAAAATAACATAAACTATAATAAATATAAAATAAACTAAATAAACCTAAACCAACTAGTTTACTTAATTTCAAAAAAAAAAACCTAAACCCTAAATCCTATGCCAAAACAAACCCTAAACTGAGCCCCAAAACCCAAAATAAAACTCTAAACCTAAACCAAACCCTAAGTAACAACCCTAAACACTAAACTCTAAACCCACCCTAAACCTTAACCCTGGTAACCCACAAAACCCTAAACCCCACAAACATAAACCACTCTAAACCCTAAACCCTAAACCCTAAACCCTAAACCCTAAACCCTAAACCCTAAACCCTAAACCCTAAACCAAAACCCAAAATAAAAATAAATTATATAAAACTTAACTAAATAAATTTAAAAATAAAATGAAATAAAACTAAACTAAAACCTAAAACCTAAACCTAAAATAAAATAAAATAAACTAATAAATATAAATAGAAATAAAATAAATAAAAACCTAAAATAAACTAAAATATAAAATAAACCTAAATTAAATAAAAATTGAAGAACGAATGATCCGATCTACTATTTATGGAACTATGTCTTTACTCTAGAGACGGTTCTAGTTATCTAAGTTTTTGATGTGCTCTATGCGTGCTCATTTTCGATCTATATTGTCACTTGCGTCTTAGAAAACTCGGTGTGTTACTTGGTTGACAAAATCGAAAAGAAGAAATGTTAAATCTGAATTTGTTCTCCATTAAAAAAATAAAACTAAAAACCCTAAACCCTAAACCTAAAACCTAAACCTTAATCCCAAAACCCTAAACCCTAAACTAATGCTAAACCATACACGCTAAATCTTGAAAGGCTAAAAACCTAAACCTAAACTAAATAAAACCTAAAAATAAAATAAATTAAATTACCTAAACCAAAATAAAAAAATTAAAAAATAAATAAAAACATACACTAAAACATAAACCTAAACCTAAACCAAAGCCTAGAAAGAAAATAAAATAAAAAAATAAAAACTAAATTGAAATAAAATTAATAAAAACCTAAACTAAACTAAAAAATAAAAACCTAAATAAAATAAAAACTAAACTTAAAATTAAAATAAAATAAACCTTAGATAAAATAAAATAAAACTAAATAAAAAATCTAAACCTAAAAATGAACCTAAAACTAAACTTAAAAATAAATAATAAATAAAACATAAACCATAAATTAAGAAAAAACCTAAACCTAAAATAAAAACAAAATAAACAAAATAAAATAAACCTAAACCTAAACCTAAAAAATAAACTAATATAAAAACCCTAAACTAAAAATAAATAAACTTAAAATAAGTAAACTCAATTAAATAAAATAAAAATAAACTTAAATAAAATAAAATAAAATAAATAAAAATAAACTAAATGAACTAAATAAACCTAAATCTACCACTTTACTTAATTAAAAAAAACTTAAAACCATAAATTCTACTCTAAACCCTAAACCTACAACCTAAACCCTAAACCTTAAACCCTAAAAAAAACCCTAAACCTAAACACAAACCTAAACCCTAACCCTAACCCTAAACCCTAAACCCTAAAGCATAAACTAAAACCCTAAACCCTAAACCTATACCAAGTAACTAAATAAATTAAAAATAAGACTAAACCCTAAATATAAGAAACCTAAACCCTATGAATGGGAAAATCTTGATGGTAGGAATATTCATAAATAGTCCCAGATATAGAGGAAGGTGGAGGTGGCGGTTATCACCATGGTGGTGGGGATCCGAGGTCTGGTGGATAAGGAGGTGGTGGTGAGCAATGGTGGTTATGGAGGTGGGAGGCGATGGAGGTTCTAACATGATGGTGGGGCAAGGGAGACATCGGGATATGATGGTGGATCCGCTACTCAAGAGGCCGGTAGTTCGATGGGAACTAGACAAACTAAAGAAACCGATCCGATCTTCTTATGGAAATATGTCATTATAGTAGACAATTCTAGTTATCTAGGGTTTTGATTTGCTCTATGTGTGCTCATTTTTTTATCTATGTTATCCCTTGTGTCTTAGAAAACTTGGTGTGTTACTTGGTTGATGAAATCGAAAAGAAAAAATGTTGAATATGAATTTGTTCTCTTTTAAAAAAATCAAAAAACCCTAAACCCTAAACTAAAACTTGAACCATAAACCTAAACCCTAAACCATAAACCCCTAAACCCTAAACTCTAAACCCTAAAAACCCTAAAAACCCTAAACACTAGACCCGAACCCCTAAACCCTAAATCTTAAACCCTAAAATCCTGAACCCTAAACCCTACACTAAAACCTAAACCCTAAACCATAAACCCTAAACATTAAGCTTTAAATAAACAAAAAATAAACTTAATATACTAAATAAACCTAAACCTACCTGTTTATTTAATTTAAAAAAAATCTTAAACCCTAATTCTTAAACCCTAAACCTACAACACTAAACCTACAACCTAGTTTAATAACAATTGGAATGAAAACAAACTTTAAAACTAAATTCTATTTTATTTTTCAAGCTTTGCAACATCATTATCTTTTCTAATAAACTGATCAAATCCTTTTCAAGCTCTCTTATAATGGTGATTTCATTCTTAAAGGGGAAATTTAATTAGAAATAAAGAACTCCTCAATGTTTCATTAAACTTTGGAACAATATCATTCCCATTTCTTATTCAATTTAGCTTGAGGTTTTTAATAACTTCATCCCAATTGATTCCTTGCTAGCTTAATGGATTTTACTTACCTTTTAATTATTATTGCTTTCATATTGAAAATGTTAATCATGTTTTTGTTAATGGTGCTATTACTTCCAAACTTTGGATATGGTATGATGATTTATTTAACACTAACTATTTTCATGGCTCTCTTTCATTATATCAACTTCTTGAAGTTTGTTTCCTTAAAATTGTGAAAGGTCATATCAAAGTTTTAATTGCTATTAGCCTTATTTGGTTTATTTGGATGGATAGAAATCATGCTAAATATCGTCTCATCCCTATGAACCATAAAAGGATCCTTGTTAGAACAAAATAAAAAATTCATGCTATGTTTAATGCAAATTTAGTTAACAATTTTCACTTTAAGGTTATAAATTTGTAGCTAAAAAACTGGGTATCACTTTGCATGATGATCCTTCCCACAAGAGTATTAGGATTATACATTGGAATAAGCCTAAGATAAATTCTATTAAGATCAATACCAATTGCTCTATTTCCCCAAACAAATATGGTTGTGGTGGAATTCTTAGGGATTCTAAAGGCACTATCATTTGTGCTTTTACCTACCCCTCAAATCTTGTTCTATTATTTATGCTGAACTCATGGCTGTTAACAAAGCTATTGATATTTTTTTAAGTAAAGGCCTATTTAATATTTGGATAGAAGTTGATGCTCTTTGTTTACTTGATATGCTCAATAATAATAAAATGGGAAATATTGACTTATTTTATCTTCTTAATCACACTAAAAAGCTTCCTTCTCAAGTCTCCTACAAAATTTCTCACATTCTTCTTGAAGGTAATGCTTGTGCTGATTTCCTGGATAATTTGGGAGAAGAATTAATTGAGCTCACTTTATTTGATAACTATAGCTAACCTAAGCATCTGTGTGGTCTTGTCAATCTGGATAACACTGGACTGCCTTACCTCAGATTTTAACCTTCTGCTCTCTGTTGATCTTTTGCTATGGTGGTTTTATTCAGTCTATTTTTTGTTGTTGTTTTTGTGCTCCCCTCACTAGAAAGTGATCTTTGCTAAGTTTATTTCCATACATAAACCCTCTTCTTCTTTACCCCATTGTATACTTTCTTGACCTTATTTTGGGTTTTTGTGGTGCTATTTTTAATTGGTTTCCTGATCCTCTGAGCCCGGTGGTTTTTATTTTGTGGTTCATGCTTTGTGTCTCTTGTTGGGTTGTGGCTGTGCCTGATTTTGGCCTACCCCTTTCATCAATGAATGTTGGGTTTGCCTCTGGTTTTGGCTAGTTGGGGCCTTTTTTGAATTAGGATTTGTAGATGCTATGGTTGGTTCTCTGGTTATTTATTTTCTTTCATCCAAGCAATTTTGGGTGGTTATCTTTTTTATGGCTTGTTGGCCTCTTATGGCTTGGCTTAGTTTTGGATTTTTTTGGTGGCTCTTATTCTCCTTTCCTAGTTTAGCTTAGAAGTTTTTACTAGTTGGTTCCATCTGCCTAGTGAATTGGAGTTAGTTGTTCTATGGTTGTTGTCTCCCCATTTTCTCCTTTCTAGTGACTATCTACTCTTTGGGATTTAGAAGGGGTTTTTTTTGCCTCTGGCCTTGTTCCTTTCTTTACAATTTTCTTTCGTTGGGTGGTCCTCCTTGGCCTTTTATAGTTTGGCTGAGTGACTACCATTTTTGTTTCTTGTTAATTTTTGAGATTTCTAGGTGGGTTGTGGCTTTATCTACTATTATTCTTTTCCCTTATTTTGGGCTCTGTATTGGCTTTATCTGTTGGTTAGTTTTGTTTGCTGACTGGGTTGGTTAGCTATTTTGGCTGACTAGGTTGGTTGGATGGGTGGATGTGTTGGATATGTTTGATGGTTGGTTTAGGAGCTTTTGGCTGAGTTCCTTTGGTTGTATTTTTGGTCTACTTCTAGGTTGGTTATCCTCTCTTAGGTGCAACAATTTTCCTTTGTTATTGCTTCCCAATTTGGTTGTTGGTTTTCTTCTTTCATCATCCTATTGGCTATTGGCTGGGTTTTAGTGGCTATTTAATTTGTTGAGGATATGAGCACTTGTCATTTTTTTTGGTCTTATTTTAGGACTTATTGTTGAGTGTTGGCTACTTGAGGGGCTTTTTGTGGCTATTGTCTTGCCTTGGATGCCTATGCCATGGCTTGGTGTGTTGGGCTTTATGTTGGCTATTAGTATTGACTCCCATTAGTTTAGTTGGCTCTCCTTATTTCTTGATATTTGCCTCTTGGTTGGTGATGGTGGATTTGCTTTCCTTTTGCTTGCCTTGGTGGTGGTTTTGATGGAAATTTATGGATGCCCTCTTGGTCTCTCTATGCTATGGCTTTCCTCTCTCTACTCCTGCTTATCTTCTACTGTTTTACTATTTGGGTGAAGGTTTTGCCCTAGATTTGGATTGCTAGTGCTCTAAAATAGTTGTGGGTTGTTCTCGACCCGACCTACTATAACTTGGATGTTGGCTTAATGTGTTTGGTCTATTGTGAGTTTTGGTTGGTGGGTTAAACTGGTTGGTTAGCTATTTTTTCTAATTTTTTTTTGTGTGCAGGAATTGGATCACAATGGATTATTTTGCATTGGATGGTTTCTTATAGCAGGTATGCTAGCTATGATGGCCTTGATTTTTCCCCATATCATTTCTCTGGTTGGTAGCATGCATATGATTGTAACCCTTCACATTAAGTTTAGATACTCACATGTATTGTTGCCCCTTGAGATGATCTTAACTGAGCCCGAGCCTTCTCTTTCTCAACTCTTTCTAAATTATTTACTTTATCATTTTCCCAAGAGCTATGACCATTTCCTTTGTAGTGTTTTTCAAATTTCTTTTACAGGTTGGAACTTTATAGATGGAATGATCTTTACACAACCAACTCAAGTGCTGTTGATGTGGATCTTGCTTATCTTCCCTTCTCAAAGGGATCATGAGCTGCTGCTGACTAGTCCTTTTACTATTTTTTTAAGTTTTATTAGTCTTTTTTTATGTCTTTTCTCATTTGCTTTTATGTTGTTGATTTTGCTCTTTTATTTTCTTTTTTCATTGTACTTAGATGGGAGTTTAGCTCTTTAGGTTTCTTATAGCTCTGTGAATAATAGAACTTTGAGCTTTACCCATTTTAAGGATATTGTATCCTTTATTTTTAGGGTAATAAAATTCTAACTTTCTCTAAAATAAAACATAAACCTTATGAATGGGTAGAACCTTGATGGCATAAACATCACCGTCAACCAGCTTAGTTTAGATCCCGGCGGTGGAGTGAGATGTGGTGGTTATCCAGTGGTGGTGGGGATTTGGAGGTCGATTGACATGGAGGTGGTGGTGAGCAATGGTGGTTATTAAGGCATGAGGAGCAAGGTTACGCCATGGTGGTGGTGGAGGGAGAGAACCAGGAAATGATGGTGGATCCTGCGACTTGAGGATGAGGTGGTTCTGATGGGAACTAGAGAAACTAAAGAATGGTCGATCCGATCTGCTACTTATGGGACTGTGTCTTTACAGTAAAGATGATTCTAGTTATCTAGGGTTTTTGATTTGCTCTATGCATGCTCATTTTTTTATCTATGTTGTCGCTCGTGTCTTAGAAAACTTCATGTGTTACCTGGTTGATGAAATTGAAAAGAAGAAATATTGAATATGAATTCATTCTCTATTAAAAAAAATGAAAAACCCTAAACCCTAAACTAAAACCTGAACCGTAAACCTAAAATATAAACCATAAACTCTAAACCCTAAACCCAAAAAACCCTAAACCCTAAACCTTAAACCCTAAAAAAATAAGTAATAAACTAAATATACTAAATAAACTAAACCTATCAGTTTACTTAATTTAAAAAAAAAAACCTTAAACCTTGAATCTTAAACCCTAAACCATAACCCCTGAACCCTAAAACTAACCCTAAACCATAAACCTACAACACTAAACCTACAACCCGGCTTAATAATAATTGGAATGAAAATAAACTTGAGAACTATATTCTAATAAATTTTGCAACATCACTATCTTTTCTAATAATTCAGGTCAAATCCTTTTCAAACTCTCTTACAATAGTGATTTAATTCTTAAAGAGGTTTGGAATTTTCTTAGAAATAAATAGAGTACATCTAATTTTATCATTAAACTTTGGAACAATATCATTCCCATTTCTTATTTAGTTTTAGCTTGGATGATTTTGAATAACTTCATCTGGTTGATTTCATGCTCTGGCTTAAAGGGATTTACTTACTTGGTAAGTTCTATTGTTGCTTTCATATTGAAAATGTTAATCATGATTTTTCCAATGGTGCTATTGTTTCAAAACATTGGATACGGTACGATGATTTATTTAACAATAATTATTTTCACAGCTCTCTTTCACTATATCAACTTCTTGAAGTTTGTTTTCATAAAACTGTGAAAGGTCATATCAAAGTTTTTATTGTTAATACCCTTATTTCTTCATTTGGATGGATAGAAATGATGCTAAATATTGTGGCATCCCTATGAACCATAAAAGGATCCTTGCTAGAACTAAAGAAAAATTCTTGCTGTTTAATGCAAACTTAATTAGCAATTTTCACTTTAGAGGTTATAAATTGTGGCTAAAAACTGGGTAACACTTTGCATGATGATCCTTCTTACAAGAGTATTAGGATTATACATTGGATTAAGCCTAAAGAAAATTCTATTAAGATCAATACTGATGGTTCTGCTTCCCCAAACAAATATGCCTGTGGTGGAATTCTTAGGGATTCTAAAGGCACTTTCATTTGTGTTTTTTCCTAACCCCTCAAAGCTTATTCTGTTATTTATGCTGAACTCATGACTGTTAACAAAGCTATTGATATTTGTTTAAGCAAGGGACTCTTAAATATTTGGATTGAAGTTAATGCTCTTCTTTTACTTGATATTCTCAATAATAATAATATGGGAAATGCTGATTTATTTTATCTTCTTAATCACACTATAAAGCTTCTTTCTCATGTTTGCTACAAAATTTCTCACATTCCTCATGAAGGTAATGCTTGTGCTGATTTTTGGCTAATTTGGGAGGGGAATTAAATGAGCTCACTTTATTTGATAACCATAGCTTACTTAAAGCATCTGTGTGGTCTGGTCAATCTGGATAGCACTAGACTTTCGTAGATCATATTTTAACTTTATGCACTTTTTTTGATCTTTTGCTATGGTGGTTTTATTATTTATCTTTTTTATTGGTTTTTTCTCCCTCATTAAGTGGTTTTTTTTTGAGTTTATTTCTATACTCAACCACGTTCTATACTTACAACCTTTTTTTGGGTAGTGGTGCTGGTTTTAATTGGTTTCCCTATTCTCTGAGCCTGGTGGTTTTCTTTCTGTGGCTCATGCTTTGTGTCTCCTGCTGGGTTGTGCTTGTGCCAGATTTTGGCCTACCCCTTTTACCAATGAATGTTGGGTTTGCCTCTGGTTTTGGATGGTTGTGGAATTTTCAAATTGAATTTGCAAATGCTATGGTAGGTTCTGCAGGTTGCTGCTATTTATTTCACTCATCTACCTGGTTGTTTTGGGTGGTTATCCTTTCATGGCTACTGGCCTCTTCTTGGCTTAGTTTTAGGTTTTTTTGGTGGTTGTTGTTCTCTTTTCTTGGTTTGGATTGGAGGTTTCTACTAGTTAGTTCCATCTGCCTTCTGAATTGGAGTTAGCTGTTATGTGGTTATTGTCTCCCCATTTTCTCCTTTGTAGTGATTATCTACTCTTTGGGATTTGGAAGGGGTTTTGTTTGCCTAGCCTTATTCCTTTCATTATAGTTTTGTTGCTTATGGTTGGGTGGTCCTCCTTGGCCTTTTAAATTGGTGGGTGACAACATATTTCTTGGTTATTTTGGAGATCTCCGTGGGTTGTGGCTTTGTCTGTTGTTGTTTTTTTTTTTCTTTTTTTTGGCTCTATTGGCTCTATCTGCATGTTGGTTTTGTTGGCTGACTAGGATAGTTGGTTGGTGGCTGGGTTGGTTGGCTAGGTGGATGTGTTGGCTATGTTGGATGGTTGGTTTAGGTGCATTTGGTTGGGTTCTTTTAGTTGGGTTTTCGCTCCTGGGTTGGTTATCCTCTCTTGAGTGTAGCTATTTTTCCTTTATTTTTGCTTCCTAATTTGGGTGTCAATTTTCATGTTGCTTTGAATACTCTCCATCCCATTGGCTATCTGGGTGGTTTTATTGGCTATTTTGTTGGTGGAGGATATGAGCTATTGTGGGTTTTTTGGTCCTATTTTAGGACTTGCTATTGGGGTTTGGCTACTTGAGGGTTTTTTATGGCTGTTATTTTGCCTTGGATGCTTGTCCTGTGGCTTAGTGTTTTGAGCTTTATGTTGGCTATTGGTATTGACTCCCTTTGGTTTAGTTGGTGCTCTTTGTTTCTTGATATTTTCCTCTTGGTTGGTGATGGTGGATTTGCTTTTTTTTTGTTGCCTTGGTGGTGGTTTTGATGGTAATTTCTAGATGCCCTCTTGATCGCTCTATGTTTTAGCTTTCCTCTCTCTGGTGTTGCTTATCTTCTACTATTTCATTATTTGGGTGGAGGTTTTGCACTTGGATTTGGATTTCTAGTGCTCTAGAGATAGTTGGGGTTCTTAAGACATTGACCTTCGTAACTTTGGAATGCTAGCTTTATGTAGTTGGTCTTTTGTGGGTTTAGGTTGGTGGGTTGGCTGCTGGCTGGCTGCTAGTTGGCTATTTTTCTTTGTTTTTCTTGTGCAAGGACTACATCACTATGGACTATTTTGCCTTGGATGGTTGCTTATATTAGGTATGCTGGATATGATGGCCTTGATGTTTCTCCATATCTTCTCTCTAGTGGTAGTATGCATATGATTGTAACCCTTCTCATGAAGTTTGGATGCTCATATGTATTGTTGCCCCTTGAGATGATCTAAACTGAATCCAAACTTTCTCTTTCTTAGCTCTTTCTAAATTTTTTACTTTATCATTATTGCTATGACCATTGCCTTTGTAGTATTTTGATTTCTTTTTGAAGGTTGGAACTTCTTAGATGGAATGATCTTTACTCAACCAACTCAAGTACTGATATGGAGCTTGCTTATCTTGCCTTCTCAATGGGATCATGAGTTGCTGCTGATTAGTCCTTTTACTATTTTCTTAAGTTTTATTAGTCCTTTTTGTGTATTTTCTCATTTCCTTTTATACTATTCTTTTAGCTCTTTTATTTTCTTTTTTCCATTGTACTTTGATGGGGGTTTAGCTTTTTAGGTTGCTTGTAGCTCTATGAGCAGTAGAAATTTGAGCATTACCCTTTTTAAGGACATTATATCCTTCATTTTTATGGTAATAAAATTTTAATTTTCCATTAAAAAAACCAAAACCCTAAGAATGGGCAGAACCTTGATGGCAGGAACATCATTGTCAACCAGGTTCAGTCTAGATCTGGCGGTGGAGGCGAAGGGGGAGGCAATTATTATAGTGGTGGTGGAGGATCTAGAGATGCTGGTGGATATGGAGGTGGTGGTCAGGGCATTGGTGGTTATGGAGGAGGGAGGAGCGACGGAGGTTATAGCCAATGTGGTAGCGAAGGGAGAGATCGGGGATACAATGGTGGATCCCACAACATGAGTGGTCGGGGTGGCTCTGATGGGAACTGAGAAAGCGAAGAAGCGATCCGATCTGGCTTATGGCTGTGTCTTTACTGAGAGACAATTCTAGTTATCTAGTGTTTTGATTTGCTATATGCTCATTTTAATCTATGTTGTCTTGTGTCTTAGAAAACTTGGTGTGTTACTTAGTTGATGAAATCAAAAGAAAAAATGTTGAATCTAAATTTGTTCCCTCTTAAAAAACCAAAACCCCTACTAACTAAAAAAACCTAAACCCTAGACCTAAACTAACCCCTAAACTACAACCCAAACCATAAATCCTAAACCCTACACCCTAAAAAATCCTAAATCCTAAATCCTAAATCCTAAACCCTAAACCCTAAGCCTTAAACTCTATACCCTAAAACCCTAAACCCTAAAGCCTAAATCAAAAACCCTAAAGCCTAAACCCCAAACCCTAAACCTAAACTTAAAGTAACTAAATAATTTAAAAAATAAACCTAAACCCTAAAACCTAACAAACCTAAACCTAAACGTAAACCTTAAGAGTTGGCATAACCTTGATGGCAGGAACATCACTGTCAACCACGCTCAGTTTAGATCTGGCAGTGGAGGTGAAGGTTGAGGATGCGATTATCACAATGGTGGTGAGGGATCTAAAGTTGTTGGTGGATATGGAGGTGTTGGTCAGAGCAAAGGTGGCTATGGAGCAGGAGAACTGATGGAGGTTATTGCCATGGTGGTGGCGGAAGGAGAGATCGGGGATATGATGGTGGATCCCACTACTGAGGCGGGGTGATTTTGATGGGAAGCGAAGAATGTGATGCTATGGAGCTATGTCTTCATAGTAGAGACAGTTCTAGTTATCTAGGGTTTTTGATTTTCTCTATGCGTGCTCCTTTTTTATCTATGTTAGCACTTGTGTCTTACAAAACTTGGTGAGTTACTTGGTTGATGAAATAAAAAAAAATATATAATAAGTCTAAATTTGTTCTCTATTAAAAAAACCAAAACACTAAACTAAAACCAGAACCCTAAACCTATGAGAGGTTGGTTCGATGGGAACTGAAAGCGAAGAACGAATCCAATCTTCTTGTGGAACTATGTCTTTACGGTAGAGACTGTTCTAGTTATCTAGGGTTTTTATTTACTCTATGCATGCTCATTTTTTATCTATGTTGTAACTTGTGTCTTAGAAAACTTGGTGTGTTACTTTATTTATGAAATCGAAAAGAAAAAATGTTGAATCTGAATTTGTTCTCTATTTAAAAAAAACTAAAACCCTAAACACTAAACTAAAAATAGAACCCAAAATCGAAAACCTAAACCATAAACCTTAAACCCTAAACCCTAAAAAACCTAAACCTTAAACTCTAAAAATCCTAAACCCTAAAACCCTAAACCATAAACCTTAAACCATAAATTCTAAACCCTAAATCCTAACCCTAACCCTAAACTCTAAAACCCTAAAATCAAAGCTCTAAACAAACCTACAAACATAAACATAAAACTTAACCCCTAAGCAAATTAACCTTAAACTTTTAACCTAAACCCTAAACCCTAAATGCTAAACCCCCAAAACCCTAAACCTAAAGCATAAACACTAAACTTAAACTAAACCCCAAAACCCTAAACCCTAAAACTAAAAATCCAAACCTAAACCTCTAAACATAAACCTAAAACCTGACCACAAATCCTAAACCCACCCAACTAAACCTAAAGTAACTAAATAAATTAAAAAAAGCTAAACCCTAAACTGACCCTAAACCTCTAAATCCAGGCCAAACTTAAATCCCTAGGCAAACCCAAACCTAAAGCTTGTGAGCCAGACCAAACCTAAACCCTAAACCCCAAATCCTAAACCCTCCCAAAATAAAATATAAACTACCCTAAACAAATAAAACCACAAACCAAACCTAAACTAAAATAAATAAAATAAATAAATAAACCAAAATAAAATAAAATAATAAAATAAAAAAAATTAAAACCTAAAAACCTAAACTAAACCTAAATGAATAAATATAAAATAAAACTAAAATAAAATAAAATAAATAAAACCTAAACTAAACTAAAAATAAATAAAAAACCTAAAAAAATAAAAAAACTAAAATAAAATAAAATAAATAAATAAAACATAAAATACATAAAAATAAACCTAAAATATAAATATAAAAAAATAAACCTAAAATAAAAATAAAATAAACCTAAACTTAAACTAAAATAAAAATATACTAAAATAAATTAACCTAAACATAAACCTAAAATAACCTTAAAATAAATAAAATAAACTAAAAATAAACTTAAATCTAAATGAAAAAAAATAAAACCTAAAAATAAACTTAAAATAAAAACTTAAAACCTAAACCTAAAATAAAATAAAACCTAAACCTAAACTTAAAGAAAAAACTAAACCTAAAATAAAATAAAAATAAAACTCAACTAAAAAATAAATTTAAACCTAAACCTAAAAAAACATAAACTAAAATAAAAAAAACCTATGCTAAAATAAATAAACTAAACTAAATAAAATAAAAATAAATGTAAATAGAAATAAAAAAATAAAGTAAACTAAAATAAATAAAAATTAATATCTATAAAACCTAATTTACTTATTAAAACCCTAAATCTAAATCCTAAACCCTAAACCCTAAACCCTAAAATAAACCTACAACCCTAAACCTAAATCCTAACCGTAAACCCTAAACCCTAAAAGCATAAACCTTAAAACCTAACCCAAACCTAAACCTAAACCTTAAACCCAAATCCTAAACCTTAAACCCTAAACCCTAAACACAAACCCTAAACCTTAAACCCTAAACCCCAAACCTTAAACCCCAAACTCAAAACCTAAACCTAAATTAACTAAATAAATTAAAAAATAAACCTAAACCCTAAAACCTAAAACTAAACCAAAACCCTAAGAATGGACCTTGATGAAGAAACCTCACCTTCAGCTCAATCTAGATCTGGGTAATGAGGAAGGAGGAGGAGGCTGTTATCATAGTGGTGGTGGGCGAACTAGAGGTGCTAATCGACATGGAGGTGGTGGTCGAGCAGGGTGGTTGATGAGCGGCAGGAGGTTACAGTGGTAGTGGCGGAGAGAGAGAACTGGAATATGATGGTGGATCCCGCTACTCGAGAGGCTGGGGTGGTTCTGATGGGAAATAGAGAAACTAAAGAACGACCGATCTGATCTGCTGCTTACGGAACTATGTCTTTACAATAAAAGCGGTCCTAGTTATCTAAGGTTTTTGATTTGCTCTATATGTGCTCACTTTTTATCTATGTCATCACTTGTGTCTTAAAAAACTTTTTGTGTTACTTGGTTGATAAAATCAAAAAGAAGAAATGTTGAATCTAAATTTGTTCTATGTTAAAAAAAACCTAAACCCTAAACTAAAACTTGAACCATAAACCTAAAATCTAAACTGTAAATCATAAATCTTAAAACCCTAAACCCTAAACCTAAACCTAAACCCTAAACACAAAGCCTAAACCTAAATAAATAAAACCAAAATTAAAATAAATAAAAAACCTAAACCTAAATAAATAAAATAATAAAATAAAATAAAACCCAATACTAAAACCTAAACCTAAACTTAAACCAAAACCTAAAATAAAATAAAATAAAATTAATATTAAAATAAAATAAAATAAATAAAAGCCTAAACTAAACTAAAAAAATAAAATAAACCTGAAAATAAAAATCTAAATAAAATAAATACTAAACAAAAATAAAAATAAAATAAACCTAAAATAAAAACTAAATAAAAACCTAGACCTAAAAAATAAACCTAAAAATAAAACCTAAAAATAAATAAACAATAAATCTTAAATCTTAAACTAAAAAATGTAAACATAAAATATATAAAATAAAATAAACCTAAACATAAACTAAAATAAATAAAACCTAAAATAAACTAAACCTAAACCATAAACTAAATAAAATAAAATAAAAAAAAATAAACCTAAACCTAAACTAAAAAATAAAACCTAAAATAACCATAAATAAAAAACCTAAAACCTAAACAAAAAAAAAAAATAAAACCTAAGCTTAAACCTAAAAATTAAAAATAAAACCTAAATAAAATAAAAAATAAACATGAAATAAAAATAAAATAAACCTAAAATAAAATAAAATAAAAACAAAATAAAAACCTAAACCTATAAAATAAACCTAAAAATAAAACCTAAAAATAAATTAAAAATAAAACCTAAACCCTAAACAAAAGAAAAACTTAAACCTAAAATAAGCAAAATAAAATAAACCTAAACCTAAACTAAACTAAACTAAGCTAAAATAAATAAAACCTAGACCTAAACCAAAATAAACTAAACTATACCTACTATAAAATAAAACAACAATAAACTAAAATGAAAACATAAAACTTAATACTAAAAGAATAAAATAAAAACCTAAATCTGAAAATAAAAATAAAACTAAACCTAAAAAAATAAAATAAAAATAAAATAAACAAAAAATAAACATAAATCTAGACTAAAACCAAAATAAACTAAAATAAAAGAAAACCTAAAAAAATTAAATAAACCTAAAATAAATAAACTAAACTAAATAAAATAAAAATAAACCTAAATAAAAGAAAAAAAAATAACA
>CM038214.1:244267947-244555350 GCA_021442155.1 Cymbidium sinense
AAGGATTCATGTAAGCGAACCTATTAGTGGATTAAAACTTGTTGTTGTTATTGCTGTTGTAGGTTTTTTATTTTTTTAGTTTAGTTTAGGTTTTTATTTATTTTATTTTAGTTTAGTTTTTATTTATTATTTTATTTTCTTTTTAGATTTAGGTTTAGGTTTAGCTTTAGCTTTAGGTTTTAGTTTAGGTTTTTATTTTATTTTATTTTTTATTTTGTTTTATTTAGAATTTTTAATTTATTTTAATTTTAGGTTTTATTTAGTTTAGGTTTAGCTTTTTTAGCTTTTAGGGTTTAGGGTTTAGGGTTTCAAGTTTAGTTAATTTAGGGTTTAGGGTTTGGGGTTTAAAGTTTGGGGTTTAGGGTTTAGGGTTTAGGGTTTAGGGTTTAGGGTTTAAGGTTTAGGGTATAGGTTCTAAGGTTTAGGGTTTAGGGTTTAGGTTTTAGGGTTTATGGTATAGGGTGTAGGTTTTAGGGTTTAGTGTTTTTAGAGTTTAGAGTTTAGGGTTTAGGTTTTAGGTCTAGGGTTCAAGTTTTAGCTTAGGATTTAGGGTTTTTGGTATTTTTTTTAGCAGAGAACAAATTCAGATTCAACATTTCTTCTTTTCGATTTCATCAATAAAGTAATACACCAAGTTTTCTAAGACATAAGTGATGACATAGATAAAAAATGAGCACACATAAAAGCAAATCAAAACCCTAAATAACTGTCTCTATATAAAGACAGTTCCATAAGGAAGTCGGGTAGATCATCCTTCCATTTTGTAGTTCCCATTAGAACCACCCCACCTCTAGAGTGGATCCACCATCATCTTGATCCTCCTTCCCTCCACCACCATGGATGTAACCTTTGTCGCTCCTCCGCCTCCATAACCACCTTGCTCACGATCACCACCATATCCACCAACACCTCCGGATCCCCACCTTGCTTGATACCCTACTGCCGCTCCAGATTTCTAAGCTTGGTTGTGGTGTTGTTCTTCAAGGTTTTCCATTCTTAGTGTTTAGGTTTATTAGGTTTTAAGACTTAAGGCTTATTTTTTAATTTATTTAGTTACTTTAGGTTTAGGTTTAGGGTTTGGGATTTAGGGTTATGGTTTAGGGTTTAAGGTTTAAGGTTTAGGGTTTAGGGTTTTAAGGTTTATTCTTTTAGGTTTTAGGGTTAGAGGTTAAGGTTTAGGGTTTAGGGTTTTAGGGTTTTAGGTTTATGGTTAGGGTTTAGGGTTTAAGGTTTAGTGTTTAAGCTTAAGGGTTTATGGTTTTGAGGTTTAGGGTTTAGTCTTAGTTTAGGGTTTAGGCTTTAAACTTTAGGGTTAGAGATTTTAAGGTTTACAATTTAGGTTTTAGGTTAGTTTAGGTTTAGTTTAGGTTTTAAGGTTTAGGGTTTATAGTTTAAGGTTTAGTTTAGGTTTAGGTTTAGGTTTAGGTTAAGTTAGGGTTAGTTTAGGTTTAGGTTTAGGGTTTAGTTGTAGTTTAGGGTTAGGGTTGTAGGTTTAGGGTTAGTATAGGGTTTAAGGTTTAGGATTTTTTTAAATTAAGTAAATTAGTAGGTTTAGGTTCATTTAGTTTATTTAGTTTATTTTTTATTTATTTTAGTTTATTTTATTTTATTTTTTATTCATTTTTTATTTTTATTTAGTTTAGTTTATTTATTTTAGGTTTATTTATTTTAGTTTAGGTTTTTATTTTAGTTTATTTTTTAGGTTTGGGTTTTGGTTCATGTTTATTTAGTTTAGTTTATTTTTTTTATTTATTTTTTAGGTTTAGGTTTTATTTTTATTTTAGGTTTAGGTTTAGGTTTTATTTTATTTTTTTTTTTTTGGTTTTAGGTTTTATTTTAGATTTATTTTAGGTTTTATTTTTAGTTTAAGTTTAGGTTTATTTTAGTTTATTTAATTTTATTTAGTTTAGGTTTTATATTTTTATTTTTTGGTTTAGGTTTATTTTATTTTTATTTTTAATTTAGGTTTTTTTTTTAGAGTTTAGGTTTTATATTTTATTTATTTTTAGGATTTATTTTGGGTTTATTTTTTTTAGGTTTTTATATACTTTTTATTTTATTTTATTTTAGGTTTAGTTTTTATTTTATTTAGGTTTTTTATTTTTTTTGTTTAGTTTAGTTTTTATTTTATTTTCTTTTTAGGTTTAGGTTTTGGTTTATGTTTTTA
Organism: Cymbidium sinense; assembly: GCA_021442155.1. Lineage (NCBI taxonomy): Eukaryota > Viridiplantae > Streptophyta > Magnoliopsida > Asparagales > Orchidaceae > Cymbidium > Cymbidium sinense. Next base: position 244,270,115 of record CM038214.1, read on the forward strand.
TTTTATTTTATTATTTTATTATTTTGGTTTAGGTGTTTTTATTTATTTTATTAGGTTTTATTTAGTTTAGGATTAGGTTTTAGCTTTTTTAGGGTTTAGGGTTTAGGTTTTTCTTTGGGTTTTAGGGTTTAGTTTAGGGTTTAGGGTTTAGGGTTTAGGATTTAGGGTTTAGGGTTTTAGGATTTAGGTTTAGGTTTTAGGTTTAGGGTTTAGTTTTAGTTTAGGGTTTAGGGTTTTATTTATTTTTTAATAGAGAACAAATTTAGATTCAACGTTTCTTCTTTTTGATTTCATTAACCAAGTAACACTCTAAGTTTTCTAAGACACAAGCGATGACATAGATAAAAAATGAGCACGCATAGAGCTAATCAAATACCTTAAATAACCAGAACCGTCTCTACAATAAAGACACAATTTCATGTAGATCATATCGACGTTCTTGTTTACCAATCCCGTCAAAACCGACCTCTCAGTAACAGATCCACCATCATATCCCGATCTCTCCCTCCACCACCACCATGGTTGTAACATCCAGTCCCTCCTCCCACCAATCCTGCTTCGACAACCACCTCCATCCCCACCACCCTTGTGATAGCGCCACTCTGCCTTTGCCTCCACTTGATCTAGACTGAGCATAGTTGATGGTGATGTTTCTACCATCAAGGTTCTCCCCATTCATAGGGTTTAGATTTAGGTTTAGGTTTATTAGGTTTTAGGGTTTATGTCCATTTTTAAATTTATTTAGGTACTTTAGGTTTTGGTTTAGGGTTTGGGGTTTAGGGTTTAGGTTTAAGGTTTTAGGATTTATGCTTTTAGGGTTTAGAGTTTAAGGTTAGGGTTTAGGGTTTAGATTTAAGGTTTTTCAGGGTTTAGGGTTGTAGGTTTACGGCATAGGGTTTAGGGTTTAGGGTTTAGGATTTAGGGTATATCATTTTTTTAATTAAGTAAACTAGTAGGTTTAGGTTTATTTAGTTTATTTTTTATTTATTTTAGTTTATTTTATTTTATTTTATTATTTAGGTTTTTTTATTTAGTTTTATTTATTTATTTTAGGATTTTTATTTTAGTATAAGTTTTTTATTTTATTTTATTTTTTAGTTGAGTTTATATTTATATTTTATTTTTAGGTTTAGGCATTTTATTTTTTATTTTTTTATGTTTATGTTTAGGTTTTTATTTTATTTTTTTAGGTTTAGGTTTTAGGTTTTTATTTTAGGTTTATTTTTTAGTTTTATTTTTTAGTTTAGGTTTACATTAATTTTTAGTTTATTTTATTTTATTTAGTTTATGTTTAGGTTTAGATTTTAAGTTTTATTTATTTTATTTTAGGTTTAGGTATATTTTATTTTATTTATTTTATTTTATTTTAGGTTTAGGCTTTTTTTAGTTTAGGGTTTAAGTTTTATTTTTATTTATTTTAGGTTTTATTTTTTAGGTTTTGGTTTTTATTTAGTTTTATTTTATTTTATTTTAGGTTTAGTTTAGGTTTATTCTATTTTATTTTATGTTTAGTTTTATTTTATTTAGTTTTTATTCTTTGGTTTATTTTATTTTTTAGTTTAGTTTAGGTTATTATTTAATTTATTTTTATTTTATTAGTTATTTTATTTTATTTTAGGTTTAGATTTAGGTTTTAGTTTATATTTTATTTTATTTTATTTATTTAGGTTTAGGTTTTATATATTTTATTTTTAGATTTTATTTAGTTTAGGTTTACATTTTATTTAGGTTTAAGGTTTAGGGTTTAGTTTAGGGTTTTGTGTTTTAGCTTTAGGGTTTAGGGTTTTAGGGTTTTGGGTTTTGGGTTTTGGGTTTAGGGTTTTGGGTTTTCAGTTTTGGGTTTGGGTTTAGGGTTTTAGGGTTTAGGGTTGTAGGTTTAAGGTTTATAGTTTAGGGATTAGGGTTAATTTTATGGTTTAGGGTATAGGGTTAGTTTTAAGGTTTAAGGTTAGGGTTTATTTAAAGTTTTTTTAGCGTTTAGGGTTTAGGTTTTAGTTTAGGTTAGTTTTAGTTTTTTATTTTAAATTAATAAGTTTAAGTTTTAGTTTATTTTAGGGTTTAGAGTTTAGGGAGTTTAGTTTATGGTTTGTAGGTTTAGGGTTTATAGTTTAGGGTTTAGGTTTGTTTAGGTTTAGTTTTGTTTAGGGTTTATTTAGGGTTTAGGTTTATGGTTTAAGGTTTAGGGTTTAGGGTTTAGGTTTAGGGTTTAGGGTTTAGCTTTTTTAAAAAAAAAATTAAGTAAATTGGTAGGTTTAGGTTTATTTACTTTCTTTTTTATTTATTTGAGTTTATTTTATTTTTTAAATTTATTTGGTTTATTTTTTTTATTTAGTTTAGTTTAATTATTTTAGTTTAGGTTATTTATTTTAGTTTATTTTTTAGTTTTGGCTTATTTTTAGTTGAGTTTTATTTTTATTTTATTTTTTAGGTTCAGGTTTTATATTTTATTTTTAGGTTTAGCTTTAGGTTTTGATTTTATTTTTTTAGGTTTAGGTTTTAGGTTTTTATTTTAGGTTTATTTTTAGGTTTTATTTTTTTGTTTAGGTTTAGGATTATTTTTAATTTATTTTATTTTATTTAGTTTAGGGTTTAGGTTTAGTTTATTTTAGGTTTACGTTTACATTTTATTTATTTTAGTTTATTTTAATTTAGATTAGGTTTTGGTTTATTTTATTTTATTTATTTCATTTTTATTTTAGATTTATGTTTTATTTAGTTTAGGGTTTAGGTTTTATTTTTTATTTATTTTAGTTTAGGTTTTTATTTAATTTTTATTCTATTTTATTTTATTTTTATTTTAAGTTTATTTTATTTTTATTTTACGTTTAGTTTTTAGTTTATTTAGGTTTTTTAATTCTTAGGTTTATTTTCTTTTTTAGTTTAGTTTAGGTTTTTATATATTTTATTTTAGTTTATTTTTATTAGTTTATTTTATTTTATTTTTAGTTTAGGTTTAGGTTTTAGTTTAGGCTTTTATTTTATTTATTTTAGGTTTTTTTATTTATTTTGTTTAGCTTAGGTTTAGGTTTTTAGGGTTTTGTGTTTAGGGTTTAGGGTTTAGGGTTTAGGGTTTAGGGTTTTAGGATTTAGGGATTAGGGTTTAGGGTTTAGGGTTTAGGCTTTAGGGTTTAGGGTTTAGGGTTAGCTTAGGGTTTAGGGTTAGCTTAGGGTTTAGGGTTAGCTTAGGTTTTAGGGTTTAAGCTTTAGGTTTTAGGGTTTTTAAGGTTTTGGAGTTAATGTTTAGTGTCAATTTAGGGTTTAGGTTTAGGGTTTAGGTTTTTAGGATTTAAGGTTTAGGGTTTGGGGTTTAGGGTTAGGGTTAGGGTTAAGGTTTAGGATTTAAGGTTTAGTGTTTAGGGTTTAGAATTTAGCATTTAGCGTTTAGGATTTAGGGTTTAGGGTTTACGGTTTAGGGCTTAGAGTTTTTTAGGGTTTAGTGTTTAAGGTTTAGGGTTTAGGGGTTATGGTATCGGGTTTCGGGTTTCGGGTTTAGGGTTTTAGGGCATAAGGTTTAGGGTTTAAAGTTTAGGGTTTTAGGATTTAGGGTTTAGGGTTTATGGTAGGGTTAGAATTTCAAGTTTAGGGTTAGTTTAGGGTTTAGGGTTTAGGGCTAGATTTTTATTTTTGTTTTTATTATTTTTAAATTAAGTAAACTAGTAGATTTAGGTTTATTTAGTTTATATTTTTATTTTAGTTTATTTTATTTTCTATTTTGATTTATTTTTATTTTTATTTCTATTTAGTTTAGTTTATTTAGTTTAAGTTTATTTATTTTAGTTTAGGTTTTTTATTTTAGTTTATTTTTTAGGTTTAAGTTTATCTTTAGTTTTAGTTTTTAATTTAGTTTTATTTTTATTTTATTTTTTAGGTTTAGGTTTTTTTTAGGTTTAAGTTTATGTTTTTATTTTATATTTTTTCTGTTAGGTTTTAAGTTTTTATTTTAGGTTTATTTTCAGGTTTTATTTTTTAGTTTAGGTTTAGGTTTTTTTTTTAGTTTATTTTATTTTTTTTAGTTTAGGTTTAGGTTTAGATTTAGTTTATTTTTTATTTAGGTTTAGGTTTATTTATTTTAATTTAGTTTATTTTAGTTTAGGTTTAGGTTTATTTTATTTTTATTTTAGGTTTAGGCTTTTTTTTTAGTTTAGGTTTATTTATTTTTTTAGGTTTTATTTTAGGTTTATTATTTAGGATTTAGGTTTTATTTAGTTTTATTTTATTTTATTTTAGGTTTATTTTTTTGTTTAGGTTTACTTTTATTTTATTTAGGTTTTATTTTTTTAGTTTAGTTTAGGTTTTTTATTTTATTTTAGTTTAGTTTTTAATTTTTATTTTCTTTTCTTTTTAGGTTTAGGTTTAGGTTTTGGTTTTGGTTTACATTTTAGTTTATGTTTTTATCTTATTTTATTTGTTTATATTATTTTGGTTTCAATTTTTTAATTTATTTTATTTTTAGGTTTTATTTAGCTTAAGTTTAGGTTTTTAGCTTTTTTAGGATTTAGTGTTTAGGGTTTTGGGTTTAGGTTTTGGGTTTTGGGTTTAGGGATTTGAGGTTTTTTGGGTTTAGGGTTTAGGGTTTAGGTTTAGGGTTTAGGGTTTAGGGTTTAGGGTTTTAGGTTTTAGGGTTTAGGGTTTAGGGTTTAGCATTTAGTGTTTAGGGTTTAGGCTTTTTAGGGTTTAAGGTTTAGGGTTTAGGTTTTAGGTTTAGGGTTTAGGTTTTAGTTTAGGGTTTATGGTTTTTTTTTAATAGAGAAAAAATCCAGATTCAACCTTTCTTCCTTTCGATTTCATCAACCAAGTAACACACTAAGTTTTCTAAAACACATGCGACATAGATAAAATGAAAAGCATAGAAACAAAAAACCATAGGTTTATTTTTTAGTTGAGTTTTATTTTTATTTTATTTTCTAGGATCTGGTTTTATTTTTTCTTTTTAGGTTTAGGTTTAGGTTTGTATTTTATTTTTTTAGTTTTAGGTTTTATTTTAGGTTTTATTTTAAGTTTTATTTTTTAGTGTAGGTTTAGGTTTTTTTTTAGTTTATTTTATTTTATTTAGTTTAGGTTTAGGTTTAGTTTATTTTAGGATTAGGTTTAGGTTTTATTTATTTTAGTTTAGTTTATTTTAGTTTAGGTTTAGGTTTATTTTTATTTTATTTTTTTTTTAGGTTTATTTTTTTAGGGTTTAGGTTTATTTATTTTTATTTTATTTTAGGTTTATTTTATTTTTTTATTTTATGTTTAGTTTTTATTTTCTTTAGGTTTTTTATTCTTAGCTTTATTTTATTTTTTTAGTTTAGTTTAGGTTTTTATTTATTTTATTTTAGTTTTATTATTAGTATTTATTTTATTTTAGGTTTTATTTATTTTATTATTTTTTATTTTATTTAGGTTTATGGTTTTATTCATTTTATTTTAGGTTTATTTAGTTTAGGTTTAGGTTTTAGGTTTTAGTTTGGGTTTAGAGTTTAGGTTTAAGTTTAGGGTTTAGGTTAGGGTTTAGGGTTTAGAGTTTTAGTTTAGTGTTTAGGCTTTAGGGTTTAGGGTTTTAGGGTTTAGGGGTTAACAGGGTTTTAGGGTTAGTTTAGGTTTAGGGTTTAGGTTTTAGGGTTTAGAGTTTAGTTTTAGGTTTAGGGTTTTAGTAGGAGTTTAAGGTTTTAGATTAGGGTTTAGGGTTTAGGGTTTAAGTTAGGTTAGGGTTTAGAGTTTAAGTTTAGGATTTAAGTTTAGGTTTATGTTTAGGTTAGTTTAGGGTTAAGTTTAGGTTTTTTTTAGGTTTAGGGTTTAGGGTTTGGTTTAGGGTTTAGGTTGTAGGTTTAGGGTTTAGATGGGTTTTTTTTTAAAAAAATTTAGTAGGTTTAGATTTTATTTTTTATTTATTTTAGTTTTTCTATTTTTTATTTTAATTTAGGTTTATTTATTTTAGTTTATTTTATTTATTTTAGTTTATTTTTTAGGTTTAGGTTTAAGTTTATTTTTTTAGTTTAGTTTTATTTTTATTTTATTTTTTAAGTTTAGGTTTTATTTTTTATTTTTAGGTTTCGGTTTAGGTTTTTATTTTAATTTTTTAGGTTTAGGTTTTAGGATTTTTTTTAGGTTTACATTTAGGTTTTATATTTTTTTTAGTTTAGGTTCAAATTTATTTTTTAGTTTATTTTATTTTATTTAGCTTAGGGTTTAGGTTTAGTTTATTTTAGGTTTAGGTTTTATTTATTTTAGTTTAGTTTATTTTAGTTTAGGTTTATGTTTATGTTATTTTGTTTATTTTAGGTTTAGGTTTTTTTATGTTTTATTTTTAGGTTTATTTTTTAGGTTTAGGTTTTTATTTAGTTTTTATTTTATTAGGGTTTTGTGCCACCATCCTTCAAGATCTTTAATTGCAGTGGGAATCCACGATAACACATTTATTTAGGTGCATTGCAACAGATGGATCTGATCCTCTTATGCCTTTAGTTAATTTTAGTGTTGCATTTGATTGGTATCTTTGAAGTCATATGGTTCATGAAGACTTTGAGTTTGAGCACCTCTTCATCAAGAGGTTGGAGCTCAATAGAGGGGTGACGGCGACCTCATTCAAAGCGACTCAATGAGTCCCATGTTGAATCCATTCTCGGGTCAACATGATCAAGAAATGTGAACCACATGTCAACAACATACCATTGAGATTCTTCTCAAGAATATCCATGGCCTTAGCCTTCATGATTAAGGCTTTACCATCAAACATTGAAATCAATCAACAAGGTGGCTAGACTACAAGAGGAAGCCAATTTCCTTTCCGGTCATCTAGGCCGAGAAGGTGTTTGAGAAGAAGCCGCAGTTGTTAGTGGGGAGAGGGAAGCATATAGGAGTTTGGTATGAGACTATGAGCTTCTGCCACCTCCCCTTCCATCTCCATCTTGACCATCACATACCATTTCCACCACTCACACCTACCCAGTGGTATTCATATCCATCGCTACTTTCTACCTACTCTTGTTGATTGAATAAGCCATATTCATTCAAGAGGGAGTTAGGAAAATCTTTAAGAATCTCTTAAAGAAACCTAACTTTTTACATTTAGAGGCCCAGTGGGCAAGAAGCGATGATCCTAGTATTACCTAACCATGTTTGGCCATGTCTTAGATGATTGTATCACTTTTAAGGACTAGCTTGAGCACGACTTTGGGAGCCATAGTTATCCCTAAAGAATACTTATTAGAACAACCATCCAATTCTAGAGTAATCCTTGGGGATACTTGATCCTCTTAAATATCTCAAGAAGCTCTGAAGATCATTTCTAAGATCAAGAAACTTTCCTTGTGGAAGTAGTTTAAACCTCAACACCAAGGAAAGTTTGCTAGTTGCTAAAGGATAACTTCGAGGGTTGAGGTAGCTCACCATACTTGGGATAGTCAGTAGCCTTCCGTCAGAGTCGGTACTCCCTTCACCGTTGCAGCTACCACCTCTTCTACCAGTAGGAGCATTGTATCTACTAATAAGGGCACTAAATCTCTTACTCCTCTTACTTTACATGATTTCTATCATGTACCTCCACCCAAAAAGAAATTAATTAAGAAAGCTGATTCTACTTATATATTGTCTACTTCTTATGCTCTTAATTTTATTCCTGTTGAAAGCTCTCCGAGTCAAAATAAAAATAATAGCTCTAGTTGTTCTGATCCTTTCCTTTCTAATTTAGAGTCGGACTATCCTTCTCTGAATCAATCAAGTTCACCTCTTGAAATTTACTTAGAGTCAATTGGCTCTGAGGATCCCATAAGCGAAGCTGTAGGTATACCCGATGAGAAGGTACAACTTCCCATAAGCTCATCATTCCAAGAAGTCACTGTAGTTAACCTATGTAGTGGCAAATTTCTACCTCCTAAGGTAGCAACTCAGGATAAGGGTAAGCAAGTCATTGGCTTTAGTGAGCAGATTGCCCCTCCATAAGATGCACCACCCATGGATATGCTTGTGGAGGACCAAACCAGAGTTGATTACAATGTCCTAGTTCACCTTAAAAGTTTCCAGCTAAGTTAAGCATATACGACACCCTTGTCTTATCCAATGAGATGAGAGAATCTCTAATCAAGGCCTTACTTGATCTAGAGATATGCTTTCAGAGCTACTAAAAGGAGGCATGCCACTGGACATCTTAGGGGTTACATTGTGATGAAGACTTACTCTTAGGGATGACCAGAGCACAACCCCTTTATTACAGTGGATGTTGGCAATGGCTATCCGAGTTAGTTGACCCAGGGTATCGGTCAACATTATGAGTCTAAGAACCCTTGCCTAAGGATCGACATCTCCAAACTCTAAAAAGTAATGATGTGAGGATTCAATGAAGAAGGCAAGAGGGCCTTGTAGTGTTTATTTTTGGATGTATGGAGGTACTTTTGAGGTGATCGGGTAAAACATTGAGGTATGATGTACTATTCAAAAAAGAGTCATCACCAATGGACTAATAACGTAATAGGACTCTTAAGGCATGATGGGTGAATGTATGAGATTTTTTCCTACTTTACATGGATGAATAAAGTAGGGTTTATATTAAACCAGGTTCTTAAGTTCCCTATAAAGGCAAGCCTCATTGTTAATTACATCTTAGGAAATGAAATTTCTAAGAATACTCTCAATTGAAGTAGAAAATTATCAACTCCAAAGATTTCAAGGTTAGACTATCAAAGGATTGGTTTTATTTGGAAAATCAATTGGGAAAGTTCAAGGAGAAAACTTATTTTTGGAATCCAAATAAAATAAGTAGGAAATGCTCATAATACTAGGAAGCTTAGTGAGCATTCCAATCTATCCTATGGTTGGGATTTATAATTTTGAAGTTGAGGACATTTATATATTTCGTGTTGAAATTTAATTAGATTACTAGGGCTTATAATCCACCAACACAAGGTTGTGGGAATGCCTAAGAGGTGAGGATTTATGCTCGTAGCCCAAAGAAAATAGCTACCTTGGATCCTAAATCTAGGTAGCTTTAGTAAGACCTAAAGCATGACCTAAATCTAAGTGACAGGTGGACATAAGGGTTTACCTCCACAAGAGAGAATAAATTGTTCGACTTTTTGGACTTATAAGTGCAGGGTGGCCCACTAACTCCTCTATGATTTTAAAACCATATGGTCTTATGAATTGCAAGATATAGGGTAGTTTTCAATTAGAAAGAGACTAAAGCCCTAAACACACTCCCTATGAGACTAGAGCATGAGTGGTATGAGCATACATTTAATCTATAGATGCAAAATCTTTTCAAATTTTATTTTAATTTAGACACATCATTTTGACAGAGGCTTTAGGATTTCTTATGCTTAAGTGCATGACAAAATAGGTTAAGGTCAAATTAGGTAGAAGAAGGTGTTCTCCACCACAAGGGATGCAATCATAGGTCAAGCATTCCTTCATCGCAAGGATCGAGATCCTTCATGTTCAAGAGAGAAAGAATATGCATGCATGATGAAACAAACAACCATACTAAGCGTTGCTAAATCTTTTAATTATCTTATTTATGTCTTAGGCTTTATGATGAGGTTATGAGTTGTTTAAAATTTAGTTATGAGTGATTAGTTGGGTAGAAAAGTTACTTTTATCCTAAGAGCCTAATCATATCCAAGACACACATTAAAGCATCAATCATTTTAAAAACTATGAAAAGCATGTCATCCTAATGCACAGTGTAAACATAACATCAAATAATTATATAAACTATCATAAAAGAATAAAAGGCTAGTGTGGTCGGGTACTACTGTACAACCCAAGAGAAGAAAGATAGGTAGACGAGCTCTACCCTTATACAACCTAGAATATGAAAGAATAATTATAATTATATTAAATGTTATGGGGGTCTTATTTCTTTATATCTCCATTTCTTATTTGGTTCCTTCTTTGATTTGGATGGTGCTTGCTTCAAATGCATCAAAGGGCACCCCAGAACAAAGCATTCTAGCCACTGTTCATCCTAATCCCCCATAGCACTAATCCTAATTCCTATTGCAAAATTACATTTATGTGGGAAAAGTAAATCTAACTACACCTAAAAAATAGAGGTTAGCTAAATATACATATAATCCCAAGCAGTTGTATTTATAATTTGGACTTGGCACCCTACACATGGGTAACTAAGCCCACCTGTCCTAACTTGGATTATGCTTAAGGATTTAAGCAACCTGTAAAAAGAGCATTCACATTTATTTTTAAGCATCCCTTAAGCATAATCCCTTGCAGAAAACATGATTAGGCTAATATTGGCCTATCATCCAATCTTTGAAGCATACACCCTAACATCCAATCTAAAATAATACATCATAAAACTAAACATACATCACATCATACACCGTCCTAACTTAGAGCTAGAAGTGGTGACTTAATTCTAATGTGTGTATTAAGGCTTGTGTGGTAAGTCTTGTTAGGCATTAGTGTTGTATTTTCTAAGTGTATAAGGATTCAATTTAACATGAAAGGTTGATTTCACTTAAAGTAGTTTAATTGATTTGATAATTTTAATTTGTGCTTTCTTTTGTTTCATTTGATTAAACTTGGCAACTAAGTGTTATAAAGAGAGGAAAAGAGGATTTCCCTCTTTCATCCCTACCTTAAGTCACTTTCTAAAGTATATTAATTTGATTTAGTTCTCTTTAGTGAATGGCTTATTAAATGATTAAATTAATCCTAAGTTTAGGTTCACTTAAATAATCCTATTCAAAATGAAAGGCATCTTAAGATTAATTTAATTGAATAACTAGCACATGGCATATATTACATCATTCCTTTCCATCACATGTAACATGCATATGATTTAATCCTACGTATCTATACATGTAACATATTTTAGCACACTTAAATGATGAATGTATGTGTATGTTTAGAATTTATATTTTATTTGATTGAATTATTTAAACATATTAATTTAAAACTTTATTCAAATTCTTATACAAAAGGACATAAGAATGAAATTAAATAGAATGTCCATTGTTAATCTAGGGAAGTGAGGTAATCAAATGACCTCCTTGGAACTAGCTAAAGCCTTGTATTCTCGGGATGTCCAAACTATATATACATTTACGTTCAAACATACATAAATTCGTATACATGAACATAGGAAGTAAGCTCCAAATCATATGGCTAATTACTTCAACCACTTAGTCAATCATGAATGCATGCAATTTTAATGTAAAATGGGATTTTCATTCACTAATTACATATACATATACATGTACAAAAATATAGGCAAGTACGTGTCGTTATTAAACTAGGGAAGTGAGGTAATGAAATGACCTCCTTGGGACTAACTAAAGCTTTATATTCCCGAGATCTTCAGACTATATACTTGCTTTTTGTGGACACACATGGATGTATACATAAATGAGGGAAAGAAAATGATGCAAAGATTGTATAATTTTTTATTTAATCATTTATATATATGAATTAAAGCTCTATCCAAATTCTAATGTGGAAATACATAAGAATGAAATTGAATGGGATTAAATTAGATCGATCTAGCAGATCTAATCATGATCATCCATTTTGATCACGTAGAATGGATGGTGTGTGATCTAACGTCACATGAGTTTGGGAGAATGAAGTCCATCTGCCATTGCTCACTTGATCTGAACTTACTCGAGCTTGGATTAACTCCAAAAGGATCCCACACCTTCATGACATTGATCAAAGGGGATCCAATGATCAAGATCACACGAGATGCAAGTTTTCTTCAAAAAGCTTCAACCCATTTTTGCCTAAGGATCAATTTTAGAAGCATACCTCATCGGAGCTTAAGATCGGTGGCTCGAATGATTGAGAAAGCTTCATCTAGTGGAGATGAAGCCTTATTGAGCAGCAATTGGATCAATTCTTTGATGTTCACTCAGAAGGCCATGAAACAATGATTTGGAGCTCAACTTTGATCATTATCCCACCTCCGGTGCTCGAGAAGCTTGGAAGATTATTTGTTCTTGCTCAACAAGGCCTAGGGAAGGTGCGTGCAGAGTTAATTTGAGTTTGATGGAGAAATGGGGAAGTTTGGTCAGAAATGGGAGTGTCCTATTTCAAAATGGATGGAAATGACACTTTTTTTATTGAGGAATGAGCTTGGGAGCTTAGGGAATGGATCTAGTGACTCATCTTGGGTAGCTAGGGCTACGAGAAATGATTTTTATGTGTGTTTGAGTGGAAACAAAGGGGTGTATACCCCCCCTCCATCTTGATCGGACGGTGGGATCTAGTTTGGCTTCTAGTGTCCATCTGGCCATATCAAGGAGTCATGGGTGGTAGGGAGGAGGTGAGTTGTCTCGGCTTGGTTGGTTGAAGGTGTGAAGGTGGTTGCCAAGGAGGAACCATGGGTGTCCTATGGGTTTCAAATGCTCAATGGTGAGGGTGAGGTGATTTCACCTCCCATGGGTCATAGGCACCAACCACCCCTTGGGTCTTGGGTAGTGCCCTAGGTGCCTGATGGACAATTGGGAGAGTACTACCAAGGAATGGAAATGGCCATTACATGGGTGATTTGTCTCATGTGATGCCCTTGACCCAAGGTTGAATGATCATTTAGCATTGGATTTGATTTGGTAGATTTGAAATGAGCCAAAAGTGGGTTAGTCCAAATTTCAAGTCAATTGGAGTTGATTTGGTTAGTTTGGCTCAATTTGACTCATTTAGGTCAAATTAGGTTAGGTCAAGTTGACCAATTGGTCAAATTAGGTCAAACCAAGGGTTGGGTCAAGTTCATATAATCATTTAGGATGTTTTGGTTCAATTAGTTTGGTTTAGTTTAGCTTAGATTTAATTTTAGCTCATTTGAATTCATTTGGGTCAAATGGGTTTAGTTGACCAATTTGACCAAATTGGCCAAATTGGCTTGGGTTGGGTGTTGGTTAGGGTTTAGTTGACGAATTGAAGATGGTTTTAGACTTTGGTTTTGATTAATTTGGATTTAATTTTGATTTAGGCCAACTTGAACCTTTAGGTCAATTTGGGCTAAGTAGGTCAATTGGGTTCAATTGGGTCCAATCATGGCTTTGGTCAAGTTCAACAATCAATTTGGAATAAACTTGAGCCATTAGTTGAATCAATTTGATTTATATTTTGATTTGACCCAATTTGGTCTTTTTAGCTAGTTTGGGTCAACTTGGGTCAAGAGGGCCAATTGTGGTTTGACTCAAGGTCAAGTCATATTAATTTTGTATGAATCATTAGTTTCAAGGGATTTGGCTTAGGTTGCAATTTGGCTAGTTTAGGTACATATGGGTTAAAGGGTTGACTTGGTCAAATGACCAAGTTGACTTGGTTTGATGCAATTTGTGATAATTTTATCAACTTAGGGTGATCAATAGTCATGATGGGAGGTTTTGATGGGCTTGGTTGAATCCAATTTGTGTAGGATTAAAACTAGGCTTAAATAGGTCAAATTGGCCACTTTGGGGACCAATTGGGTTTAATTGGCTTGATTTTGTTGAGTTTGATTTAGTTGATTTTATATATGGATTTGGGATTGATATATAAATTCAATTAAATGGCTTGGGTTCAAATGGGTTTTGGTTCATTTGAACATTTCAAGTGAAAAGGTTTAAGTTGGGTTTGACTGGGTTGATTTTGGTTTGGCTTGATGATTTTAGATTTCATTTATATTTATGAATATGATTGAAGGTATGATTGATTCATGAGAAAATCAATTGAATTTGGGTTTTGGAATGAACTAATTTGGCTAAGTCCATGGAGTTGGGTCATGTGGCTTAAGTTTGTATTTTGATTTGGTTTGATTTAGTTTTGATGATTTAAATGTATATTTCATTTAAATTTGAGAAGATGATTGAAAATATGATTGATTTATGAGAAAATCAATTGAGTTTGACTTTATTTGGATTAAGATTTGGCTAAGTCTATGGGATAGGTGATATGGCTTAAGAAGGGTTTTGATTTAATTTGATTTTTTATTTAATTTGATTGGTACTTGTCTTGTGTTCATAATTTAAGGAAAGGTTAATCTCACATACTTGGTCAAAGCACAAGTCGACTACTTTGAAAGAATATAGAAGATCAAATGTAAAGCTCTCAATCAAGACTGGACTAGGATTTGGTACATAGTCTATGGCGATGATGATACTAGTCATCACTAATCATTTGGAATCTGATAGGTTTTTTTCAAATCACATTAAATTATATGAGGAGTTATGCTTAGAAACTTCATATGATCTAGATGATTTTGAAGTCAAAAGATGCACCACCAGAGTTCAAAGAAGAGATCAAGTCAACCATCGATGAGCTCAAAGAAATCAACTTAGGAACTGAAGAAGATCAACGCCGGACATACATCAGTTCTTTGTTGAATAAAATTAAAACCAATGACTTAGTTAGCCTATTGACTAAGTTTAAGGACTTCTTTACATTGAGTTATGAAGAGATGTCTAGATTGGCTCCTAACATAGCAATCCATAAACTAGCAATAGAGCCTACTACTAACCCTATCAAGCAAGCTCTTAGATGCATGTGATTAGACATAGAACAATAAATCATTTCTAAAATTAAGAAATTGATCAATGATGGCTTCATCCAGAAAGAAAAATACCCTACCTGGTTAGCCAAAGATCATCCCAATTAAGAAAAGAATGGCAAAATTCACATATTCATCGATTTTATGGATTTATATAAGGCATGTCCAAAAGATGAATTTCCACTACCAATCCTATAGCTGATGGTGGACATTATCTCATCTCATGCAGTCTTCTCTTTCATGGATGGCTCATCTGGATATAACAAAATAATGATGGCCCCTGAAGATTAAAGAAAAATTACTTTTGGAACCCCGATCGGAATCTATTGCTATAAGGTCATGCCTTTCAGCCTTAAAAATGTTGGTGCTACATAATAGTGGGCTATGACTTTGTGCTGAAAATTGTATATATATCTCCGCCTTCATCTATCTCCTTCCCTTTGAAAAGAAGGATAAATGAAAATAGAAATATATATAAAATTATGTCTTGTTGGGATGCCACACAGATGCAGATGTTCTTATTAGGGTGATCGAGTATGACATTGAGGAAAAGTGTACTATCTTGAGAGATAGAAGTCACCACCCTACAATGGACCTAATCATTTCAATAAAGACTCCTAAGGACTATGGGTCTTCAGAATGTACCAGAGATTCTTTCCCTACTTTACATGGAAAAGTAAAGGTGGTTTATTTTAAACGGGTTTGTTCCTTACAAGGGCAAGCCCTCATAATTACATCCTAAGGAATGGGATTCCTTAAGAATACTCTGATTAAGGTAAATGATTATTGTCTCTAAAGATTTAAAAAAGTAGGACTATCAATCAATTGGTTTATTTTTAGAAAGTCAAGTGAGATCGATCAAGAAGAGGGAGTTCTTATCAAAGCCAAATGAAAACAAGTAGGGGATGCTTAAGATACTAGGAAGCCTAGTATGCATCCCAAACTACCCTATGGTTGGGCTTTACATTTTTTAAATTGAATTAATTTTTTTGAGTTGAATTTTTTTTATTAGAATGCTTGGGCTTATAATTCCATGATACAAGGTCAAAAAATTTCCTAAGAGGTGAAGATTTATGCTCGTAGCTCACAAACGGAAGTAGCAACCTAGAACCTAAATCTAGGGAGCTTTGGTGAAAGCCAAAAGCACGACCTAAATCTAAGGCAAAAATGGGTATTTGGTTTGCCTCCACAAGAGCGGATAAACCACCCGACTATTGGACTTACAACTACCTAGGGGTGGCCGCCAACTAACTCCTCCTACAGTTTTAAAATATGTAGGCAAGTCATATGTTTATGCAAGATTGCAAGGTTTTTATTTATTTAGAATGAGACTAAGTCCTTAAACACACTCCTTAAGAGACTAGATCATGTAATTGCATGAATAATGACTTAAATCTAATGCAAATTTTCATATGATTTATTTTTTATTTTGGACAATCAATTTGACACTAGATTTAGGATTATTTATGCCTAATGCAGAAATTAGATTATGGGCCAAAATCAGAAAATAAGGAGGTGTGTTTCCACCATGGATCTCACGGTCAAGCCAAGTTCTCTGAAGGTGGAAGCCCTCCAAATCAAGAGTGAAACAATATGTTTTTTATGCATAATGTTAGAAAAGTAAGACAACATTCATAAGGGGTTGCTAATTTTTATCTTAATTTTTTAACTTAGGCTTTAGATGAGGTTATGAGTTATTTATTTTTAACTTAAATTGATTAGTTTTGTAGAAAATTTATTTTCCTAAGAGCCTAATCATCATCAAGGCCATACATCAATGCAAGGAAGAAATTGGGAAAAGATGACATCTTAATGTGCAAGTTAAACAAACACCAATCAATTTATAAACTAGCACAAAAGAATAAAAGGCCATTTGTGGTCGGGCTCCACCACACAAACCCGATAACAAATTGGGTAGCTGAGCTCTACTCTTGTACAACCCGGATTACAAATGAATTAATTATAATTAATCAAGGAATTCATGTTATGGGGGTCTTCATTCTTCTTTTCTTCTGTCTTCTTTTAGTTCCTTCTTTTGGATGGTTGGAATGTGGTTGCTCCAAAGGCTTCACATGGTACATAAGATGTAACCTTATAACCAATGTTCATCCTAATCCCCCATAATAATCATTCCAAAATCCTAATTGCAAAATTACATGAAAATGAGAAAAAGGAAATCTAACTAAAACCTACAGAGATTAGTTAAACAAACCATACAATCCCAAGCATGTATATATATAAATTGGACTTAACACCCCACTCATGGGTAACCAAGTCAACCTAGCTTATTTTGGATTGTGCTTACGGGTGTAAGCACTGCACAAAGAAAAGCAATTTTATATTTTACAGCGCCCCTTAAGTACAATCCCCTATAAAAGATAATGATTAGACTAAATCATCCTACCATTCAATCTATGCACATACACCCTAATATCCAGACTAAAACAAAACATCAAAGAAAAAAAGCAAACATCAAACTATGCACCGCCCTAACATAGGACTAGAAATGGTGACTTAGCCTAATGTGTGTGCCATTTAAGGTTTGTGTGGTATGCCTAGCTAGGGCTTTAAGGTTTAGATTTCCTAAGTAAGAAAATGTTCAACTTAGATGGTGGTTTCAATTTAAGTTATTTAGTTGTTTTGGGTTAATTTTATTTTGTGTTTTGACTAGGTTTGAGTGAATCCTACAATTAATTGTTGTAAAGAGAGGAAAAGAGAAGAGAACTTTTTTCTCTCTACCTTAAGTAATTTCTAAGGTGGATTCATATATGATTTTTATTTAGTGAATTTTTTATTATGTGTTTTAATTAATCCTAAGTTTAGATTTTCCTAGACAAACCTATTCAAAAAGAAAGGCATTTTAAGATTAAGTAAAGTGAATTAATATTACAAAACACACATCATTTCATTTCTTTCCCAACATGTGTAACATGCATATGGATGAATCCTAAGCATATCTATACATACAAATGGGGATGTTTAGCAAACCTTACTGATGAATGCTAAATGATACTACTTAAGAAAATTTGGATGCCTTACGATGCATGCTTTTCATTAAGTAGACAAGAGGGATTATTTTATCCATTTTTCATATGCACACATATATGTATGAAAGGCATAAGTGAGTACTGCCACATAGCACCAGGGTGTAAGGGACAAGACCTACTTAGGGCTACTTAAAGCTCACAACCCGGGTTTGGACTAATATACCACTTTTCTTAAATACATACATGTACAAAAGAAATAGATGGAAAAGAAAGATGCAAGTTTATGTTTGTTTGTTTGATTTATATAATTTATATATATATAAGTGTGGATGTCCTTCTTAATTGATAACATAGGAATGAATAGAGTGGATTCAAGCAAGTGTTATGTTCTTTTCAAAAACCATACATTTTGCAAATCCTATTCAAAACTATGTTAAAGAGAAGAGAATAAAAGCCACAATGCACATCTTTATATTTTACTCACATGCAAGCTTATAAATAATTATAAGTATACATTTCAGTTTTGATATTTGATTTCTATGTTTTAAAATAATTTTAGATTTAATGATAATAGTCATTCATATCCTTACTTTAGCCAAAACATGAAATTTGACATAAAGAAAATAGTTCATTTTAAATTTGATTTTTAAAAGGCATGAATGCATAACTTTTATATGGCATACACATTTAGCATGCTAGGAAAGAAATAAAGTAATGAAAGCATGTAAATTCATTCACCCTAATTAATTCTAAAGATAATCCTATGAAATAGAATTATTTAAAACAAATCAAATTTATTTTAAAGAGAGTTTAAATTTTGTTTGAGTTTGATTTCCATTTGAGAAATGTGAGATGAGTTTATTGGTCCTAACCCATTCCCCCATGTGTGAGTTATTTTAGTTCAATTTTTATGTGATTAGATCAATTTTATGTTTTGGTTAGGTTAAGGTGTCAATTAAGTGTCTTAATTACCCCTTACCTACACCACTTTAACATATTTAATAAAATAATTATGAGCCAATGTATTACATAAAATCACATAAGGTATTTAAATCAGCAATGCACCTAGGAAAGAAAGGGCGTAATGCAATTTGCTCATAATTAGTGATTAATTAAGCTAAAGGGTTTAATTTAAGTACTTTCATAACCCTTCCCACACATGTGGGTTGGATTTTGATTTCCTTAAACTACTTAGGTTATTGAACACCTCAGCACCTACCCAAGATTTATTGGTTAAGTTCTATAATGTTTTAGAAATTTTATCAAAGTATTTAAGCAAGTGATTAGGGGATTAGTAATTGATTAAGGAAGGAAAGGGGTTTAGGGAATGGCTTAAAAAATTCCACAAATCCATTCCATAAACCTCTTCTACTTAAGCAAGGCTTAATTAACTTGATCAAGGGACTAAACCATTATTTATATGCTTAATTACCCTTAATACATAGAGGGTGATTAAGGATTCATTACATGATCTTATTAACTCATCAAATCCTAAAAAAATTAGGGAGGTAGGTCATCCTAAAATATACCATAGAAATTTGAAATGAATTAAATAGTTAAGGAGTAATCTATTGGAATCATTTTAGATTATTCTCTAAGAAATATCCGGTGCATTTTACTTTGTATTTTTATGATTTTTCTAGAACTAGTTATGTTATTTTGAAGTTTCCATGATTATTCATTAATTAAATAGGCTAATTAAATGACTAATCGTCAAGTGAGGAGGGCCGACGCCGCGTGCTTTCCATGGTGTGATGAATGGTCACTTAAGTTATCACATCAACACCATGTCAACGGCGCTAACGCTTTCTCACCACCCATCAAAGATCAACGGTTGAGATCAAGCTAGTTCTGGGATTAAATCAGGGATCCTACGCATCTTGATCATGGCCATCCATCCAAAACACATGGATGGATGGCCCATGATCCGTCCCTGAGCTCACCTATAGGAGATGGCCACTATCCATCTTCCATGGCATGATCTGAGCTCGATTGAGCTCAGATTGAGCTCAAACTAAACCCACACCATCATCATGCAAGGGAGAAGACATCCAATGGCTAGTTTCTCATGAGGTGAGAATTTCTTTCACAAAGGACCACACCATGGCTAGTTTAAGCTGAGACATACCTGAGGCTATCATGCACTCAATCTGAGGTAGCTCCTAGTGGAGACAAAGCCTTATTGAAGATTTGAAGTAATTTGGTTGATTGGATCTTCTTATGGACCAAGCCCTCCTTCAATTGGGCTTGGCCTTGATCAAAGTCCCCTCCCCCTTGCCTTGAGAACTTGGATGAAGCTAGGAGTGAGTTTGATTGAGCCCTCTAAAGAAGCTTGCAAGAGGAATTGTCTTGATTTTGTGTATTGGATGAGATGGAATTTCACTTGAGCTCCCCTATTTTTGGTTTGAGAGAAACTGAAAATAGAGAATTCCAAATGTTTGGGGATTGCTTGAGGGAGCTTGGGAAGCTTCAGAGAGCTCTCACTCATTCAATCGAGTGTGTGTGATGTGGAATGTAGTGGAATTAGGGGGTGTATATCACCCCTAGTGAATCATGAGAAGGGTCAACATTGGGACTTGCATATGGTTCGTTTGAGTGTGGAGTGGAGTGGTGAAGCTCCCATGTGCTTTAATTGAGTGGAAGAGGGATCCCATGTGCACAATTCTAAGTGGGTGGTTTGAGCCTTAATTGTTGGGCTAAACCCATTGGGCCAGTGAACCATGTCCATTAGTGATCATTTGGTCCACTAAGAGGATGCAAGTGCTCATGAAAAGGAATTGACCAAATTCCAAGGTTTTATTTTAGGTTACCCTATAGGGTAAATTCATCATTTGGCTTGGATTTTAATAATATGTTTGGTATGATTGAAAAATGGGTTAAGCCAAATTTCAATGAATTTGTAGTTGATTTGATGATTAGCTCATGTTGACCCATTTAGGTGTCAACTTGGGTCAAGTTTACCAATTGGTCAAATTGGGTCAAACCAAGGTTGGGTCAAGTTGATATGACCATTTGAAATGTTTTGGAAACTTTGGTTTGGTTCAATTTGGTTTAGATTTTGTTGGTTTGATTTCATTTAGGTCAATGGGTCAAGTTGACCAATTTGACCAAATTGACCTATTTGGTTAGCTCATGGGTTGGTTTATGTTTCATTGGTTATTTGAAATGGATTGGTATCTTTGTTTCCAATCAATTTGGTTTATATTTGATTTGGATCAATTTGACCTTTAGGTCAAGTTGGGTTCAAGGTCAATTGGGGTCTAGGTAATGAGGCTTTGGTCAAGTTCAACAATCATTTTAGAATGAATTTGACCCATTGGTTTCAATTGATTTTCTAAGATCAAGTTTTAACACATTTTGACTTTTTTAGGTCAAGTTGGGTCAACTTGGGCCAATTGGGCTAGGTTAGGCTTAAATGGCTTAGTTCAAACATTGATCATGAATTAGTTTTGATCAATGGTTTCAATCAATTTGGCCTATGGTGGATTTTGGCTAGTTTAGGTTTCATTATGGCTAAGTGTTGACTTGGTGAACCCTTAGGTTTGACTTGGTTTGACCAATTTGAGTGATTGATCATCTTATGATGATTGTTGCTCACAATGTGAGATTTAGTTGGCTTAGTTCAATCAATTTGGGTAGGATTAGAATTTGGCTCAAAAGGGTACTTTAGGTCACTTTGGGTCAAGCCTGCAAAAATGGCTTGGTCAAAGCTTGATTTGAGTTTGATTGAACCCACATATGGCATATGATTAAAATATAAATCCATTTGCAAGTGATTTGAGGTCAAAGGAGTTTTGATTCATTTGATAATTTCAAGTTCAAAAGGGTGAACATGAGTTTGACTTAGGTTTGATTTTTGAATTTAGTTTTGGTTTGATGATTGAAGTTTCTATTTATATTTGGATTCATGATTGAAGGATTGATTGAATCATGAAGACAAATCAAGGGTTTGGCCTGATTTGAATTTGATTTGGCTAAGTTCAGGAATTTGAATTGAAAGGCTTAGGTTGGATTTTGGTTGAATTTGAGTTTGATCTTTGAATTTAGTTTTGGTTATTTTAATTTATATTTATGAATATAAATGAGAATATAAATGGGTTATGAGAGAATTCCTTGAATTTGAATTGATTTATATTTGATTTAAGTCCATAAGATAGAATCAAAGTGACTTAGGAAAGATTTCTAATTTGGATTTGATTTTTTTGAATTTGGTTTAATTGATTTGAATTTATATTTCATTTATATATGTGAATACAAATGAGAATATAAATGGAGAAAATTTCTTGAATTTGAATTGATTTAGATTTGATTTAGCTAAGTCCATAAGATAGAATCAAAGTGACTTAGGAAAGATTTTTGAACTTGGAATTTTAATCATGGGTTTCAATCATAAGCTTCAATTATTTAGAATTGATTTGAGTTTGAGAAAATAAATTAAGTTGGAATTGATTTAAATTATAATGTTGATTTGATTTGGAGTTTGGAGTTAGTTTGATTTGGAGTTGGTTTGATATGAGTTTGGAGTTTGACTTTGAAAGAAGGAAGTGAGGATTGGTTTAAGCTATAGGTGGACAAATTTTCCTAACACCCTAAGGCATGACCTATTCCTATGGTTAACTCTTCTAAGTCTCTGGCTAGGTTGAGTGTCCACCTAATCACTAGATATGTCTTAAGACTAAGGAACTCTTAAAGTCTAAGAGAAGTCTTATGTCTAAGATGGAGGGTTGAGAGCTCATCCTAAAATGAGGTGAATAAAGGACTCCCAATAGTGACACAAGGAACATGATGTATTGTGTTGACCAAAATGATCAACAACACCGAACGATCACAAGAACTAACAGAGATGGTCTACTCCTAACCCAAGGTGTAGAAGGAATCCAAAACTTAGTGCAATGTGACTCTACTCATGTCAAGGACATAAGAGAGGGGAGGAGGAATCCACTAGGGATAGAGTATGTGAACCTTACAATAAGGAAACATGTTCAAATCATCCACAAGGGGATGAGAGGTTTTATTTAATTTGAGTCTCACTAGGAGAGAAATTGATTTGATTTGTTTAATTTGTTTTGATTTGACTGACTCCACTAGGGGAGGTTGATTGGATTTGTTTGTTGAATTATTTTGTTTGTTGTTGACTCCATTGAGGGAGGAGGGTTGAATTTGTTTCATATTTTTAGAATTTGGATTTTGAGATGGGCCTATTGGTTTGCGATGGATTGCACTGGGTAGGAGCCATGGAGGCCTAGATTTAACTCAAATTTACCAATCCAAAGGGTAGTCTACTAAACACATAGTAGGACTAGCAACCAAAGGGGTGCCTTTTGGTGTGTGCGTAGTGTACTAGGAAGAAAGCAATAAACTTACATCCTCCAAAGTAGGGACCAATTGTTGGGGTGATCTAAGGCAATGATTGAACCCGACCTATTATTGAGTGAATGCCTCTAGGGACTTAAATCACTCAAAGATAGTCAAGATTAATTTCATTTTTTTAGTTTATTTTGAATGGATCCCATCGTGATGGACTGCATTGAGTAGGGGCCATGAAGGCCTAGACCTAACTCAGACTTACCAATCCAGAGGGAAGTCTACCAACCATAAGGTAGGACTATCCAACTAAAGGGATTGCCTTTTAGTTTGCAATGGTCAAGTTAGGAAGAAAGACTCACATCTTCCAAAATAAGGAACCAGGGTGATCATTGCTTTGGGCAACAAATTGAACGACCTAGGGTACTATTGAGTGAATGCTGCTAGGGACTTAGATCAGCTCAAGGATAGTTAAGATTAGTCTCATTTTTTAGTTTATTTTGATGGATTTCATTGGTTTGCAATGGATCACACTAGAAAGGGGCTTATATTAGCTAGACCTACCTCATATTTACTGAACCAAAGGGAATAGCTTCTCGCCGATGGGAGAACTATCCAACCAAAGGAGTGCCTTCTAGTTTGCAATGATTAATTCAAGGGAAGAAAGCTCAGGGACTCACATCTTCCACTACAAAAGACCACTGGGGTGAATGATTGCTTTGGGCAACAAATCAAGCGACCTAGGTACCCATCGATTTCACGACAGTTATGCTAGAAAGAAAGTGTCATAGTCTTGCATCTTCCAAAGCTGACTATCGCAACTTGCTTGTGGCAATATAGATTGAACCCGACCTAAGGGTGACTACAGAGTGAGTACCAACCCAGGGATTTATCTCAACTCAGGTAGTCAGGCAATTCATATAAGGAACTCTGCCGACACTGTCCAAAAGATAGGATGCCTGCTCGGGAAAAGGGGCCCTTTGGGGGCTTGAATTCCTAATCCACAAGAAAATATTTTTTATTTGTTTGTTTAGTTTATTTTAACATGGACCCTGTTAGTTTGTGATGGATCAAACTGAGAAGGAGCTTATATCAGCCTAGGCCCATCTCAGATTTACTGAACCAAGGGAGAATCTATGTATGAGCTGAACAAATTCTCCAACCACAGGGATGACTACTAGGAAAGGGGGATTGTCCAATCTAAGAGTAACCTTAGTAGTCTCTAAATGGGGTCGCAAAGAATGTGATCCAAATAGAATTTTGTGCAGAGAGAGGGGCCACTAAGGGATTGATCCAAAACCCAGGAGAAGATGGCATGGTCATATATCAAATAGGTATTGTGGACAACTCGAGGAGAAAGCATGGGGACTCACAGCCAAGAGTGGTGTATCCATCCGAGTAGTGTCGCATAGCAACATCAACCAACCTAAGGTGCTCGATTTGCAATTAGCCTAGGAAGAAAGCTCGGGGACTCACATCCTCCTATAGTAGAACTGATTTCTTGGATAGTCTGTCTTCGGCTCTACATGTATTATCCGACCTAGGTCGACTATTGAGCGAATGCCACTAGGGGGACTTACATTGACTCAAATGTAGTCAAGAAGAAAGGAGCCTCTGGGGGACTTATCCTAAACCTTAAATATACTTAACCTGGTTAGATCATGATGATTAGTTCAATAAGAAAGCTTGGGGACTCACATTTTCTTAAATAAAATCAACATAAGGTAGCTTACTGGCTGGGTAGTGATGTCTACCATACTAACAAGGCCCTTATTGGTTTGTAATGGTCAAGTTAGGAAGAAAGCATGGGGACTCACATCTTCCAAATAAGTGACCACTGAGGTGACATACTAACGAGGTAGCATGTAGACCCGACCTAGAGCAGCTAATGAGTGAGTGCCACAGGGGGCTTGCTCCCACATTGAAATAGCCCGAGATAAAAGATATGTTTTATTTTGTGCTTGTGTTTAAAAGGATAGGTTGCCGCTCGAGTTCTCTTACACCTACCTTAAACACTCTTAGGGAATTTAATGAAATGGTGCCACGGATGGAAACTGGGAATTCCCATTAAGAAAGGATGTCGCTTGGGCTCTCTTACTCTTAACTTAGTTGTGCTAATCAAAATAGGATGCCTCTTGGGTTCTCTCACACCTATTATAATAGCATCAGGAGATTATGTTTGTGTTGTGAAAGTGGGGATGCCTCTAGGGGACTCTTACACCTATCCTAAACATGTCATAAGATTAGCAAGACAAGCAAACTACTTCAAAAAGAAGAGGAGATTTTGATGAAATGGAATTAGATATATTTATTTGATAATTATTTTCAAACATGTTTCATGGGTAATATTTCTTCAAATAGAGCCCATTAATTGGATGCATCGAGTGTTCCCCTTTACAATCAATGAGTGATAAGATCCTCCGTAGCCTCTATGACATAAGGGCCTTCTCAAGTGGGTTCAAACTTGCCTCCCATCTTTTGATGGGCAACAATTACTCTCCTTAGGACTAACACAAGTTCTCCTACTTGGAAAGACATAGGGCGGACCATCTTGTTGTGAGCTTGAATCATTTTGGCCTTGTAAAACTCAAGGTTCTAGCCCATAGGCGACTCTCCTCCAAACCTTCAAGCTCTTCTAACCGCAACTTTGCATTCTACTTTATAGTGATCTTGCTACCCAATGCTATCCTTAGTGATGGGAGTTGAACTTCTAAAGGTAGAATGGCTTCAAACCCATACACTAAGGAAAATAGGGTAGATTGAGTTGGAGTTAGATAGTGTAGGCCCACAAGGCTTCAACCAACTGCTCATTCCACTGCCACTTATTGTCATGAAGAGTCTTCTTTAGTATTTGGATGAGAGTTTTGTTGAATGCTTCTGCTATGCCATTTTCTCTAGGGTAGCAGATGGTGGAGTATCTCCAATCTATACCATGTCTTCTAAGCTTGATCTTGGTGCTTTTGAATGCACTTATTTATATAATTCATGAAGGTACCCCAAACCTATATACGATATGGTTCCTAAAAAATTGAAGCACATGCTCAGCTGTGACCTCTCTGAGTGGGATTTCCTCCACCCACTTGGAAAAGTAGTCAGTGGCAGCTAAGATAAACTGATGACCCTTGAAAGAAAGAGGATTAATAGGACCCACAATATCGATACCCCAACACTCAAATGGCCATGAGGCCAATGTAAGGTGTACAATGTTGGGTGGTTGATGCAGGACCACACTGTGTACTTGACACTGATGGCATCTCCTAGCTACATCCATATAGTCTGTAATCATCGAAGGCCAGTAGTATCCTAGTCTCTTCATCTTCATCTTCATCTTCAGACTAGATTGATGTGCTCTGCATAGACCTAAATGTACCTTGGTTACAATCCCATGGGCTTCGTGTTTATCTAAACAACGTAACCACATTTGATCAATGGACCGTCGGTATAGGGTGACATCAATGAGAGCATAGGAGAGAGCTTTCTATTTCACCTGATGGGCTTATGACTTTTCTTAAGGTAGTTTGCAGGTGTTCAAATAGTCTATGAATGGTTGTCTCCAATCTAGCTCCTTGTCCTTATAGGCAACCGCAACCTCCCCTTCAAGAGAAAGTCTCTCGATGAGTTAAACATCAATAAGGGATATGACTTATTTATTTTGGACCCTTATTAGAATGGACTCATCTTCTAGACATGCCAATTCTTTGGCAAGTTTGGCCAAAGCATCTACTATTGTGTTCTCTACTCGGGGAACCTTGTAGATGGTGATTACATGGATTTGGGCTAGCTTCATGGTATACTCATGGTAATGATGAAGCGTGGGTTTGAGAACCTTGTAGGACCCGATAATCTAATTGATGACCAACTGAGAATCACCAAAGATATTGATGCTCTTGACACACACTATGATAGCTAACTCCAGACTAACAATCAAAGCCTCATACTCGGCTTCGTTGTTGGTGCAGGGATTGGAAAAATAGTATGAGAATCTCATCACATCATGGTCTATAGTAAGAGAACTATTCGTACCCCTATCTTTCCTAGAATAGTTGATCGTAGTGTTTCCCCTTTATGAAAAGAAGCTGCAACATCAAAATACATCTCCCATCGGTGAGAACCTCCCTAAGTTCATGATTTGTTCATCGTGAGATCATCACTAAGTGGAGAATCAACAGGAAGTAGGTGTGATGCTAAGAAATCTGTAAGTGCTTGTCCTTTTACCGCATGGTAGGGAATGAATGTGATATCAAACTATGAGAGAATCATGGACCAACGTGCTAAATATCTAGATAATGTTGTCTGTGTCATGATATGCTACAGTGGATTGGTTCTGAAAATCAAGTTCACCTTATGAGAAAGCATATAGCACCATAGCTTTTGAGATGCAAAGATCAAAGCTAGGAAATGTTTCTCAATAGGTGGATAGTTCGCTTCAGCATGAATAAGATGATAGCTGAGGTAGTAGAGAGCACTCTCCTTCTCTTCATCATTGGATTGGGACAACAAAGCACCGAGAGAGTCATCCAATGCAGTAGTGTAGAGGTTGAGTGGCCTGGCCGGGATAGGGGCTGCTAGAACTAGAGGCTTCACCAAATACTACTTGATATCTTCAAAGGCATGCTAACACTTATCATCCCACTTGAACTTGGCATCTTTTTTGATAAGTGTTGAGAATGGGTTGCATCTTCCCGATAGGTTGGAAATAAAGCATCTTAGATACGCCAACTATCCTTGAAAAGATCTGAGTTGAGTTAAACTCTTAAGAGGTGGCATTTCTAAGATAGCTTTGATCTTTTCTGAATCTATTTCTATTCCCTGGTATTAGACAACAAACCCAAAGAATTTCCCTGAAGCTACTCCGAATGCACACTTTACGGGATTCATTTTGAGGTTATATTATCTTAACCGTTCGAAAACTACTCTCAAGTCCAAGAGGTGGTCTTCCTTTTCTCTACTCTTGACTACTAGATAATCAACATAACACTCAACCTGATAATGAATGAGTTCGTTGAAGATCTGAGTCATGGCCTATTGGTATGTAGCACCAGCATTTTTAAGGCCAAAAGGTATGACCCTATAACAATAGATTTTGATCAAGGTTCAAAAAGCAGTGTTCCTTTCATCCTCGAGGGCCATCTTGATTTGTATGACCCATCCATAAAGGAGAAAGTTGCAAGAGATGAGGCGATGTCCACCATTAATTTTGGTATAAGAAGAGAAAACTCATCCTTAGGACATGCCTTATTTATGTCCCTGAAATTGATACATATGCAAATTTGACCATTCTTCTTCTTAGAATGCTAACTAGGTAGGCATCTATCTTCCGATGAAACTAGCATCGATCAATTTTTGACTTTAGAAATGACCTTGTTTGATTTCTAATCCCAAGTGTCTAGGAGCTTGCTTTTAACTAGGATCTATTGCTAGTTTGTGGACCGCATAAGGAGATAATCTCAGCATCTATTCATAACTCCATGCAAAGTAGACCTTAAACTCAATCAATATCCTAACTAAGTCATTGGTTTCTTCTTCATTCAATAATGAATTGATGTATGTCAGGCATGGAGCTTCTATCTCGAGGTTGATTTCTTTAAGCTTGTCAATTGTTGAATGGATCTCCTCTTCAAATTGGTGGTGCATCTTTGATTTGGAGATCATTTGAATCATCTGAGGTTTCTAAACACACATCCTCATAAAAGTTGGTTTGGTGTGAAAAGAACCTATCAGACTCTAGATGGTTGGTGACAATTAAGATGTCATCATCATGACCTTGCATCAATCTAGTCCTGATCTTAATTATGCATCCCTGCTTATGTTGTTCCATTGCTTTTTGAAGTGCTCTGACCCATGCTTAGACCATGAATAAGGAATCAAACCCTTCTTTGCAAGATTAAGAACACAAGGAGAGTACCATTCAAAAGGTAATTCCATAAATTCTTTGTTTCAAATTTCCTCAAGTCCTACATCACTTGAGGATGATGAACCCAAAAAGAATCTCTTTAGCTTGACATCTCTAGAAGACGAGAGGCTTCTTTAACTAATAAACCTTTAACTTTTTAAGATGAAAGTGAGGTTAGAGCTAAGGTTCTAACTCATGATGGTTTATATACATTTGATTGAATAATTTGCTTTGTCTGAGGCCGCTCTTATCACTATCACTCAAGTGTCACCTCCAATAAAACTAGCTAAGAGGGGTCAGCTAGTATTCTAATCACATTAGACTCATCCTCCAGGGAGTCCAAGTCTATGTGAATAGTAGTACTCTATGAACTGGAACATAACCTATTGGCGATGGCCAACCAGTGGGGTCTTCCACTGAATTTATTCTATTTTAGCTGCTTTGGGTGGAGGTCAAGTCATCCTACCCACATGTCCATATGATGGAATGAACTGTGGTGGAATGTGATATCCTCTATTTCTTCTTTCCCTTTCTGTTCACTTGGATTTTCATTTTCTTTTATTTTCTTTTGCTTTCTTTTCTTCATTTTCTTTTTCTTTTGAATTTGAATTTTGTCAAGTTCATGAGAAAGGGTGTTTTGAGGAAGATAGTATGCATCCTCATATATCTCAACCTCTAACCGAAAATGGCTTTTCATCTCCTTTGACATACTCAACCCATCCTTCGAATTTCATGCAATCGATGGAGGAGGATGGAATCATCTTATTCTAATGTATGCAAGGCCTCGAGAAAAGCGTGAATGAAGTATTTAAATCAATGATATAAACTTGGCTTTTATCTTCCAATCACCTATCTCCAAAGGTAACACTATGGAACCTAAAGCTTTCACCTTTTTCATTGAATCCTCTCAACATCATTGATCTCCTGAGTGTGGAGATGTCAATCCTCAAATAGGCAAGGGTCTTTAGACTCATAATGTTCACCGATGCACCTGGATCGATGAGAACTCTGGCAAGTCTTAATCTGCCCATGTCAACTATAATGTAGAGGGGATGGTTGTGCTCCATGTCCCCAATCTCAAAGTGATCCCCGAGCTTCTAGGAATAATGTGCCTCCTCTCTCAAATCAACCGAGCTAAGCATATCAAGATCAAGGAGAGCCTTGATTAATGATTTCCTCAACTCTTTAGATAAGATAAGGGCATCGTATATGCTTAGCTTAAATGATAACTTTCTTAGATGAGAGAGGATATTGTAGTCCACCTTTGGCTAATCCTCCACAAGCATATCCAAGGGTGGAGCATCCTGTGGAAGGGCTTCTCAATCCTCTGAACCAATAACTTATTTCCCTTTATATTGAGGTGCTGCCCTAGGAGGTAGAACCTTGCCACTGCAGAGGTTGACTTCGGTGATCTCTTGTGGTAGGGTAATGGAATGTTCTACATGCACGCCGCTCACCTAGCTTTCTTATGGGACCCTGAATCAATGATTCTCTATCTCAAGAGGCAACCCATAGCATTGAGTAGAAAACCCAACTCAATTAGAAAAGGAAGATCAATTATTATAGTTGTTGTTTAGGCTTGAAGAGTTATCATTAGGAATAGATTCAGACAACCAACAGATATAATTCAAGCTAGCTTTATTCTTTAATTTCTTGATTTGATTGGAGGTGCATAGTAGAAATCAAGTAAGGTAAGAGGGGTGAGGGATTTGATGCCCTCATCCTCATACAAGATGTCTACTAAGAAGAAGAGCTAGAAGAGAGAGGTCACCATGTAGTATAATGGTGGATTGGAGACTGACTCAATCGGGTGCGCTACTTGGCTCCTCTCGCATTCATGCTGGCCGCCTAAACTCCCCTTTTCTTGAGTTGGCTTGACAACTTGCAAACCATCCTTGATGTTGGAGGTTTGAGCTAGTTCAGGCACCTATAAGAAAAGTTTCTTGTTCTTTGAGATAAGTTTTTTAGTGGTTTTGGATAAGGAGATATCCCAACCTTCTTTGGTTTTGGAAGGATCGCAAGTATCCCCAAGGATTACCCTAATGGAATTGGATGGTTGTTCCACAAGGTATTCCTTCGAGATGACTATAGCACCGGTCTTGAAGCTATGTTCAAGCTAGTCATTAAATGTGAAATAAACTTTCAAAACATGACCTAGCATATGGTGGTAGGGGAAAAAGTTAGGATCATGGCTTTTGCCCACTTCCTCCAGTCTCTTAGGTTCAGGTAGCTAAAAATCAAGCTTCTTTAAGAGATTCTTAAAGATCTTCTTGATTACCTCCCTCTTAAATGAATAAGGCTTATTAAGTTTAACCAAAAGAGTATGTGGACCATAGCTATCTATCGACGGGTATGTATACCACCGATGATGATGGCTAAGGAGGAGGATGCAGTCACGAGGTCAAGTGGCGGTGTGGGTTACCTGGTGGTAAAAGGTGGAAGTGACAACTGTGGAGCATGAGGTCTCTCAAACTACTCTCTGGCCAACTATTTCCCCTTGTCTACTACTATCACTGGCCCTAGTTTCTTCTCATATACCTTCTGTGCAGCATCGCTTTGTTGGTAGATCTGAAGAAGGCAACTGTTTGGCTTCTCCTTGCAAGCTAGCCACCTTGTTGATTAATTTCTCAAAAGTTTTGATGGTGAAACCTTCGAGCATGAAGGAAACTAGGCCATGGATATTCTTAAGTAGAATCTCGATGGCATGCTATTCAAACAGCAGAAGTTTGCATTTCATACTCAAATTATGCCATCTGAGAATGTAATCAATGAAGGACTTACTAGGATTTTGTTGAGCCACAACAAGATCGCCAACAGCGACCCTTTATTGAGCACCAACAAATCTCTTGATAAAGAGTTGCTCCAACTTAGCAAAATTCTTCATTGAACTATTGGAAAGTTTAGCATACTAGTCAATTGTTATACCCGCTAAGCTATAGATGAAGAGACGGAAGAGTAAAGCATCACTACCACCAGTGTTGCAACAACTAGCCCTGAAATGCGTAATGTGCTACCTCGGGCTCCCACTGCACGAAACCCTTAGGATATTGGATGGCATCTAATTCCTCTGGGTAGGGTCTACCCTTTGGAACTAATGATCCTCTTCGGGCTTGAGCCAATGCTTCTCTCACCTACTACTCAACCATGCTCTTAATATCCTTTTCTTGTATGGAGGTACTATCCACTACCTTCCTATACATGCTGGTGCTACGTTGTTCTATTGGAGGTAAACCTGGCTAGATCCAAGGCATGCACCAACTCTAGCTGACTAGTCTCAGCTATAGTAGGATGGACTGTCGGGGCTTGGTTTTGAAGTGTCGAGACAGCTGCTAGCAGATCTTCAAGCCTCTTCTCCATCCTATCTATTTTTTCATCCTTCTACTTTATCTGTTGAAGGAGGTGTTGGGTCAAGTAGGCTGTGTCTTCCTGCTCAGCCTCAACACCTTCCATAGTCTACTGCTCTCTAAGGAGGGATCCCTTGGTGTCTACCATGCAAACCCCTACTGATTCTCCCAATAAAATATCTTCATTGGGAACAAAGATGATCTTATCCTCATCAGACCAGTCATATCTTAGGATTTCTTTCTTCTCCATGAGATAATGTGCTACTATATCATCTAGACAATGATCTGTCTAAACTAGCATAAATGACTTTGGTTGACCGGTGCTGGGATCACTATCATGTACTGTGAGGCGTCGGACCTCCCCTGCTAATGGAGAGTTAATCCTATGAGGGCTATACTCACTAAAAGAAATATGCTTCTGACTATAAATGGTTTATGAGAGAATTTCTTAAATTTGAATTGATTTATATTTGATTTAGGCTAAGTCCATAAGATATAATCAAAGTGACTTAGGAAAGATTTCTAATTTGGATTTGATTTTTGAATTTGGTTTAATTGATTTGAATTTATATTTTATTTATATATGTGAATATAAATGAGAAGATAAATGGGTTGTGAGGAAATTTCTTGAATTTGAATTGATTTAATTTGATATAGGTTAAGTCCATAAGATAGAATCAAAGTGACTTAGAAAAGATTTTTGAACTTGGAATTGGGTTACAATCATAAGCTTCAATTATTTGGAGTTGATTTGAGTTTTAGAAATTCAATTAAGTTGGAATTGATTTAAGTTCTGATGTTGATTTGATTTGGAGTTTGGAGTTAGTTTGATTTGGAGTTGGTTTGATATGAGTTTGGAGTTTGACTTTGAAAGAAGGAAGTGAGGATTGGTTCAAGCTATAGGGTAGGAAAATTTTTCTAACACCCCGAAGACACAACTTATTCCTATGGCTAAATCTTCTAAGTCTCTAGGGATAGGTTGAGTGTCCAACTAATCACTAGATATGTCTTAAGACTAAGGAACTCTTAAATTCTAAGAGAAGTCCTATGTCTAAGATGGAGGCGTTGAGAGCTCATCCTAAAAATGAGGTCAACAGACTTCAATCTTTGATAAACTCATTCATCATTAAGTCAAGTGCTATGTCGATTATCTCGTAGTCAAAAGTAGAGAAAAGAAAGATCTATCTCTTTGACTTGAGAGTAGATTTTGAACAGTTAAGATAATTTTACCTCAAAATGAACCCCCCTGAAGTGTGCATTTGGAGTAACTCCAAGAAAATTCTTTGGGTTTGTTGTCTGACACTAGGGATCTAAATCGATCCAGAGAAGATCAAGGTGATATTAGAAATGCCACCCTCTAAAAGTCTAAATCAACTCAAATTATTCCAAGGGATGACAATTATGAGCATGCCTTCGAAGACATAAAACACCCGATGACCAAGTTCTAGCCTCTATCCCGAAAGCGCTCATACTTTACACTACTATATTAGATGAGTCCCTTGGTGCTTTGTAGGCCCAAGCCAATTACAAAAAGAAGGAAAATGCACTCTACAATCTCAGCTGTCGTCAAATCCCTGCTGAGGCTAATTATCCACCCATTGAGAAGCAGTGCCTAGCTTTAATCTTTGCATCCCAAAAACTACATCACTACATGCTTCCTCATAAGGTAAACTTAATCTATAGGATCAATCCAATACAGTATCTCATGACATGAATGACGCTATCTAGATGGTTAGCATGATGGTCCATGATCCTCTCACAGTTTGACATTACCTTCATACCCCTCCGTGCGGTGAAAGGATAAGTGCTAGCAGATTTCTTAGCAACACACCCACTTCCTCCTAACTCTTCACTCAGTAATGATCTCCCTGATGAAAAAATCATGAACTTAGGGGATACTAGCATTCCTCACTGGGAGATGTACTTTGTTGGTGCGGCTTCCCCTCAAAGAGGAGAAGAACCATAATCTACTATTCCAGGAAAGGCAGGTGTAGGAATAGTTCTCTTAACTCTAGACCGCGATGTGATGAGATTCACATATCATCTATCCAATCCTTACACCAACAATGAAGCCAAATATGAGGCTCTGATTGCTGGTCTAAAGTTAGTTGTTACTCTAAGCATCTAGAATATCAACATCTTTAGGGATTCTCAGCTAGTTATCAACCAAATCACTAGGTCCTATAAGGTTATAAAGCCTAAGTTCCATCACTACCATAAGTACACCATAGAGTTGTTGGCCCAAATACCATAGGTTACTAATTTTAAGATTCCTCGAGGAAAGAATGCTATAGCGTATGCTTTAGCCAAGCTTGCTAAAGAGTTGGCATGTATGGAGGATGAGTCCATATCAATAAAGGTCTAAAATAGACAAGTCTTATCCCATATTGATATTGAACTCATCAAAAAGTACTCTCTTGAAGGGGAGGTTGTCATTGCCAAGAAGGATGAGGAGTTAGATTGAAGGTAACCATTCATGGATTACCTAAATAAAGGCAAACTACCTCAAGAAAAGTCCCAAGCCTATCAGATGAAGTGGAGAGCACTTTCTTATGCTCGTGTGGATGGTGTCTTGTTCTGGCAGTCTTTCGATCATATGTGGTTATGTTGTTTAGACGAGCATGAAACTCGTAAGATCATGACCTAGGTACACTCAAGATTATGTGGAGCCAACCAATCCAGTCTGAAGATGAAAGCCAAGATCAAGAGATTAGAATACTACTGGCCATCGATGATTAAAGATTGCATGGATACTGTTAGGTGATGCCACCAACATTAAATTCACGGTGTGGTCCTACATCAACCACTCAACATTCTACATCCTACATTGGCATCATGGTCATCCGAGTGTTGGGGTACCGACATAGTGGGTCTGATTGATCCTTCTTCTTTCAAGGATCATCGGTTCTTCTTAGCTATTATTGACTACTTTTTCAAATGGGCGAAGGTAATTCTGCTCAGTGAGGTCATAGCTTAGCATGTGCTCCAATTTTTTAAGAACCATATGGCATATAGGTTTATAGTGCCTCAATAAATTATATCTAATAATGGTAATGTATTCAAGAGTACTGAATCAACAAATTTTTCCAAAGACATAACATAGATTGGAGATATTCTACCATTAATTACTTGAGAGAAAATGGCTTAGCAGAAGCCTTCAATAAAACTCTCATCCAAATACTAAAGAATACACTCGACAATAATAAGTGACAGTGGCATGAGCAGTTAGTTGAAGCCTTGTAGGCCTACCACACCACATATAGAACTCCAACTCAGTCTACTCCTTTCTCCTTATTGTATTGGTCTGAAGTTGTTCTACCATTAGAAGTCCAACTCCCAAAACTAAGGATAGCTGTGGATAGCAAAATCACAACATAGCAGAATGCCAAGTTGCTGTTAGAAGATCTCAAAGATTTGGAGGAGAGACACTTTGTTGGCATGCCAAAACCTCGAGTTGTATAAAGCTAAAATGATTCAAGCTCACAATAAGTTGGTTCTTCCTAGAGCTTTTCAAGTAGGAGAGCTTATTTTAGTTATAAGGACACCGATTATTGTCTGTCATAAGATGGGAGGCAAGTTTGAACCCACTTGGAAAAGCCCTTTTGCCATAGAGAAGGCTACCAAGGAGGATCTTATCAGCTTATTAATTATAAGGGAGAATGTCCAATGCTTCCAATCAGTGGGCTCTACTTCAAGAAATATTATAAATCATATTTGAAAATATTTATCATCAATGAAAATTCCATTTTGAATTTAATCTCTTTCATGTTGAAAGTATTCTTCTTTACGAATCTTCCATAATGTGTTTAGGGTAGGTTTAAGGAACCAGAGCGGTGTCCTATCCTTCATCGACACAACACAAACATAAACTGCACATAAACATATAAAATAAACACATATGTTTTATCTCAGGCTACTTCGAATTGAGATAACGTCCCCAGTGGCACTCACTCAGTAGCTACTCTAGGTCGGGCTAACATTCTAGCTTGCTAGTGTGTCACCCAGTAGTCTTCTGAGTTTAAAGGATGTAAGTCTACTATGTTTTCCTTCCTTGCTTGGCCACTGTACACCGATGAGCACTTTGTTAGTTTGGTAGGCCTTACTGCATGGCTACTAAGCAACCCTATGTTAGCTTTGTTTAAGAGGATGTGAGTCTGCTATGCTTTCTTCATGGATTAGCCTTTGGCAATGAGTATATTTGAGGTTAAGGATAAGTCCCCTAGCAGCTCCTTCCCTTTTGACTGCTTCAAGTCTGGGTCTAGTCCTTCCTCGGGGCTCACCACTTAATAATCACTCTAGGTCAGATAGCATTTGTCCCACTGATGATAGACTATCTCGATGATCAGTTCTTCTTGGAAAGTTGTAAGCCTAGATGCTTTCTTTCTAGATTGATTGGTGCACACCGATGGGCCCTTTAGGTTGGTTGGTTCTCACTATGTTAATGGATACACCTTAGCTTGGTTGGTTCTCGCACCTTAGGATACACTAGTCTTGGTATATGTAAGTTTGTTATGCTTTCTTTTTCATTTGGACACTATACACCTATAGGATTTCTTTTCCAAAGCTCAGGATAATGCCCCTAGTAACACCTCCCCTATGGGCACTATATTTGGATAACGTCCTTTGCAACCCCATTTTGACATTACTCGGGTTACTATCGGATTGGACAGTTCCCCTTTCCTAGCAACCACTCCTGTGGTTGGAGAATTCATCTTATCGATGTGTAGATTCTCCCTTGGTCCCTAAGATAAGTCAAGACTGACATAGCCCCTTCTTAGTATGGTTCCTCGCACACCAACAAGGTCCACATAAACAAATAAACAAAATATACATTCACTTATGGATTAGGAGGACACCCCTAGCGGTACCTTTTCCTAAATAGGTATCTTATCTTTAGGGCAGTGTCAGCAATCCCTATAAGAATCGCCTGACTACTCTTGAGTTGATATAAGTCCCTAAAGGTATTCACTTAATAGTCACCCCTATATCAGGTTCGATTTATTGTGCTACCAACAGGTCACCCCAGCAGTTGTTCCCTCCTTTACAAGATGTAAGTCCTATATGCCTTTTTCCTAACACAGCAGTTGCACACCGAATGGCAACCCCTTAGGTTGGATAGCTCTACCCCATGACAAGTATACTATCCCTTTGGATTTATAAATCTGAGATAGGACAAGTCGATAGAGCCCCTTCTTAGTGGGTCCATCGCACACCGACATGGTCCATAAATTAAATCTATCAAATTTGACCAAGCTCACATCCCAAGTGGATATACCCATAATTCAAAATTAAACTAGACAAAATATACCATATCAAATCACATGAAATTAAGATAAAATTAATCCTGACTACTTTTGAGTTGACATAAGTCCCTAGTTGCATTCACTCAGAGTCAGATTAGGTTCAATGCATCCAAGTGTCACCCTAGCGGTTGTTCCTCACTTTAAAAGATGTAAGTTGGATACACCTTCTTCCTACCACATTCATTGTACACCGAAAGGTAACCCCTTAGGTTGGCTAGCTCTACCCTGTGGCCGGTAGACTATCCCATTGGATTTGTAAACTTAAGGTAGGTCAAAGCTGATATAGTCCCTTCTCAATGGGTCCATTACACACCTACAGGGTCCATATATTAACTCAGATTAAATTAAACCCAATTTGATTTATTCCAGTGGAGTTAAATCACACCCTTCTCCCTAGTGGAGCCCCAAATCATATATAAACAAATTACACAAACAAATCAAATATAAAACCAACCTCCTGCCAAATTAAACCAACTCCTCAAGAGTATAAATCAAAGAAACCCAACCAAACTCTTATCCCCAGTGGATACATCCCCAAATAAATTTATGAAATAAAACTCAAATCCCAATCCCCAACAGATAGCCCGAACCTACTTCCCTAGTGGAAGGTTCATATACCTGATCCCCAATGAACTCGAGCCCATATCTCTAGTAGATATGCCTCAACATCAATTTAAATAAAAAAAATTTAAAGTCGAGTCAATCTTAATCCCTGGTGGATTATAGATTCTTATCCCTAACAAATCTTTTTTCCATAAATCATATAATCAAATCAAATTCAAACCTTATCCCCAACATATTTTCTTCTTCTATGCCCTCAACATAGACCCCTCACATGTCATGTCCAATGCATGTGTGATCCCCATGGATCTCCCTCCATGTCCTTGACATAAAAATTCTCATCAAATCTTATTTCTTCTCTTATGCACACCTTTAATACTTTAACCAAAAGCCTAACAATGTATTATTTAAAATTACATCATCTTAACATTATAACAAACATTTTATGATTTGTGTTGGTGCAAGCTCAAACTAACTATATAATATCATGCTAAACATATTATAGTATGAATTAACACATTATATTATATTATAATATATGATGTCATATTAAAATCTATTATAATATAATATATTGTCTAACATTACACCTCATTAGAATAACTTAAAGGAACAAATAGAAAATTTTCTCAAAATATGAATAATGTTCATTTTGGATGTAAAATTGTTATTTTTTATTATAAATGGTACAAAATAGCATAATTTTGGTGTTGCTTCTTGTGTGCCGTGAATTTGGCCAAATTCTTCCATCTCAACCTTCAAATTAATATTTTTGTGAGTTTTGATCAAATGTATTATAACATGAGAAAAACATACTAAAATGTACAATAATATTTAGTAACACACCACCACATTCATATATATGTGAAGTTATATTGTTATGTACATTAAATTTTAATATGCTTTCATATAATATATTATCTTACATTACACCTTAAAATGAATCACCTTAAGCAACACATATATAAAATTTGGTTGAATAATGAACATTTATTTTCAATGCAAAATTATATATATTTTTAATTAAATGACACACCATAGCGCACCCCCAATGATGTTCCCTAAATCTTACCTTAAATTTGGCCAAATCCAATCATCTCAGCCTATAAATCAATATTTTTATAAATTATACTAGTACAAACTCTACTACATGATACTATAACAAACTAAAATATGCTAAACAATAAGTAGTAATACACAAAAGTATGCAATAATGCATGATGCTACACTATGTTTTGGCATCCTATATTATAATACGCTATAATATATTATATTATATTATATTGCATATCACATCACAAGGGATTGCTTAAGATAAAAAATCATAAAATTAGTCAAAAGAATAAAAAACTATATATTTTAGTCATATCACTTACATATTTTAAATTGAAATAATATATTATGATGCCATGCTCTACCTATTATGAATTTGGAAAAATTCCACCATTTTAAAGTCTAAATCAACATTTTTATAAATAATGCTAGTGTAGGCTGGACTGCATGATTGTGAAATACTAAAAGAATTTAAAATGCACAGAATAATATATTATGATATATGATGCAATACTATGCTACAACATATAATATTTATTTTGAACATAAAATTTTACGTTTTAGACTACAAGTGGCATAGCACACCTTTGGTACTACAACCTTATTCCCACTTCAAATTTAACAAATTTCATCATCTAATTTATTAAATTAATATTTTTAGATTTATATTAATATAGACTATAGTACAATACCATAATATATTAAACATTTCAAAACATCTTATAACATCCAAAACACATCATTACATGCTCAAATATATGATGCTACATTATACTATAATATATGGTATAATAATATGATTTTGGGTTAGGGTTTAGGTATTCAATCTCTAATTATCAAGAGAAAGTCTCTTGAAGACATTTTCTTTTACCATAACTATGTTAGATTAGGTCTAGATCTAAATGACATCTTTATTTAGGTAGTTAGGGTTAAGATGGGTTTTGGATTAGTTTAGTTAGTAGTTAGGTTAGTTAGTTAGGTTTAGGGTTAGATAGCATAGTTTTGTGGGTTTAGGTTAGGGTTTATTTTGGTAGTGGTTTAGGGTTATGGGTTTAGGGTTAGTTTTAAGATTTTTAGGGTTTGGTATAGTTTAAGGTAGGTTTTAGGTTTAGGATTTAAGTTTAGTTATGTTTGGTTTTAAGTTTTTTTTAGAGAAAAAGTTATTCAACATTTCTTTTTGATTTCATCAATCAAGTAGCACCCAAGTTTTCTAAGATGACACATAGATAAAAATTACCACCCATATATCAAATCAAAAAGATAAGTAGAACCATCTCAAAAGACATAGTTCCATAAGTAGATCGATCCATTCTTCGCTTTCTAGTTTCCATCAAAATCAGCCTCGAGTAGCATGATCCCCATCGTATCTTTCCACCGCCACCACCTCAGTAACCTCCGCCGCTCCTCCCACTTTATAACCACCACGCACCACCTCCATATTCACTAGCACCTCCAGATCCCCCACCACCACTACGATAATTATCACATCCACCTTCACCTCCACCGCTAGATCTGAGCCTAGTTGGCAGTGATGTTCCTATCATCAAGGTTTTGCTGCTCTAAGGTTTAGGTTAATTTAGGTTTAGGGTTTGGGGTTGGTTTAGGTTTAGGGTTTAGGGTGTGGATTTAGTATAGGTTTAGGTTTAGGGTAGGTTTAGTAGGGTTTTTAGGTTTAGGGTTTAGGGAGGGTTTAGTTTAGGGTGTGGTAGGGTCAGGGTTAGTAGGATTTTAGGTTTAGTAGTGGTATTTAGTTTAGAGCATTTGGGTTGTGGAGGATTTAAGGTTTAGTAGTTTTAATACAAAATTTAGGTTTATTTAGTTTATTTTGATTTATTTGAGTTTATTTATTTTTATTTATTTATTTTATTTATTTATTTATTTAGTTTATTTATTAGTTTACATTTATCAGTTTATTTTAGTGATTTTATTTTTATTTTTTAGTTTAGGTTTATGTATTTTAGTTTATTTTTTATTTTATTTTTGTGTTGGTTTATTTTAGGTTATGTTTTCTACTTAGGTTTAAAGTTTATTTTAAGCTCTTTATTTTATTTAGTTTAGGTTTAGGTATTAGTTTATATTTTTAGTTTTAGGTCAGGTTTATTTTATTTTATTTACGTTCAATTTTTTTATTAGTAGATTTTATTTTTAGTTTTATTTTAGGTTTATTTTGTTTAGATTTTATTTAGTTTTTATTTTATTTTAGTTTTATTTTTATTTGGTTTTTTAGTTTATTTAATTTTAGTTTAGTTTAGTTTATTTATTTATTTATTTTATTTTATTTTATTTTATTTATTTTTTTAAGTTTTATTTATTAGTTTTTAGTTTAATTTTTTATTTTATTTTATTATTTTATTTTAGTTTAGGTTATTTATTATTTTTATTTTTTTAGGTTTTATTTTAGTTTATGTTAGGTTTTAGCAGAGGTTTGGTTTTGGTAGGGAGGTGGGGTTTTTTATTAGAGTTTAGAGTTTAGGTCTTTAAATTTAACTTTTATAAATAATAAGTTTTATTTAGTTAATTAAATATTAGGTTATTTAACATTTATTATTCTTTTCTTTTATTTAAGTCTTTTAATTAATATTTTAGTTTATAAGGATCAGTTTTAGTTTTTAGGAGGGTTAGGTTTTTTTAGGGCCCAGTAGTAAGTTTGGGTTATAGTTGTGGTTGGATTATTATTAGAGTTTAGTGGCTAGGTTTATCAGTGGAGAGGTCATTATAGGAGCCCAGGAGTTTAGAGCTTTCATGGTTTTATTTTATTTTATATTTTTAATCTAGTTTAGGTTATTATTATTTTTATTTTAATTTAGTTCTTATTTTTTATTTTATTTTTACATTTCCTTTAGGTTTTTATTTTATTTTATTTTTTATTTTATTTTTGTTTAATTTTTTTAATTTTTTTTATTTTAAGTTTCATTTAATTTAGTTTAGGTTTTAGGTTTTGTAGGTTTGTGTTTATGGTTTAGGGTTTTGCAGATTGTGGTTTGTGGTCTTTGTGTTTTGGATTTATGGTTTAGGGTTTAGGATTTATGGTTTAGGATTTTAAGGTTTCGAGTTTAGGGTTTAGGGTTATTGCTTTAGGGTTTAGGGTTTAGGATTTTAAGGTTTCGAGTTTAGGGTTAGGGTTTTTTTTATTTATTTTAGTTTATTTTATTTTTTATTTTTATTTAGGTTTTTTTATTTTTATTTAGTTTAGTTTAATTATTTTAGGTTTATTTATTATAGTTTTGGATTTTTATTTTAGTTTATTTTTTTAGGTTTAGATTTCGATTTAGTTTTATTTTTTTGTTTTGGGCTTTTATTTTTTATTTTATTTTTTTTAGTTTTAGTTTTATTTTTATCTTAACGCTAGTAGCTTTTAGGTTATTAGCTCATTTTGGCCTTTAATTTTACTTTAGGTCAGGATTATTTTAAGTTTATTTTATTTAGCTCGGTTTTACTTCTTTAGATCACCCATCTTAGTATAGTTTTTTTTTAGTACTGTGGTTTTATTTTTAGGTTTCATAGGGTTTCAATTTACTAGTTTTGATTTTATTTTATTTTAAGTTTATT
This sequence comes from Cymbidium sinense, assembly GCA_021442155.1. Taxonomy (NCBI): domain Eukaryota; kingdom Viridiplantae; phylum Streptophyta; class Magnoliopsida; order Asparagales; family Orchidaceae; genus Cymbidium; species Cymbidium sinense. The sequence continues at coordinate 244,312,579 of CM038214.1, forward strand.
TCATTTTTACTGTTTAGATTTTATTTTATTCCATGTTTTATTTTAGTTTATTTATTTGGTACCAGTTTTATTCATTCTATTTAATTTGATTTACTTTTATTATTTATTTAGGTTTAGGTTTAGGTTTAGTTTTATCTTATTGATCTTTATTTTACTTTAGGTATTTATTTATTTTAGTTTTCAAATTTAGTCAGCTCGTGATTTTTAGGATCTTGGCCTTGGGATCAGTGTGGGTTTCAGGGTCAGTGGTAGGGTCGAGGGTCTGGGGCTCTGCCAGGTCAGAGGTATTTGGGTTTGGGTCTGGCCTTCTTGGGTTTGAGGGCCAGCTCATTCAGCCTGTGAGCTCAGTTCAAAGATGGAGCCTGTGCATCAGGGTTGGCTCCAGCCTGGCTCAGGGGGGTGATCTCAGGGCTGGCCTGTCAGGTTGCCTAGTGGCCAGGGTCAGCAGTCAGGGCTAAAGCCCAGTATTTAGAGTCAGACTTTTCCCTTATTTTTATTTTACTATTTTTATCATCTTAAATTAAGCAAACCATTAGGTAGCTCATTTATTTATTCTTTATTTTATTTATACCATCTTATTATTTATTTTGATCTAGGTTATCCATTTTTTAGGTCAAGCCTTTATTTATCTTTATCTTTAGTCTCACTTTAGTTTAGATTTTAGGTTTTAGGGTGGTTAGGAGTTTCAGTTTAGTGAGGCCTGGCTCAGGAGAGGGGGCCTGGGGCCTGGGGAGTTTAGGTAAGTTTGCTAGTGGTGGCTGCGTTAGGGTCATGGCCTTTAGGTTTAGTGGCTCAGGGTTTAAGGCCGACTAGGGTTTGAAAGGGCCTGTAAGCCCAGGGTTTGAGCTCAGTGGCTCAGTTAGTTTAGGGTTTAGGGTTTAGTGGGTTTTATTTTAGTTTTAGGTTTAGGTTTTATTTCATTTTAGGTTTAATTTTTTATTTTAGGTTTAGTTTAACTTTTTATTTTATTTTCTTTGTTTTAGTAGTTTTTTATTTTAGGTTTATTTTTAGGTTTTATATTTGTTTTTAGGTTTATTTTTAGTATATTTTATTTTATTTAGTTTAGGGTGGCTCAGTTAATTTTAGGTTTTATTTATTTTATTTAGGTTTAACTTTTATTTTATTTATTTTAGTTTAGTTTTTTTTAGTTTAGGGTTTAGGTTTTTAAAGTTTAATTTTACATTTAGGTTTTATTTATTTTATTTTATTTTCCATTTTATTTCATTTATATTCATTTTTATTTTACATTTATTTTTATTTTATTTAGAATTTTAATTATTAGTTTTATTTTTATTTTAATTTAGGTTTTATTTTTACTTAATTTTAATTTATTTTTATTTTTTATTTTATGTTATTTTATTTTTTACCTTAGGTTTAGGTTTTATTTTATTCAAATTTTATTTTATTTTATTTTATCTTGTTTAGTTTTATTTAATTATTTTATTTTAAGCTCATTTAGTTTAGGTTTAGATGGGTTTTAGGGTTTAGTGGCTTCAGGGTTGGGCCTTGGATTTAGGGCCTAGGGTCCTTTTAGTGCTGAGGGAGGGCCTAGGGTTCGCAGATCTTGTGGTTTGGGCTTAGGTTTAGTGTAGTTTTGGTGGTCTTTGTGGTTTGGGGCTGGGTTTAGGTCATAAGTAGTTTTAAAGCTCAGTTTTGAGTTAGGGCTTTCTTTATTTTTTCTTTACCATTTATTAGTTTTAAATTAAAACCGTTCAGTTTATTTAGTTTATCTTTATTTATTTTACTTTATTTTATTATTTTATCTACTTTATCTTTTCATTTATCTTGATCTAGGTTTATCCATTCTTAGGTTTTAAAGCCTTTATTTATTTTTTTTTAGTTCACTAGTCAGGTCAGATTTTGTGCCTTTAGGGTGTAGGTCCAGTGGCCTGGGCCTAAGGGCTCAGTGTGCCCAGGGCCTGGGTTAGGTCACACATCTTAGGTCAAAGTCATGGCCTAGGGTTAAGGCCTAGGGCTTACGATGATTGTAGGCTCAGGGCTCAGATTTAGGGTTTAGGGTTAGTTATGGCTTGGTCCAATGCCTTTTATCTTTAGTCATTTTTTTTTTATCTTTAGTTTAGGTTTTGGTTAATTTTAGTTTATTTTATTTTATTTTATTTTAGATTAGGTTTTAATTTTTATTTTAAGGTTTATTTTTTTTATTTAGTTTAGTTTAATCCTTTTATTTTATTTTCTTTGTTTTTGGTTTTAAGTTTTTATTTTAGATTTATTTTTAGGTTTTATAATTTTGTTTAGATTTAGCATTATTTTTAGTGTATTTTATTTTATTTAGTTTAGGGTTTAGGTTTAGTATATTTTAGGTTTTATTTATTTTAGTTTAGTTTTAAGGTTATTTTATTTTATTTATTTTAGGTTTAGGTTACTTTAGGTTTTAGTTTTATTTTACCTAATTTTAGGTTTTATTTTAAAGTTTATTTTTTTACATTTAGTTTTATTTAGTTTTATTTTATTTTATTTTAGTTTATTTTCTTTTTTATTTTTAAATTTAGTTTTATTTTATTTTGGTTTTAATTATTATTTTTATTTTATCTTTAGTTTAGTTTAGGATCTTTTTATTTAATTTAATTTATTTTTTTATGTTATTTTATTTCACATTTAGGTTTAGGTTTATTTAGGTTTTATTTTATTTTATTTTGTTTATTTTATTTATTTATTTTATTTTAAGCTCATTTAGTTTAGCTCAGGTTGTGCTTGTGGCTCAGTTTCAGTGGCCAGGCCTGGGTTCAGTGGCCTGGTGGTCCCGGGGTTCCATGAGGCCAGGGCCTGGGACTGCAGATCTAGGATTTAGGGCTCAGTGGCCTAGGGCTAGGGTGCCAGGGTCATGGCCTGGGGCCTAGTGGCTCAGGCTCAGTTTAAAGCCTGTGCTTAGTTTGCTTTTTATCTTTGTCATTATTATTTTCTTAAATCAAGCAAGAGGTTTAGTTTATTTTGTTTTATCTTTATTTATTAGCTTCATTTTATTTTATCTTTAGTTTTATTTTATTTTATTCTTTATTTTAGGCGGTTTTATATTATTTTAGTCTTAGTCAGGTTAGATTTAGGTCTTTAGGATCTGGGTTTAGGGCTGTGGCCTAGATTTATGGCTAGGGTCTGGCTCAGCTCAGTTAGGTAAGTTTACCTGCTTTAGGGGTAGGTGGTTTAGGCAGGGTTTAGTGGTAGGGTTTGTAAGGTGTTTCCTTAGTATTTAGGGTTTAGATTTATGGTTAATGTTTTTCTTTATTTTATTATATATATATTTTTTTTTTAAATTTAAACGATATGTTTAGGTTTTAGATTTCTTTTATTTATTTTGTTTTTTATTTTTATTTTGATTTAGTCTTTATTTTTATTTTTAGTTTATTTTATTTTTAGGTTTATTTATCTTAATTTAGGTTTTTATTTTATTTATTTTTTAGTAGCCTAGGTTTTATTTTTATTTTTTATTAATTTTAAGTTTATTTTATGTTATCATTTGGTTTTGGTTTATTTAGTTATTATTTTATTTATTTTATTTATTTTAGTCCCGGTTTTATCCATTTTTTTATTTTAGTTTAGTGCCATTTATTTATTTATTTTATCTTCCCTAGCTCAGTTTAGGTTTAGGCCCAGGTTGTGTTTTAGTCTTTATTATATTTTATTTATCTATTTTTGGTTTATATTTTATTTATTTATCTTTAGGTTCACTTTGCTCAGGTAGTTTAGTGGCTCAGTGGCCCAGGTAGGTTTGTGCACATGGCCCAGGTTACAGTCAGTGGCCTGGCCTAGGGCTCATGGTCAGTGTTCAGTGGTAGGATCAGGATCAGGCTTGTGGCAGTGGACTAGCTCAGGGTGTAGTTATGGAGTGGCCTGGGGCTTTAGGTCAGGTTTTAAATTTTTATTTTATCATTTTATCTTATATATGTAAACCGGCAGTTTATGTTAATTGAGTATTTTATTTTTATTATTTATTTAATCTTATTTTATTTATTTTTATTTTATTTATTTAGTATATTTTGTTATCAATTTTTAAATTTAGTATTTAGGTTTAGTAGATCAGCTTATTTTAGTTTAGTTTCATTTCTTTATTTTTAGGTTATATTTTATTTTAGTTTATTTTTTTTTTAAGTATAGGTTTTATTTTATTTTAAAGCTAGTTTGTGGTTTTATTTTATTTTTAGGTTTTATATCTTAGTTTAGCTCAGTTTATTTTATTTATTTTATTTATTTGTTGATTTATATTTAGGTTTAGGTTTAGTTTTTATTTATTTTATTTATTTAGTTTATTTAGCTTAGTTTTTACTAGTTTATTATTTTTATTTTTTTTTTATTTTTAGGTTTATTTTAGTTTAGGTTTTTTTATTTTTATTTTATCTAAGTTTATTTTATTTTTTTTATCTACATTTTTTATTTTTTTTATAAGATTTTATTTTTTAATTTATTTATCTTTTAATCTTATCTTTATTTAATGTTAGTTTTTACTTTATCTGAGACGCTTAGCCTATTTAATAGGCTTCTTTATTTATTTTTATTAGTTTTATTTATTTATCTTTGTATTCTTTACTCAGCCTAGGTTTGGTCTCTGCCAGTCCTAGGCTCAGGTCAAGCCCAGGCCTTTAGGGTTTGTATTCAGTGGCTTAGGGCCTGGCTCAGGCCTAGGCTCAGGATAGGCTGTCTCAGTGGCTGGGCTCAGCTCAGTGGCCTTTTGGCCTTTTCAGTGTCTGGTTTTTTTCTTTTATTTTTAATTAGTGAACCCCAGGTTAGGTTTATTTAGTTTATTTTATTTATCTTTATTTATTTTATTTTTATTTTATTTAGGTTTTTTATGTTTATCATTTTAAGTTTATTTTTTTAGCTCATCTTTAGCATAACTAGTCTGGCCTGCTTTATTTAGTTTTATCTTTATCTTTTATCTTCATGTTGCTTATCTCAGTTTATTCAGTTTGTAGCCCATTCAGTTTAGGGCCAGGTTTAGGGCCCAGTTTAGGTCTAGTTTAGAGCATGGCACAGGTGGGTTCTTTTAATTTTAAATTACAAACGCAGTTTAGCTTTATTTAGTTTATCTTATTTATTTATTTTATATTTTATTCTTGATTTTAGGTTTATTTTATTTATTTTAGTTCAGTCTCTTTGTTTATTGATTTTGTGGTTTTATCTTTTTATTTTAAAGCTCATTTATCAGTATTTATTTTTACAGTTTAGTCTGGGCTCAGTTTTATTTGTTTGTGGTTTGTGGGCTCTAGGCCTAGATTTGTTCAGGGTTTATTTAGAGCCTTCAGGGTTAGGTCAGGTTCTTTTATTGTTATTTTCAATTTATTTCTTTTATTAGAGTTTATTTAGGCTCATTTAGTTTATTTTTTATTTATTTTATTTATTTTATTTTAATCTTGATTTATTTTATTTCTTTTATTAATTATTTAATATTTTAGCTTATTTTTTACTAGGTTTCTTTTACATTTTGTTAGGTTTAGTTTATTATTATTTTTAGTTTATTATTTATTTAGGTTTTTATTTAGTTTTTTATCTTTTTTATTTTTATATGTTAGTTTTATTTTAATCATTTTTTATTTTGTAGTAGTTTATTTTAGTTGGTCAGGGTTTTAGTTTATTTTTTTTTATCTTGGTTTTGTTTTATTATTTTATCTTTGTGGTCTTATTTATTTTAGTTTCATTTTGAGGCCTTGGCCAGGCTCAGTGGCTCTGGCTCAGTGGCTCTGTGGATCCGTGGCAGGATCTTTGTGCTGTTTGGTTGTGGTTTAGTGCTCATGGCCTGTGGTTTGGTGGCTCAGTCTGGGGTGCCTAGGCTCAGTTTTAGTTTAGATCATTTAGGGCTCAGAGCTCTTTTGCCTAGTTTTTTATTTAGTGTAGTATTTTTTTATTTTATTTATATTTATTAATACAAACCTAGGTTTATATTGAGTTTATTTTTATCTAGTTCATTTTATTTTATTTTAGGTTTATTTTTATCATTTAATTTAGTTTTATTTTAGTTTATTTATTTTTTTTTTTTAGTTTTATTTATTTTAGTTTAGCTAGTTTATGCTTTATTTTATATTTATTTTATTTTTTAGTTTATTTTTATATTTCCATTTTTATTTTTTGGTTTTAGTTTTCTTTATTTTTTTTAGGTTTGTGTTTTATTTTAGGTTTATTTTTAGTTTTATATTTTAGTTTAGTTTATTTTTCTTTATTTATTTTATTTTATTTAGTTTAGTTTTAGGTTTATTTATTTATTTTATAGGTTTTATTTATTTTAGTTTATTTTATTTTAATTTAGTTTAGTTTATTTTATTTTGTTATTTAGGTTTTATTTTTTTTTTTATTTTAGAGTTTTATTTTTATTTTATTTTGTTTAATTTTAGGTTTATTTTTAAGTTCAGGTTTATTTGTTTTTTATTTTATTTTATTTTAGGTTTATTTTATTTTATTTTTACATTTAGTTTTATTTACTTTTAGTTTATTTTATTTTATTTTAGTTTAGGTTTTATTTATTTAATTTTATTTTATTTTTTTATTTTTTAATTTATTTTATTTATTAAGTTTTATTTGTTTAGGTTTTAGTTTAGTTTTATTTTTTTTATTATTTTATTTAGTTTAGTTTATTTATTTATTTTATCTATTTTTGTTTTAGTTTTAGGTTTATGTTTTTTTTCTTGTTTAGGTGTTCCAGGGTTTTGGTTTTTGTATCTATTTAGCTCAGGTTTATTTTTTAGGGCTCATTCTTTTTTTAGTTTTTAGTTTTGTGGTAGTGGTTTTTATTTTTTATTTTTAAAATTAAGCAAACCCATAGTTTATTTTAATTTATTATTTATTTTAGTTTATTATTTTATTTTTATTTTATTTTTTTATTTAGTTTTATCTATTTATTTATATTTTATAGTTTATTTTTTATTTTTTATTTGGTTTTATTTTTTTTTTATTTTATAGTTTTATTTTCTTTTCTTTTAAGTTTTAGTTTAGGTCATTTGGTTTATTTTAGGTTTTCTTTTAGTTTAGATTTAGGTATTTTATTTTATTTATTTTAGTTTTATTTTATTTTAGTTTAGGTTTTATTTATTTTTTTTTTATTTTTTTTTATTTTTTTTATTAGTTTTATTTTTTTTTAGTAGTTAGGTTTATTTTTTTTAGGTTTATTTTTATAGGTTTTATTTAGTTTATTTTATTTTATCTTTATTTTATTTTTTATTATAGCTTTATTTTTATTTTATTTTTTTATGTTTATTATTTTTATTTTATTTTAGTTTATTTATTTTATTTTGGTTTTTATTTTATTTTTATTTTTCTATTTTTAAGTTTTATTTTATTTTAGCTTTTAGTTTAGGTTTTATTTTATTTTGTTTTTTTTTATTTTAGTTTGATTTAGATTTGTGGATTTAGATTTAGTATTTTTGTCTGGGGTTTGTGGGTTTGTAGCTCAGGTTTAGGGTTTTGTGGGTTAGTAATTTAATTAACCAAACCACTAGTTTTTATTTATTTATTTTATTTATTTTGATTTAGGTTTATTTTATTTTGATTTAATTTTATTTTATTATATTTAGTTTATTTTTAGGCTTTTAGGTTTTTTTTTCTTTATTTATTTTAGGATCTATTTTATTTAGTTTTATTTTATTTAATTATATTTTATTTTTTTATTTTAGGTTTTTTTTATTTTATTATCTCTTCATTTTTAGTTTATTTAGGTTTTATTATATTTATTTTAATTTAGTTTTATTTTATATTTTTTAGTTTAGGTTTAGGTCATTGTTTTTATATAGGTTTATTTTTATTATTTTTATTTTATTTAGTTGATAGGTCTGTTTGTGTTGTGGTTTGGGCTCAGTGGGTAGGGTGGTAGGCCTGGGGCTCAGTTAGTGGTTTAGGTGTCCCAGTGGCCTAGGATGGGGTCAGTGGTCTGGGGTTTAGATAGTTTAGTGTGTGTTTAGTAGGGTATTTATTTATTTATTTTATTTATATTCTTTATTATTTTTAAATTAATTAAACCATAGTTTAGCCCATTAAGTTTATTTAGTTTATTTTTTTTATCTATTAATTTAGTTTATTTTTTTTATTTAGGTTTATTTTATTTTATTTTATTTAATTTAGTTTATTTATTTTACTATTTAAGTTATGTTTAGTTTAGATTTATTTTTTAGTTTAGTTTCATTTTATTTAATTCAGTTTATTTTATTTTCATTTTATAGGTTTAGTTTTATTTTGTTTACATTTTTATTTTATTTTATTTTGTTTTTTTTAGGTTTTATTTTAGTTTATTTTGCATTATTTTTAGTAAGTTTAGGATTATTTTGAGTTTATTTTCTTTATTTAGTTTATGTTTTAGGTTTAGTTTATTTTAGTTTAGGTTTAGGTTTTATTTATTATTTATTTTATTTTAGTTTAGTTTAGGTTTATTTTATTTTATTTTAGGTTTATTTTTTTTTTTTTATTTTATTTTATTTTATTTTATTTTGGTTTTTATTTTAGGTTCATTTTAGGTTTTATTTTAGTTTTATTTTTATTTTATTTTGTTTTATTTTAGTTTAGGTTTAGGTTTAGTTTTTAGTTTAAGTTTATTTTTTTATTTTATTTAGTTTATTAGTTAGTTTATTTTTTTTTTTTAGTGGTTTTATTATTTTTTTATTTTTTATTTATTAGGTTTATTTTATTTATTTTATTATATTATTTTAATTTATTTTATTTAGTTTTATTTTATCCATGTTTTTTATTTTATTATTTTATTTATTTTAGTTTATTTTAGGTTTTTATTTATCTTATTAGTTTTAATCTTATTATTATTTTTTAGATTTAAGTTTAGGCTCAGGTCCTACTCTCTTTAGCTCATTTTATCTTACCTTCTTATCTTTCCCTTATCTTTATCTAGTTTCCAGTTTAGTCATCTAGGGTCAGCCTGGCCTTTAGCCCAGGTCTCAGATCTTTATCTAGTCTTTATCTATCTAGCCTTCTCTATCTTTAAACCTTTAAGCCCACTTTATCAGTCTTTTCTTAGCTCCTTTAACTGATCCTGATTCTTTTTTGTCCCAGGCCAGTGGCCTGGCTGGCCTAGGCCAGCCTTTGCGGGCCTGTGCCTTCTTTCATCCTTGGCCTGCAGCCCAGGGCCTGTGGCTCAGTGGCCCAGGCTCAGTTTCTGGCCTGGTGTCAGCCTCTGTATTCCAGTGGTCTGGGCCTGGCTCCAGGGCCTTGGCCCAGCTGTGGTCAGGCCTCCTGGGGCCTGGGCCCAGTCTCTCAGTGACTGCCCAGGTCTGTGGCCTGTCAGTGGCCCAGGCCTGTATTCAGTGGCCCAGTGGCCCAGGGCCCATCTTCTCAGCAGCCCAGTGGCCTCCCAGGCCCAGCAGGCTCAGGGCCTGGGTGTGCCCAGGGCTCAGTGGCCCAGGGTCTCATGGCCCACCTCACCAGCCTGGGGCTGCCCAGGCCTTTTAAAAAAAAGAAACCAACAGGCTTAGCTCATTTTAGTTATCTAGTCATTTTTTATCTATTATTTTATTTATCTAGTCAAGCCCATTTATGTTATTTATCTATCTTAGTTTATCTTTGATCAGTCTCTTATTCTTTTTTTATCTTTAGTTAGATTTCTTTTATTTATTTTGTTTTATTTTTTTTATTTTGATTTAGTCTTTTTATTTTATTTTATTAAGTTTAGTTTTATTTTTTTTTTATTTTATGATAGGTTTTTATTTTAGTTTTATTTTTTAGGTTCAGTTTAGCTTTAGTTATTTTTTTTTATTTAAGTTTTATTTTTTATTTTATTTGTTATGGTTTTTAGTTTTATTTTATTATTTTATTTTTTTATTTTTTTAGTGGTTTTATTTTAATATCTTTAGTGTAGTTATTTTTTATTTATTCCCTTAGGCTTTAGTTAGGCCCAGGTTAGGTAGGTTTATTATTTTTAGTTTTGGTTTACATTTGGCTTTTTATTTTATTTTTATGTATTTTATTTATTTTTTTAGGTTTTAGACTAGTTTGTGCCTGATAGTTTCTCAAAGTTTTAGGGTGGGTGTGGGCTCATGTATGGCTCATGTTACAGGTTAGGGTTTAGGATTGGCTCAGTTTAGGGTTTTAGATTCCAGCCCTAGTGGACTAGTTAAAGTAGGTTTTAGGGTTCAGGGTGAGTGTCTTTATTTATTATATTTTATATTTATAATATGCAAACCCAGGTCATGAATTGAGTTTATCTTTGTTTTATTTTATAATTTTGTTTATTTAGGTTTATTTTTATTTTTTTATTTAGTTTAGCTCTATTTATTTTAGGTTTATCTATTATAGTTTAGGGTTTTAAATTTTAGTTTACATTTTAGGTTTAGGTTTAGGATTGTTTTTTTAGTTTAGTTTCAATTTTCTTTATTTTAGGTTTAGGTTTATATTTTATTTGTTTTGTTTTAAGTTTTTAGGTTTCTTATTTTTATTTTAGCCTTTTTAGGTTTTATTTTAGGTTTATTTTAGGTTTTATATTTTAGTTTAGGTTTAGTTTATTTAGTTTATTTTATTTTATTTTATTTTATGTTTTAGTTTAGTTTATTTAGGTTTAGGTTTAGATTTTATTTATTTTAGTTTAGTTTATTTTAGGTTTATTTTAGCTTTAGTTTTTTTTTTTATTTAGGTTTGTTTATTTATTTATTTAGGTTTTATTTTAGGTTTATTTTTTTTAGGTAGTTTTTAATTTATTTTATTTTATTTTAAGTTTATTTTATTTTTTATTTATTTTATTTTCTTTATTAAGATTTTATTTTAATTTTATTTATTTTAATTTACTTTTATTTTAATTAATTTTAGTTTAGTTTTATTTTTTTTATTTAATTTAGCTTAGTTTAGGTCTTTAATTTTTTTATCTTTATTTTATTTAGGTTAGTTTTATTTATTTATTTTATTTTTAGGTCTTTATTTAGTTTAGGTTTCCTTTTAGTTTTAGGTTTCTTGGGTCCTATTTTGGGTCAGGGTTTAGGGTTGTAAGTTAGAGTTTAGGCTCTTGGCTAGGGTTTGGCTTCAGTTTTGGGTCAGGCCTAGGATCTTGGCTTTGCCTAGGGCTCTGGTTTTCAGGCCTAGGTTGGGTTTAGGGTTTGTGTGGGTTTAGTGTTTGGCCTTTTTTTTTTTTAATATTATTATTTTTAATTTAGTGAACTCAGGTAGGTTTAGTTTATTTTTATTTTATCTTTAGTTTATTTTATTTTTTATTTTATTTAGGTTTTATTTTATGTTTATTTAGTTTAGTTTATTTTATCTTAAGTTTATTTTCTTTTTAGTAGTTTAGAATCATAATTTAGGTATAGGTCTGGGTTTAAGTTTATTTTAGTTATTTTTATTTTATTTTATCTTTCATGTTTGTTTTATTTTTTATCTTTTAGGATCTGTGGCCTAGCTCAGGAGTGATAGGGCCCAGTGAGGAGGGCCCAGGGCCCAGCCCAGGGCCTGTAGCCCAGGGTTTAGGGTTAGGGTCAGGTCCTTTTAAATAAAAGCAAACCCAGTGCTAGCTCATTTTAGCCTAATTTATTTATTTTAATTTTATTATTTATCTGATTTAGGTTTATTTTATTTTATTTAGGTTAGGTCTTTGTAGTTGATCAGGTTATCAACCCAGGTCAGGTTTAAAAGTCGGTGATGATTAGATAGGTCAGTAGGCCTGTGGCCTGTGGTTTGGGTGGGTCAGGTCAGGGTTGGGGCTCAGGATTTAGGGTCAGGGCCAGGGTTTAGAGCCTGGGGTTTAGGGTTTAGGGTTAGAGTTTTTTTATTTATTATTTTTTTTCATTTATTTTTTTTAATTTAGTCTTTAGTTTATTTATTTTTATTTTTATTTATTTTATTTTATTTTATTTTAATTTGATTTAGGTTTATTTTTATTTTATTTAATTTAGTTTAATTATTTTAGCTTTATTTATATAGTTTAGCTTTCATTTAGTTTATTTTTTGGTTTATTTAGTTTTATTTCTTATCATTTTAGGTTTATTATTTAGGTTTAGGTTTTTTATTTAGTTTTCTTTTATCTTTTAGGCTTAATTTTTTTATTTTATGTTTAGTTTTATCTTTAATTCATTTTTTTATTTTGTAGTTTTAGTTTCTTTTTCTTTTAGTCTTCAGGTTTAGGTTTTAGTTTATGTGTTTTTTTTATTTTGGTTTTTATTTTTTTATTATTTTATTTTTTGTGGTATTTATTTAGGTTTAGGTTTTGAGGTTTATAGGGTTTGTGGTTTTAGGGTTTATGGCCAGTGGTATGTGCTCAGGATTTAGGTTTGGTTTAGTTTTTATGGCTCAGTTTGTGGTTTAGGTTTGTGTGGTTAGTGGCTAGGTTTTAGGGTCAGGGCCAGGTTTAGGATCAGGTTTAGGGTCAGAGCCTAGGGTCTGGGTTTGGTTTAGGGTTTGTGGCTTAGCAGGGCATTTTTTATTTTATTTTATTTTATTTTAATTAAGCAAACCAGTAGGTCAGTTTATTTGAGTTTATTTTTTTTATTTTAGTTCATTTTATTTTTATTTTAGGTTTTATCTTATTTAATTTAGTTTATTTATTTTAGGTTTATTTATTTTTTTTAGGTTTAGTTTAGTTATTTATTTAGGTTTAGGTTTATTTTTTTATAATTTTATTATTATTTTTTGGTTTAGGTTTTATTTTATATTTTATATTTTTTATTTTGGTTTAGGTTTAGGTTTAGTTTTTTTTTTTTTTGGTTTAGGTTTAGGTTTTTTTATTTTAGGTTTATTTTAGTTTATAGTTTAAGTTTAGGTTTATTTTTTTTATTTTATTTTATTTATTTAGTTTAGGTTTAGGTTTAGGTTTAGGTTTAGTTTATTTAGGTTTAGGCTTAGGTTTTATTTATTTTAGTTTAGTTTATTTTAATTTAGGTTTAAGTTTATTTTATTTTGCTTATTTTAGGTTTATCTTTTTTTTTTTAGTTTAGAGTTTAGGTTTTATTTTATTTAATTTTAGTTTTACTTTAGGTTTATTTTAAGTTGGTTTTATTTTGTTTTATTTTTATTTTATTTTAGGTTTATTTTATTTTATTTTACATTTAGTTTTATTTAATTTTAGGTTTATTTTATTTTTATACTTTAGTTTAGGTTTTATTTATTTAATTTTAGTTTAGTTTTTTATTTTTTTATTTTTATTTTAAGTTTAGGTTTTTAGGTTTTAGTTTAGGTTTCATTTTTTTTATTATTTTATTTAGGTTTATATTTATTTATTTTATCCATGGATTTGTTTAGTTTTGTTTATGTTTTGGTTTCTTTTAGGATGTCCAGTTTATGGTTTTTAGGATTTGTAGGGTTAGGGTTGTAGGTTTTATGGTTTAGGGTTTAGGGTTGTGTGGCACTTTAGGGCTGGGTTTTAGATTTGTGGGTTTGGGTTTTTTTATTTTTATTTTTAAAATTACAAACCCATATGTTTAGTTTATTTAGTTTATTTATTTTATTTATTTTATTTTATTATTTTATTTTAGTTTTTTATTTTTTATTTAGTTTAGTTTATTTATTTTAGGTTTATTTATTTTAGTTAGGTTTTTAATTTTAGTTTATTTTTTAGGTTTTGGTTTATTTTTTTGGTCTAAGTTTTATTTATTTATTTTTAGGTTTAGGTTTAGGTTTTATTTTCTTTTTTTAAGTTTAGGTTTTAGGTTTTAAATTTTGGTTTATTTTTAGGTTTTCTTTTTTAGTTTAGATTTAGGTTTATTTTATTTTATTTATTTAGTTTAGTTTTATTTTAGTTTTAGGTTTAGTTTATTTATTTTTTTTGTCGTGTTTTATTTTTGGTTTATTTTATTTTTTTTTTATTTTATTTAATTTAGTTTACTTATTTTAGGTTTATTTATTTTTTTTAGGTTTTTTAGTTTAGTTTATTTTTTAGATTTAGGTTTAGGTTTATGCTTATTTTTATATTTAAGTTTTTTTTTTTTGGTTTAGGTTTTATTTTATATTTTTAAGTTATATTTTTTATTTTTTGGTTTAGGTTTAAGTTTTTAGTTCTTTTTTTTGGTTTAGGTTCTAGGTTTTTATTTTAGCTTTTTTTTTAGTTTTTATATTTTAGTTTAAGTTTAGGTTTATTTTTTGTTTATTTTATTTTAGTTTATTTAGGTTTAGGTTTTGGTTTAGTTTATTTAGGTTCAGGTTTAGGTTTTCTTTATTTTACTTTAGTTTATTATAATTTAGGTTTAAGTTTATTTTATTTTGTTTATTTTAGGTTTAGGTTTTTTTTTAGTTTAGGGTTTAAGTTTTATTTTTTATTTATTTTTAGGTTTTACTTTTAGGTTTAGTTTTTAAGTTCATGTTTTTATTTAGTTTTTATTTTATTTTATTTTAGGTTTATTTTATTTTTATTTTACATTTAGTTTTTATTTACTTTTAGGTTTATTTTATTTTATAGTTTAGTTTAGGTTTTTATTTATTTAATTTTATTTTAGTTCTTATCTTTTAATTTATTTTATTTTTATGTTTAAGTTTAGGTTTAAGTTTAGGTTTTAGTTTTTATTTTATTTTTTTATTTTATTTAGGTTTAGATTTATTTATTTATTTTATCTGTGTATTTTATTTAGTTTAGGTTTATGTTTTTTGGTTTTCAGGGTCTAGGGTGTAGGGTCTAGGGTTTATGGTTTGGGGTTTAGGATTTAGGATTTAGGGTTGTAGGTTTTAGGGTTTAGGGTTTAGGGTTTACAGCTTAGGATTTTTAAGGTTTCAAGTTTAGGGTTTAGGGTTGTAGGTTTAGGGTTTAGGGCTAATTTTAGGGTTTAGGGTTAGGGTTTTTTTATTTTTTATTTTTTTAAAATTAAGTAAACTCATATGTCTAGGTTTATTTAGTTTATTTTTTAATTTATTTTAGTTTATTTTATTTTTTATTTTTTATTTTTATTTGGGTATATTTTTATTTTTATTTTTATTTAGTTTAGTTTATTTATTTTAGGTTTATTTATTTTAGTTTAGGTTTTTAATTTTAGTTTATTTTTTAGGTTTAGGTTTATTTTTTAGGTCTAGGTTTTATTTCTTTATTTTTAGGTATAGGTTTAGGTTTTATTTTCTTTTTTTAGGTTTAGGTTTTAGGTTTTAATTTTAGGTTTATTTTTAGGTTTTCTTTTTTAGTTTAGATTTAGGTTTATTTTTAGTTTATTTTATTTTATTTATTTTAGTTTAGTTTATTTTGTTTAGGCTTATTTTATTTTTTATTCAGGGTTTTATTTTTTGGTTTATTTTTTAGTTTAGGGTTTTAGGTTTAGGCTTTTTTTAGTTTAGGGTTTAGGTTTTGTTATTTTAGGTTTATCTTTTAGGTTTAGGTTTTTATTTAGTTTTTTTTATTTTATTTTAGGCTTATTTTATTTTTATTTTATGTTTAGCTTTTATTTTATTTATGTTTTTTATTTTTATGTGTATTTTATTTTTTTAGTTTAGTTTAGGCTTTTATTTATTTTATTTTGGTTTAGTTTTTATTTTTATTTCATTTTATTTTTAAGTTTAGGTTTAGCTTTAGGTTTAAGTTTTAGTTTGGGTTTTCATTTTATTTTGTTTATTTTTTATTTAGTTTTGATTTAGATTTTTAGGTATTTGGATTTAGGGTTTAGGGTTTGGGGTTTAGGGTTTAGAGTTTAGGGTTGAGGGTTTGGGGTTAAGTGTTTAGGGTTTAGGGTAAAGTTTTTTTTATTTTTTAATTAAGTAAACTGATAGTTTTAGGTTTATTTAGTTTATTTTTTATTTTGATTTAGGTTTATTTTGATTTTGATTTACTTTAGTTTATTTATTTTAGTTTATTTTTTAGGCTTTGGTTTTGGTTTAGGTTTTCTTTTTTTATTTATTTTTTGGTTTTGGTTTTTATTTAATTTTTATTTTATTTTTTTTTAGCCTTATTTTATTTTATTTTAGGTTTATTTTTATTTTATTTTGGTCTTTCATTTTTTTAGTTTAGTTTAGGTTTTTATTAATTTATTTTAATTTTAGTTTTTATTTTTAATTTTATTTTCTTTTTAGGTTTAGGTTTAGGTTTTAGTTTATGTTTTTTTTTGTTTAGGTTTTATTATTTTTTTATTTTTTTATTTTTTATTTTATTTAGTTTTGATTTAGGTTTTTAGGTTTTTAGGTTTTAGGTTTTAGGGTTTAGGGTTTAGCGATTAGGGTTTAGGGTTTGGGGTTTAGGGTTTAGGGTTTAGGTTTGCAGAGTTTAGGGTTCAGGGTTTTAGGGTTTAGGGTTTATGGTTTAGGGTTTAGGGTTTGGGGTTTTGTGGTTTAGCATTGAGGGTTTAGGGTTGTAGGTTTAGGGTTTAGGGTTTATTTTATTTATTTTTATTTGTTTATATTCTTTTATTATTTTTTAAATTAATTAAACTGATAGGTTTAGGCCTATTAAGTTTATTTAGCTTTATTTTTATCTATTCTAATTTAGTTTATTTTTTATTTTTATTTAGGTTTATTTTTATTTTTATTTTTATTTAATTTAGTTTATTTATTTAAGTTTACTATTTAAGTTTATGTTTAAGTTTATATTTATTTTTTAGTTTAGTTTCATTTTTATTTAATTTCTTAGGTTTAGGTTTTATTTTCTATTTATAGGTTTAGGTTTACGTTTTTGTTTACATTTTTATTTTATTTTATTTTGTTTAGGTTTTAGATTTTTATTTTAGGTTTATTTTTAAGTATTATTTTTTAGTTTAAGTTTAGGATTATTTTGAGTTTATTTTCTTTTATTTAGTTTACATTTTAGGTTTAGTTTATTTTAGGTTTAGGTTTAGGTTTTATTTATTTTAGTTTATTTTATTTTAGTTTAGGTTTAGGTTTATTTTATTTTTATTTTAGTATTAGGTTTTTTTTTTAGTTTTGGGTTTAGGTTTTATTTATTTATTTTTAGGTTTTTATTTTAGGTTCATTTCTAGGTTTTATTTTTTAGTTTAGGCTTATGTTTATTTTTAGTTTATTTTATTTTATTTAGTTTAGGGTTTAGGTTTAGTTTCTTTTAGTTTTAAGTTTAGCTTTTATTTATTTTAGTTTAGTTTATTTTAGTTTAAGCATTGTTTTTTTTTAGTTTAGGGTTTAGGTTTTATTTTTTATTTATTTTTAGGTTTATTTATTAGGTTTAGGTTTTTATTTAGTTTTTATTTTACTATATCTTAGGTTTATTTAATTTTTATTTTACGTTTAGTTTTTATTTTATTCATGTTTTTTTTTTTTTTTATTTTATTTATATTTATTTTAGTTTAGTTTTTTTATTTATTTTATTTTAGTTTAGTTTTTAATTTTTATTTTATTTTATTTATAGATTTAAGTTTAGGTTTAGGTTCACATTTAGGTTTTAGTTTAGGTTTTCATTTTATCTTCTATTATTTTATTTTGGTTTAGGTTTTTTTTATTTTTAATTTTTTTAAGTTTTATTTAATTTAGGTTTTATGGTTTTTAGGGTTTAGGGTTTTGGGTTTGGGGTTTTGGGTTTAGGGTTTAGGGTTGAGGTAGTGGTTTGGGTTAGAGGTTTAGAATTTAGGTGGGTTAGTTTGGAGTTTAGAGTTTATAGTTGGGTTTAGGGTTAGTTTAGGAGGTTTAGTTAGGGTTTAAGGAGGGTAATTAGGATTTAGGGAGAGTTTAATTTAGGATTTAGGGTTAATTAGGATTAGGAGTTTAGAGGTCAGTTTAAGGGTGGGTAGGTCAGGGTTTGGGTTAAGTTAGGGTTTAAGGTTTAGGTTTAGGTTTAGGTGTAGGTTTAGAGGTTTAGGGTTTAGGGTTATTTAGGATTTAAGGTTTAGGGTGGTGGTTTTTAAAAAAGCAAAAAGAGTGGTTTAGTTTATTTAGTTTATTTAGTTTATTTTGTTTAGTTTATTTTATTTTTTATTTTTATTTAGTTAAGTTTATTTATGTTAGGTTTATTTAGTTTAGTTTATTTTTTGGATTAGGTTTAAGTTTATTTTTATTTTTAGTTTGGTTTTATTTTTATTTTATTTTTTAGGTTTAGGTTTTATTTTTTATTTTTAGGTTTAGGTTTAGGTTTTTATTTTATTTTATTAGGTTTAGGTTTTAGGTTTTTATTTTAGGTTTTTTTTTATTTTAGGTTTAGGTT
This sequence comes from Cymbidium sinense, assembly GCA_021442155.1. NCBI lineage: Eukaryota > Viridiplantae > Streptophyta > Magnoliopsida > Asparagales > Orchidaceae > Cymbidium > Cymbidium sinense. The sequence goes on from CM038214.1 coordinate 244,330,550, forward strand.
TATTTTTAGTTTAGTTTATTTTATTTAGTTTAGGGTTTAGGTTTAGTTTATTTTAGGGTTAAGTTTAGGTTTTTTTATTTTATTTTAGTTTCGATTTATGTTTATTTTATTTTGTTTATTTTTGGTTTAGTCATTTTTTTAGTTTAGGTTTAGGTTTATTTTTTATTTATTTTTAGATTTTATTTTTAGGTTTATTTTTTAAGTTTAGGTTTTTATTTAGTATTTATTTTATTTAGGCTTTTTTGCCACTATCCTTCAAGATTTTTGATGGCAGTGGAAACCCACAATAACATTACTTTAGAGCGGTTTTTGCAACAATGGTGGCAAAGAACCCACCTTTTCATTAGTAGTCTGTCGGTGTTGCATTTGATTAACCCGCAATAGTTGGTGAAGACTTTTGTCGAGTTGGAGCACCTCTTCATCGGAGGTTCTGGAGCTCTAATAGGGTGACCGTAGTGACCTTTGTAAAGAAATAGAAACTCAATGAGTCCCTTGTGGATTACATTCTCGTGCAACTTTGAGCATGAAATGCGAACCATAACTATTTGAACAGCATGCCATTGAGATTATTCTCAAGAATATTAATGGCCCGTTCGGCTTCATGCTTAAGAGCTTTACCATCTAGCGTTTGAGAAATTAATCAACAAGGTGGCTAGCCTATAAGAGGAAGCTAAATAGTTGCCCTTTCTTGACCAATCTTCTAGGCCCAAGCTACAGAAGGTGTTTGAGAAGAAGCCAGGGATAGTTGTCTATGTGGATAGAGGGAAGTAGCCAGCAGAGTGCAATATGAGAGACTATGAGCTCAGCAGCCTCCTTTGCCACCTCCTCTTCCCCCACATCGACCATCATAACGACCATCGTAGCTACCATAATGACCATTTCCACCACCTCAGTAGCCTACCCAGCAGCGGTATTCATATCACCTACTCTTGCCAATAGATTAAATAAGCCATATTCATTCAAAATGGAGATAGTTTGGAAAATATTTAAGAATCTCTTAAAGAATCATGACTTTTAGTTACTAGAGCCTAAGAGGCCAGAGGAAGTGGGCAAGAGCGATGATCCTAGCTGTTATCCCAACCACCACATGTTTGGCTATATCTTAGAGTATTGTATCACTTTAAAGGACTAGCTTAAGCACAGCTACAAGTTGGGAGCCATAGTTATCCCTAAGAAATACTTATTAGAACAACCATCCAGTTCTATTAGAGTAATCCTTGGAGATACTTGCAGTCCTTTTAAAACCAAAGAAGGTTAGGATATCTCCCTCTAAGAAGATCATTTCTAAGATCAAGAAGCTTTCCTTGCAGGTGCCTAAAATATCTCAAACCTCCAACACCAAGGAAGGTTTGCTAATTGCAAAGGACAACTAGGGGAGGGTGACAGCAACAGCAAGAAATACCACCATACTTGCCCGGGATAGTCCAATAGTGCAGCCACCATACGAGTCTAGTACACCCTCCACCATTGCAGCTACCATCTCTTCTCCTAGCTCCTCTTTTACCGAAAGGAGTGTTGTATCTCCAGATAAGGGCACTAAATCCATTACTCCACTTACTTTACTTGATTTATGTCATGTACCTTCACCCAAAAAGAAATTAATGAAGAAAGCTGATTCTACTTATATATTGTCTAGTTCTAATGCTCTTGATTTTATTCCTATTGAAAGCTCTCAGTCTAAATAAAAATAATAGCTCTAGTATTTTTGATTCTTTCCTTTATGATTCAGAGTTGGATTATCCTTCTTTGAATTACTTAAGTTCACCTCTTGAGATTGACTTGGAGTCAACTGACTTTGAGGATCTCATAGGAGAAGCTAAAGGTATGCCCGATGAGAAGGTAGAACTTTCCACAAGCTCATCATTCCAAGAAGTCATTGAAGTCAATCTACATAGTGGCAAAGTTCTACCTCCTAGGGTAGCACCTCAGGATAAGGGTAAGCAAGTCATTATATCTAATGAGTAGATAGGCCCTCCATAGGATTCTCCACCGATGAATATGCTTGTGGAAGACAAAGCCAAAGTTGATTACAATGTCCTAGCTCACCTTAAACTGTTTCCAGCTAAGTTAAGCATATTCGATGCCCTTATCTTATCCAAAGAGACGAGAGAATCTCTAATCAAGGCCTTACTTGATCTAGAGATATGTTTAGCTTTGCTGACCACTACTAAAGAGAAGGCATGTCGCTCAAAGGACATCTTAGGAGTTACATTCAGAGATGAAGACTTACTCCTAGGGATGACCGGACACAATTGCCTCTTTACATTACAATGGATGTTGAGAGATATAGGCTATCTAGAGTTTGGCCCAGTGTATCCGAACATTATGAGTGTAAGAACACTTGCCTATTTGAGGATCGATATTTCCAAACTCCAAAAAGAAAGGATGATGTTCAGAGGATTCATTGAACATGGTGAGAGGTCCTTATGGTGTTTATTTTTGGATGTATTATGGGGGGCACCACTCAGAATGTAGGGGGGGTACTTTTTGAGATGAGGTACAATATTGAGGTATGATGTATTATCTCGAAAGATAGAGGCATTAGCCTATAATTGACCTAATCACATAATAAGGATTTCTAAGGCATGATTTCAATGATGTAGAGATTTTCCCCTACTTTACATAGATAAATAAAGTAGGATTTATATTAAACCAGGTTCTTAAGTTCCTTATGAAGGAAAGCCTCCATAGTTAATTACATCTTAGGTTCTTTTCAAATCATGCTAACTCATGTGAGGATGTGTGCTTAGAAACTTCATATGACCCAAATGAGCTTGAAGTCAAAGATGCACCGCCAGAGTTTGAACAAGAAATCAGATCAACCATCGACGAACTCAAAGAAATCAACTTAGGAATAAAAAAGATCTACACCTAACATATATTAGTTCCTTGTTGAATGAAGAAGAAATTAATGACTTAGTTAAGCTATTGAATGAGTTTAAGGACTGCTTTGCATGGAGTTATGAGGAAATGCCTGGTTTATCTCTTAACATAGTAGTCCACAAACTAGCAATAAATCCTAATGCTAACCCTTTCAAGCAAGCTCCTAGATGCATACGATTAGATATTGAATAGTAGGTCATTTCTGAAATCAAGAAACTGATCAATGCTGGCTTTATAAGGGAAGAAAAATATCCCACCTAGTTGGCCAATGTCATTCCGATTAAGAAAAGGAATGGCCAAATTTGCATATGCATCAATTTTAGGGATCTAAATAAAGCATGTCCTAAGGATGAATTTTCACTTCCTATACTAGGGTTAATGGTGGGCATTGCCTCATCTCATGTAGTATTCTTTTTCATGGATGGGTCATCTAGCTACAACCAAATTAAGATGGCCCCGAGGATGAAAAAAATACTACTTTTGAATCGCGATCGGAATCTATTATTATAAGGTCATGCATTTTGGCCTTAAAAATGCCGACTACATACTAGCAGGCCATGACTCGGATCTTCAATGAACTCATTCATCATCAAGTTGAATGTTATGTTGATGATCTTGTAGTCAAAAGTAAAGATAAGGAATACCAACTCTTCAACTTGAGAGTAGTTCTTGAATGGTTAAGATAATTTAACCTTAAAATGAATCCCCTGAAGTGTGCATTCGGAGTAGCTTCAGGAAAATTCCTTGGGTTTGTTGCCCGACACCGTGGGATAGAAATCAATATGGAGAAGATCAAGGATATCTTAAAATGCCACCCCCTAAAAGTTTAACCCAACTCAAATCATTTCAATGGTATCTAAGACGTTTCATTTCCAACCTATCAGGAAGATGCTAGATATTCTCAGCACTTGTCAAAAAGGATGCTAAGTTCAAGTGGGATGATAAGTGCTAGCATTCTTTCGAAGACATCAAGCACTACCTGATGATGCCACCAGTTCTAGCAGCTCTTATCCCAGGAAAGCCATTGATATTATATAATGCTACATCAGATGACTCCCTAGGTGCTTTGTTGGCTCAAACTAATGATGAAGGGAAAGAGAATGCACTCTACTATCTCAATCATCATCTAATCCCTACTGAGGCAAACTACCCACCTATTGAAAAGCATGACCTAGCTTTAATCTTTGCATCCCAAAATCTATGGCATTACATGCTTTCTCATAAAGTGAATATGATCTTTAGGACCAATCCATTGTAATATCTCATGACATGGCCGACGCTATCCAGATGATAAGCGCTTGGTCCATGATTTTATCATAATTTATATCACATTCATACCCCTTCATGCGGTGAAAGGATAGGCACTAGCGGATTTCTTAGTAGCACACCCTGTTCTTGCTGACTCCCTGCTTAGTGATGACCTCCCTGATGAACAAATCATGAACTTAAGGGACACTAGTATTCTCGTTGGGAGATTGTTGACCTCATTTTTGGAATGGGTTCTCAACCCCTCCATTTTAGACATATGACTCCTCTTAGACTTTAAGAGATCCTTAGTCCTAAGACAAATCTAGTGATTAGGGGACACTTAACCTAACCCTAGAGACCTAAAAGAGTTAGCCACAAGAGTAGGTCATGCCTTAGGAGTGTTAGGAAAATCTACCTACCCTATAGCTTGAACCACTTTCCTTCCTTCCTTCAAGTCAAACTCCAAATCAAATCAACATGAAACCTACATCAATTTTAGCCTTATTGATTTTCTCCAAAGTCAAATCAATGCCATAGGATTGAAGCCCATGATTGAAATCCATGATTGAAACCCATGATTGAAATTCCAAATTCCAAATACTTCTTAAGTCCTTAATTTCCCTCATAAGGACTTAGCCTAAAAATCATCTTCAAATCAATTCAAATTCATGAATTTTTCCATAACCCATTTATATTCTCATTTATATTCACATATATAAATGAAATATAAATTCAAATCAAATTCCAAGTTGAAATTCCAAATTCCAAATCTTGCCTAAGTCCCTTAATTTCCTCCAAGGACTTAGCCTAAAATCATCTTCAAATCAATTCAAATTCATGAAATTTTCTCATAACTCATTTATATTCTCATTTATATTCACATATATAAATGAAATATAAATTCAAACCAATCAAATCAAATCCAAAATTCAAATTCTAATTCAAAATCCTCTCTTAAGGACTTAGCCTAAAAATCATCTTCAAATCAATTCAAATTCATAAAATTTTCTCACAACTCATTTATATTCTCATTTATATTCACATATATAAATGAAATATAAATTCAAATCAATCAAACTAAATCCAAAATTCAAGATCAATTCACAAATCTTTCCTAAGTCACCTTGATTTTCTCTTAAGGACTTAGCCTAGATCATGTTCAAATCACTTCAAACTCATGAAATTTTCTCATGACCCATTTATATTCTCATTTATATTCACATATATAAAAGAAATATAAATTCAAACAACCAAAAACCAAATTCAAAAATCAAACTCAAATTTAATCAAAATCCAACCTAAGCCTTTCAAGTCGAATTCTTAAAGTTAGCTAAATCAACTTCAAATCAAGCCAAACTCTTGATTTTTATTCATGATTGAATCAATCCTTCAATCATAAATCCAATTATAAATACAAACTTCAATCACTTAACCAAAACTCAATTCAAAAGCCATAATCCATTTCATGTTCACCCTTTGAACTTGAAATTGTCAAATGAATCAAAACCCATTTGACTTCAAACCACTTGCAAATGGATTTATATTTCAATCATAAGTCCACATGTGAGTTCAATCAAACTCAATTCAAGCTTTGACCAAGCCATTTGACCCACTTAGGCTCACTTGACCCAAAGTGATCTAAAGTACCCTTATGAGCCAAATTCTAACCCTAACCAAATTGGATTGAATTGAACTCACCTAAGCCTCTGATCATGATCAACAAGCATCATGAGATGATCAATCACTCAAATTGGGTCAAATCAAGTCAAACCTAAGGGTTGACCAAGTCAACACTTAGCCAAAATGAAACCCAACTTAGCCAAAATCCATCATAGGCTAAATTGATTGAAACCAATGATCTAAGTCCAATCATGATCAATATTTGAACTTGACCAAGTCAATATTTGAGTCTAACTTAGCCCAATTGGCCACTTGACCCAAGTTGACACAACTTGACCTAAAAAGTCAAAATGTGTCAAAACTTGATCTAAGCCAAATTGATTGAAACCAATGGGTCAAGTTCATTCTAAATCACTTGTTGAACTTGACCAACGTCTCAATTGGCCAACTAGACCTAACCTAGCCCAATTGACCTTGAACCCAACTTGACCTAAAGGTCATATTAAGCCAAATTCAAACTTAACCAGAATTTATTAGAAACAAAGATACCAATCCACTTCATATGACCAACCAAACCTAAACCTACCATGACCTAGCTTCAAATAGGTCAAATGGGTGAAATTGCTCAACTTGACCCATTTATCCTAAATGAAGTCATATGAACCAAATTCAAACCTAAACCAAATTGAATCAAACCAAAGCCACCAAAACATTTCAAATGGTCATATGAACTTGACCCAACCCTAAGTTTGACCTAATTTGACCACTTGGTCAACTTTGCCCAAGTTGACCCATTTTGACCAAAATGAGTCAACATGAGCCAAATCACATCAAACCAACTACAAATTTAATGAAACTTAGCCAAACCTATTTTCTCATCATATCAAACATACCCAAACTGAAATCAAGGTAAAATGACAATTTTACCCCTAGTCCATATGGTAAATTTTTGGTCAATTTCACTTGGAATTTGGTCAAATCCTCTTCATACACACTTGGCACTCTCCTGGTGGATCAAGTGAACACAAGGGAGGATGGCGCACCCAACCCAATGGTTTTGGGTCATCCCAACCTAGCCCAATAGTCAAACTGACCTCTCCCCTTGAAATGGCCACATGGGAATCATGCCTCCAATTGTTTTGAGCACATGGGGAGTTCACCTTCCCACTCCTCTGGCCAAATCAAACTCAATGACTCATCTAACAGCCTAATAAACTCACTAAATCAAGGTAGTTGATCCAAAATGGCATGGCAAGCTTTGACCATCGATTCCAAGGGGAGATACTCCCCTAATTCATTTCAAACTAAACATGCCTCAATTGATTGAACTTAAGAAAGCAGAAGCAATTCCTCAACCTCTCCAAGCTTCCTAGAGTGATCTCAAAACTTCATTTCTTAATTTTCAGCTTCAAAAACAAGGGACCTCCATTGAAGATCCAACTCACTCCACACTCAAAACTAGTGCAATTCCTTTTGCACACTCCCTCAGGGACCTCAATCAAGCTCACCTAAACTCTTTCCTAAGTTCTTAAAGCAAGGGAGGAGCCATCTTGATCAAGACTGAGCTCAAGGAAAGGAGGGTTTATCCATAGAAGCATCCACTCAACCTTAAGAGCTCAAACCTTCAAAGAAAGCTTGTCTCAACCGTGATGAAGCTTTTCCAAATAAGATCACACTGGTGAGGTTAGCCATTTTTTGAGCTTAATCTAGCTATGGTTTGGATCTTTGTGAAGTGAATGTTAATCCCATAGAATCTTAATCATTAGATGTGATCTAGGTTGCATGTTGATGGTGTGGGTTGAGTTTCATCCCAATCCGAGCTCAATCGAGCTCGAATCATAGCTTCAAACATGGACTGTGTCCATGGCTCATAGAGAGAAAAATGGATGGATCTCTAGACATCCATATGCACATTTTGGATGGACGATTGAGATTAAAATATGTAATATATACATTTTCCTCCTCAGATCCACGGCTTTAATCTCAGCCTTCTGATTCTTGATCGGACGGCTGAGGAGAAAGCGCGTAGCGCCGTCGCCACATGGCACCATAATGTGATAGGTTAAATACCCAATCCTATCACGATACATGTAAAGTGTGTCGCTGGCACTCACGGGATTAATAATATATATTAAGAATAATTCTTAATTAATCACCAAACCTTCTAAAATCCATATCTAAGTGTAGAAAAATCAGAAAAATATGAAATAAATTGCATATGAACAATAATTGAACATAGAAAATTCTAAAATTAATTTCAATGGATTTTGAGTAGTATTTGTTTTTCTAAATTTAGGTTTTATTAGGAATGTTAATTTGTTAATTATCCTTTAATTACTCTTCTGATTAATCCTAAACTTTTTGTGCTTAATTAGTGGGATGACTCCTACCTCCCTAATTTTCTTGGGATTTATTAGTAGGTTAATTAGGGGAATTGCTAGTTCATTCCTTAATTACTCCCTTAATGTAATTAAGCTTAATTAAGGGTATTGTTAGTGGTTTAACACTTTGATTGAGTCAATTAAGTTTTGATTAAGTAAATGTGAGGTTTAGGAAATAATTTTAGGATATTTTTCTTGAGGTATTACCTAAACCACCTTTTCTTCCTTAATCCATTCTCAATTAAGTGTTAATTCACTAATTACCACCTTAATTAATTTCATAAAATTCTAAATCTTTCGAGAACTTAATTAATCTATCTTGGATAGATTCTTAGGTGTTTAAGAGCTAATTACACTAAGGAAATCAAAATCCAACTCACATGTGTGAGAGGGTTATGAAATTACTTAAGATAAACTCCTTAGTTTAATTAATCACTAATCATGAGCCAAATTGCATTAGGCCTTTTCTTCCTAGGTGCATTGCAAATTTAAATTCCTTGTGAGGTTTTATGTCATCTCATTGGCTCATGATTACTTGATTAAATATGCTAAGGTGGTATAAGTAAGGGATAATTAATGCACTTAATTCGTACCTTAACCTAATCAAAATATAAAATGGATCTAATCATCTAGAAATTGAACTTAAATATCATACACCTGTGGGAATGGGTTAAGAACAACAAACTCACCTCACATTTCTCAAATTAAATCAAACTCAAAATAAAACCAAACCTTCTTTAAAAATAATTTGATTTGCTTTAAGCTTTCTTATTTCATAAGATTATCTTTAAGAATTAATGGTGAATGTGTTTACATGCATCATTTTAGTTCCTTCCCAACATGCTAAATGTGTATGTCATATGAATTTCATACATTCATTCTTTTCAAAAATCAAAATGAAAGTGAAATATTTTCTTTTATGTCAAATTGCATGTTTTGACTAAAATAGAAATATGAGTGGCTATTATCACTATTAAATCAAATTATTTTCAAAATATGAATTATTTACCAAAACTGAAAGTGTGTTACTTATATTTTTTTAATGAGCTTGCATGTGAGTAAAATATAAGGATGTGCTTGGTGTAGTCTTCCTTCTCCCCTCTTTTAGTATAGTTTTGAATAGGATTTGGTAAAGTGTTTAGTTCATTTGAAAAGAATCTAACACTTGCCTAATTCCATCTCCTATTCATTTCTATGCTATAACTTAGGAAGGATACCTACACTTGTACATATAAATTGCATAAACAATAAATAAATCAACACAAACTTTTGCATCCTTTCTTTTCCATTCATTTATTTGTACATATGCTTGTATTTAAGGAAAATGGTATATTAGTCTGGACAACCCGGGTTGTGAGGTTTTAAGTAGCCTAAGTAGGTCTTTACTTAATGAAAATCATGCATCATATGCATTCAAATTTTCTTAAGTAAACTACTTAGCATTCATTATAAAGTGTGCTAAACATTCTCATTTGTATGTATATATATGCTTAGGATTCATGCATATGCATGTTATACATGTTGGGAAGGAAATGAAGTGATGTGTGTTTTGTGAATTTAGTTCACTTTACTTAATCTTAAAATGCCTCTCTTTGAATAAGTTTGTTTAGAGTTCATTAGGATTAATTAAAACACATAATAAAACATTCTAAATGAAACTAAACATGAATCTGCTTTAGAAATTACTTAAGGTAGGGAAGGAAAGAGAAGTTCTCTCTCTCTCTTCCCTCTTTAAAACTTAATAATTAATTGTAGGATTCATTCAAACCAAATAAAACATAAAATAAAATCAACCCAAATAAAATAACTTAAATGAAACCATCCTCTAAGTTGAACACTTCCACATTTAGAAAATACAAACCCTAAAGCCATAGTTAAGCATACCACACAAACCTTCAAAAACACACACATTTAGACTAAGTCACCACTTCTAGCTTTAGGTTATGGCAGTGCATGGCTTGATGTTTGCTTTTGTTTTATGATATATATTTTAGTCTGAATGTTAGGGTGAATGTGCATAGAATGAATGATAAGATGATTTAGTCTAATCATTATTTTCTCTGTGGATTGTATTAAGGAGAATAAATAAAAAAAAATATAAATGCTTTTGTTGTGCAGGTGCTTATACCCCTAAGCATAATCCAATAGGCCAAGTAGACTTAGTCACTCCTGTGTGGGGTGATAAGTCCAATAGACATGCTTGGGATTTATGTGATTTATTTAGCTAATTTCTATTTTGTCAGTGTTAGCTAGATTTACCTTTCCTTTTCATGTAATTTTTGCAATTAGGATTTTGGAATGATTGTTATGGGGATTAGGATGAGCATTGATCATAAGATTACACCTTATGTACCATGTGAAGCCTTTGGAGCAACCACCTTCCAACCATCCAAAAGAAAGAACCAAAGAAGAAGAGAAGAAAAGAAGAATGAAGAAATGAAGCTTGAAGACCCCATAACAATGAATTCTTGCTTAATTGTACTTAATTCATTTGTAATCTAGGTTGTATAAGGGTAGAGAGCTACCCAATTTTTCGGGTTTGTGGGTGGTGACCACAAAATGACCTCTTATTCTTTTGCGTTAGCTTTATAAATTGATTGATGATTTATTTAGCTTGTGCATTAAGATGGCATTCTTTTCATAATTTCTTCCTTACTTGATGTATGGCCTAGATGTGGATTAGGCTCTTAGGGAAAAATAAATCTTCTACTAAATCTAACAATCCAAAAATTAAAATAAAAACTCATAACCTCACTTAAAGTTTAGGTTAAAATCAAGATAAAAGAGTTAGCAACCCTTAGGATGAGTATTTCTGTTATAACATCATGCACAAATGCATATTATTTTCACTCTTGATTGGAGGGTTTCCACCTTTGCTAGAGAAACTTGGCTTGACCTTTCAGAGCTATGGTGGAAATGCAGCTCGTCCCTTCTTGCTGATTTTGGCCAATAATTTCATTTCTCATGCATTAGGCATATGAATCCTATAAACTGAGTCAAATGATTGTCCAAAAATGAAAATAATATGTAATATGAATTGCATTAGATTTAGGTCATTTGAAGCATACCCTTACAAGGGAGTGAGTTAAGGACTAGTCTCTTTCTAAATAAATAACAACCTTACTATCTTGCATAAACATATGACTTGCCTACATGAATTTAAAATCATAGGAGTTAGTTGGCGGCCACCCCGAGACAGTTGTAAGTCCAAAAAAACGGATGGTTTGTCCTCTCTTGTGGAGGCAAACCGAATACCCATTTTTCGCCTTAGATTTATGTCGTGCTTTTGGCCCTCACCAAAGCTCCATAGATTTAGATTCTGAGGTTGCTTCTCCCTTCTATGGGCCATAAGTATAAATCCTCACCTCTTAGGCATTTCCATAATTTATAAAATCATAAGTCCTAAGCTTCTAATAAAAAATTCAACTCAAATGAATAATTCAATTTCAAAAAATATAAAGCCCAACCATAGGATAGTTTGAGATGCCAGGTTTCCTAGCATCGTGAACATCTCCTACTTATCTTCCTTTGGCTTTGGGTAACTCCCTCTCTTTGATCAATCCCATTTGATCTTCTGAAACAAACTAATCGATTGATAGTCCTACCTATTGAAATCTTTGGAGACAATGATCATTTACCTTAATCGAGAGTATTCCTAAGGGATCTCATTCTTTAGGATGAAATTAACTATGAGGGCTTGACCCCGTAAGGAACTTAACGAACCCGATTTAAAATAAACCCTATTATATTTTTTCATGTAACGTAGGAGAAGAATCTTTGGTACACATGCAGACCCATTATCCTTAAAAGTCCTTGTTGAGGTGATTAGGTATATTGTAGGGTGATGACTTCTATCTTTAGAGATTGTACACCTCTCCTCAAAGTCATACATGATCACCCTCAATAAGAACATCTATAGATCTACGTGGTGTCAAAATTTGCTTAAAAAGAAAATAAGTATATTTCGATCTTCATTTTATCTGCATAGAAGATGGAAGTATATTTCTATTCTTTAGAAATTCTTATAAAAATTTTACCACAGAGATGTATTTTGTTGGTGTGACTTCCTTTCAAAAAAGGAGAAGAACCACGATCTACTCTTTGGGAATGGCTGGGAATAGTCCTTCTAACTTCAGAACATGATGTGATGAGATTCTCGTATCATCTATCCAATCAATGCACCAATAATGGAGTCGAATATGAGGCTATGATTGTCGGTCTAGAGTTATACATTATATTATGCATCCGGATCAACATCTTTGGGATTCTCAATTAGTTATCAACCAAATTGATGGGTCCTACAAAGCTCTAAACCCTAAGCTCCATCATTACCACAAGTATACCATGGAGTTGCTGGCCCAAATCCCAGAGGTTACCATCTACAAGATTCCTCGAGGGGAAAATGCAATAGCAGGTGCATTAGCCAAGCTTGCCAAAGAGCTAACATGTCTAGAAGATGATTCCATACTAATAAGGGTCCAAAATAGACAAGTCCTATCCCTTATTGATGTTGAACTCATTGATAGACTCTATTGAAGGGGAGGTTGCTTGCCAAGGGATGACAAGTCAAATTGGAGGAAACCATTGATGAATTATCTAAATATAAAACTACCTCAAGAGAAGCCACTAGCCCATCAAGTGAGAGATCTCTCTCATACACTGGATGGAACTTTATACCTCCTTCAATCATATGTGGTTACATTATTTAGAAAACACAAAGCCTGTAAGTTTGTGACCAAGGTACAATAATATTTTTGTGGAGCACACCAATCTGGTCTGAAATGAAAGCTAAGATCAAGAGACTAAGATATACCCTTGATCACACATACTACATGGATGTAGCTAGGAGATGCCATAAATGTCGTACATGGTGTGGTCTTTCACCAACCACCCAACATTCGCATCCTACATTGGCCTCATATTTGAGTGTACCAACTAGGGTCCGATTGATCCTCCTTCCCAAGGGTCATCTCATTCATACCACCCACTACTACTTTTCCAAGTGGGTAGAGGCAATCACACTCAGAGAGGTCATAGCTCAACATGTGCTCCAGTTTTTTAGGAACCACATATTATATAGGTTCAGAGTGCCTTGACAAATTATATCCGATAATGGTACTATATTTTAGAGCACTAAAATTAACAGCTTTGCCCGAAGACACAACATAGATTAGAGATATTCCACCATCTATTACCTAAGGGAAAATTAGCATAAGCCTTCAACAAAACTCTCATCCAGATATTAAAGAAGACACTCGATGATATCAAGCAGTAGTGGCATGAGTAGTTAGTTGAAGGCTTGTGGGCTTACTCGCACCACATACAAAACTCCAACTCAATCTACCCCTTTCATCTTAGTGTATGGGTCTGAAGCAGTTCTATCATTAGAAGTCCAACTCCCATCATTAAGGATAGTTGTGGGTAGTGAAATCCCAATGGAACAAAATGCCAAGTTTCAGTTAGAAGAGCTCAAATGTTTGAGGAGAGATGCCTCCGGGCATGCTAAAACCTCAAGTTGTATAAAGCCAAAATGATTCAAGCTCATAATAGGTCGGTCCGCCCTAGAGCTTTTCAAGTAGGAGAGCTTGTTTTAGTTCTAAGGATACCAATTGTTGCCCATTGAAAGATGGGAGTCAAGTTTGAACCCACTTGGGAAGGTCCTTTCACCATAGAAAAGGCCTGACAAGAAGGATAATGTCAGCTTATAAATTATAAAGTAGAGCGCCCTATGCTTCTAATCAACGAGCTCTACTTGAAGAAATATTATCCATAAATCTTGTTTGAAAATAATCATCAATAAAACTTCATTCCATTTCAAATTCCATCTCTTCATATTGGTTAGAAATATCTATGCTTGTGAATCCACCATGATGTGTTTAGGGTAAGTGTAAGGAACCCATCCTTTCCTTTAACAACACAACACCAACATAAACTACACACAACCACATATAAAATGAACACATATCTTTTATCTCAGGCTATTTTGATGTGGGAGCAAGCTTTCTATGACACTCACTCATTAGCTGTTCTAGGTCGGGTTGATGTGTTACCCTGTTAGCGCATCACCCCAGTGGTCCCTTATTCAAGAGGATGTAAGTCTCTATGCGCCTTCCTAACTTGATCACACACAAGCACCTTGTTAGCATGGTAGGCCTACTTGGCAAAGCTACCATCATATGGGCTTCATAAGAGGATGTAGGTTTCACGCCTTCTTCTTAAACTCCATCGTGAACTGACTTGGTTGAGTATATATGACAAATACACAAACACATATCTTTTGTCTTGGGCTATTTTGATGTGGGATAATGCCCATGCGACTCACTCATTATTGCTCTAGGTCGCTCATGCTACCTTACTAGTGTGTCACCCTAATGATTACTTGTCTAGCAGATGTAAGTCTACATGCTTTCTTCCTAACTTGACTGTTGCACACCGAAGAGCACCTTGTTAGTTTGGTAGGCCTTACTGCACAGCTAGTAAGCTACCTCATGACAACTTTGTTTAAGAGGATGTAAGCCTACATGCTTTCTTCTTAAACTAGCCATCATGCATTAATTGGGTCGAGTATATTTAAGGCTTAGGATAAGTCCCCAGTGGCTCATTTCTCTTGACTACTTCAAGTATAGGTCCAATCTTATGAAAACTCCCACTTGGTAGTGCCCCTTGGTGGATAGCACTTGTCGAGCCAAAGATAGACTATCCGGCAATCAATTCGCTTAGGGAGATGTAAGTCTACACGCCTTTTCTAGACATTGTTGCACAATCAAGGGCACTTTAGGTTGGTTGGTGTTCGCCATGATGGTGACCCACCCGGGATACACCACTGTGGCAAGTGTAAGTCTACAAGCATTCTCCCCAGTACATATACCAATAGGCTTTCTTTTTGGGTTTTGGATAAAGCCCTCGCACCTCTTGTGTGGGCACTCTATTTGGATCACATCCTTAGCAACCCCATTTTAGACACTAAGTTACTTTTGGATTGGACACCCCATTTTATAGTAGCCCCCTGATTGGAGAATTTGTCTTTATGTAGATTCTCCCTTGGTTTAGTAAGTCCGAGATTGGACTAGTGATATGATTCTCGTGTGGTCCCTTGTACACCAACAGGGTCCACGCAAATAACAAACATATATTTATCTTTGATTGTGGATTAGGAGGAAAACCCCCGGTGTTACCTTTTCTCAAGTAGGCATCCTATCTTTAGGTAGTGTTAACAAAACTCCATATAGGAATCGTCTGACTACTTTTGAGTTGAGATAAGTCCTGGTCAACTCTCTCACGTTAGGTCGGTTTGTGCCACCAATGAGTCACCCCAATGGTCATCCTTGCTTTGAGAGATATAAGTCAATCACACATTCTCTCCCAAAGATGACCATTAACAATGGTAGTCAGTTCAATTTGTACTATCAACCTATCAATTGGTTCCTTATTGAAGTTGTAAGTCCAAGCTTTCTTCTAACTTGACCATTGCACCAAAGGCACCCTTAGGTGGTTAGCTCTACCTTTAATAAATCTAAGATAGACTAGATATTAGCCCATTCTTCTTAATCCATCGCACACCCATGTGGTCCATCTTAAAATTTAAATGAAATTGATTTTAATAATTCTTGAGTCGATATGAGTCCACAGTGGCATTCACTCAAATAGTCACCTTAGGGTTCGATTTATTGTGCTGATCACGTGGTTCTTATTTAGAATTAAGTCTTCCCAACCTTAGCCATTGCAACAAAGTCAACCCTTAGGTTGGTTAGTCTTACATGATAGACTATCCCTTTGGATTTGTAAATCTAAGATAGCCCAAGTGAGCATATTAGCCTTCTTAGTGGATCCATCGCAAACCGATAGGGTCCATTTCATCAAATTCACCATCCTCCCTCTGGTGGAGTCCAAATTTAAATCCAATTCATCACCAACCCATCTAAGCTCATATCTCTAGATGTGCCCTCAAAATGCAAATCATATCCTCTCCCTAGTGGAGCCCTCATTAAATCAAACTAAATCAAATCCCTATCCCTACTGGATGATATGAACTTGCTTCTCTAGTGGAAGGTTCATGCACTCATCCCAAGTGGATATTTTCTTCCCAAATCATATCAAAATCAAACTTTTATTCTGTGGACACCAACACTTCCCTAGTGGAAGGTTCATGCTTGATCCATGGATCTTTCCTTCCTCTCTTATGCCCTTGGCATAAGTTTACATTGCACTAAGATCTTGATTCCTTTTACATCTTGAGTTTAGTAGATCCTGTTAGTGGTTGCAATCCTTTGAATCATTTTACCACACCCTTAAATTACAAAGGCCTTGACCTCACTTTTGGAAGGGTTTAGGAAGAGGTTATGAAGAATTTAGGAAGCTACCCTATAGCCTTAAACCCAATCCTTACTTCCTTCTTCCAAACCAAACCTTAATTTTAAATGCAAATCAAATAAATCCAAATCCCAAATCAATGATAAAACCCAATTCAAATTCAAATTCAACTCCTCAAATCCCACCTAAATTCCAAATCAAATACAACTCCAAGTGATTGTAACCCATGATTAAATTTAAACTCAAAATCCTTCCTAAGCCATATGAACCACCTTCATATGCTAAAACCAAATCTAAATCAAATTTGGTTGATTTCTTTATAAATCAATCATTCCTTCATTTATATTCACAAATATAACTGAAATCTAAATTCAAACCATTCAAATCAAATCAAACTAAATCAAACCAAATCAAGTCCTTTTAAGCTTATATCGACCAACCTTAGCCAAATCTCAATCCAAATCAACCCAAACTCAATTGATTTCTTTATAAATAAATCATTCCATCATTTATATTCAAAAATATAAATGAAGCCCACCCTCCAATGAAAAAAAATAAATCAAACCAAATCAATTTCCTACTTAAGCCCTTTTGACCTACATCCCTCAACTTGGTCAAATTTGCTTCCAAACCACTCCAAACTCAAGTGATTTTCTCATGAATCATTTATATCTTCATTTATATTCATAAATATAAATGAAATATAAATCCAAGTGGCCAAAACTAAACCTAAATCAAATCAAATTCCCAATTTTAGTCTTTTTAGCCAAATTCTTGAACTTAGCTAAATGAAACCCAAATCAACTCACAAGCCATGGATTTCCTCATGATTCAATCATTCCTTCAATCATTATTTCAAATATAAACATAAACTACAATTATCAAACCAAATCCAAGCTAACCCAAGTCAAACCCAAGTTATCCCTTTTTGACTTGAATTATCATATGAACCAAAATCCATATGGCTTCAAACCATTTGCAATTGGATTTATATTTCCATCTCAAACCCATTTACCAATACACCTAAACTTGAATCAAGCCATGATCAAGTTAATTGACCCATTTATATCCACTTGACCCAAAGTGACCTAAAAGACCTTTTTGAGCCAAGTTCTAATCCAACCCAAATTGGATTGAACTAAGCCCACCTAAACCTCATATCATGATTAACAATCATCCTAAGGTGATCAACTACCTTGAATTGGGTCAAACCAAGTCAACTTGGTCCTTTGACCAGGTCAACCTTTAGCCCAAATGAAACCTAAACAAGCCAAAACCCATCATATGCTAAATTGATTGAAACCATTGACTTAAACCCACTCATAATCAATGATTGAACTTGATCAAACCCTCAACTGAGCCAAACCAAGTCTAATTGACCATTTGACCTAAGTTGACCCAAATTGGCCTAAAAAGCCAAAATGGGTCAAATCATGATTTGATCTAAATTGATTGCAACCAATACCTCAAGTTCATTCCAATCACTTATTGAACTTGACCAAAGCCATGATTGAGCCCAATTTGACCAATTGGTCATCTTGACCCAACCTAGCCCAAATTGATGGGTCCAAAATCCAAATTAATTCCAAATTAAACCAAACTAAAGCATACAATTATTTTCAATTAACCAATTGAACATGAACCAACACTTAACCAACTCAATTTGGTCAAATTGGTCAAACTTAGCCCATTTGACCTATTTGAATCCAAATGAGCCAAAATCAAACTAAGCCAAATTAATCAAAACTAGTTGAACCAAAACTCTTCAAAACATCATTTGAACTTGAAGCTTACGTATTGCTCCCAATTTGACCAATTAGTCAACCCAACCCAACCTAACCTAAATGAGCCTATTTTGACCATATGAAGCCAAATCACCCAAAACCAACCTATGGAACCTTGCTAGCCTAACCAAACTAGTCCTAACTCATTCCCAAACTAGCCCAAATCCATAGTAGGCCCCACCCAAGCAATGAACCATTGGACAAATCTTCTTTCCTTTGGCTCTTCACACTAACAAGTAATGTTGACTTCCCCATCACCATGGCAGCCTCCAAGGACTCAAGCGAGGCTCCACCTGACCCACCTAGCACACTTAATCCCCCTTAGGTCAGCCAAGGAACAATGGGAGTTCAACTCCTCCTCATACAGGCCAAAACCAAAAACTCATGGATTCAAGCTGAGAGATCTTTGCACACTAGTCCTTGGGAAGCCTCCCACAACTCCCTCCACTCCATACGAGACACGTGGAGTTGGACACGACCTCTCTGATGCCCTAACGGTGGCCTACCGGCCAAAACAAGCCAGCCCATGCCATATGTCCTTCACGCATGATTTTGGGGTATACTCCCTCAATTCGAGTGGGAATGGATACAAATTGCATTGAGAGAGTTCCCTAAGCATTTTTGAAACCCCACAGAGCCTTTCTAAGCATTCCCGATGCCTCCCTCGATTGAATTTCTCCTTTGCATGTGAAACTGAAATAGGACAGCCTTCTTCCAATCAATACTCCCTCTTTACTCAATCAAACCTAAATTCCTCACACCCACACCATTCTCATACTTCATCAAACTGAATCATCCCCGAGCCTTCTAACCACAAGATTGGAGTTGATCAGCGGCTATTACGTGTGTTGCTCTCTACACCAAATCAAGGCCATGCAGCTCAGTAGGGCTTCATCTTAACCAGATGAAGCTTACTTAGTCGTTCGAACCACCAGACATTAGCTCTGGTGATGTAATTTTGCAAAATTGAGCTCCCTAGTGAAAATCGTTTAGTCCTTTGTGAAGTGAATGTGCATTTGTGCGAGACTTAGAAGAGTTAGCAATAGGAATAGGTCATGACTTAGGGTGTTAGGAAAATTTGCCTACCTGTAGCTTGAACCATTCCTCACTTTCCTTCCTTCAAGCCAAACTCCAAATCAATCTTATTTGATTTTTTCCAAACTCAAATCAACTCCATGTGATTGAAATCCATGATTGAAATCCATAATTGAAATCCATGAATGAAATTCCTAAGTCCAAATCTTTCTTAAGTCCTTAATTTCCCTCTTAAGGACTTATCCAAAATCATGATCAAAACCAAATAAAATCCTTGAGATTTTCTCATGATTCATTTATATTCTCATTTATATTCATATATATAAATGAAGTATAAATCAATCAAATCAAATCCAAAATTAAACTCAAATCTAAAATCCTTCATAAGTCCTTAATTCTCACTTAAGGACTTAACCTAAATCGTATTCAAATCAATTCAAATTCATGGGATTTTCTAATAACTCATTTATATTCACATATATAAATGAACTATAAATATAAATTAATCAAACCAAATTCAAAAATTCAAGCTTCAAACTCCAAAATTTCCTAAGTCCTTTAAATTCCTTTTAATGGACTTAGCATAAATCATGATCAAATCACTTCAAATCCTTGAAATTTTTTCATGATCCATTTATATTCTCATTTATATTCACATATATAAATGAAATATAAATTCAATCAATCAAAACCAATTCCAAAAATCAAACTCAAATCCCCTCAAAATCCAACCTAAGCCTTTCAAGTCAAAATCTTGAACTTAGCTACATCAACTTCAACTCAAGCCAAACTCATGATTTTCTTTCATGATTCAATCAACCTACAATCATGAACCAAATATAAATATAAACTTCAATCACTTAATCATAATCTAATTCAAAAATCAAACCCCAAATCCCTTCATATTCTTCCTTTGAATATGAAATTGTCAAATGAATCAAAATATATTTTGACTTCAAACCACTTGCAAATGAATTTATATTTCAATCATAAGTCCATATACAAGTTCAATCAAACTCAAATCAAGCTTTGACCAAGCCATTTGACCCACTTAGGCTCACATGACCCAAAGTGACCTAAAGTATCCTTATGAGCCAAATTCTAATCCTAACCAAATTAGATTGAATCAAACTCACCTATGCCTCTCATCATGATCAACAATCATCATGGGATGATCAATCAATCAAATTGGGTCAAACCAAGTCAAACCTAAGGGTTGACCAAGTCAACACTTAGCCAAAATAGAACCTAACATAGCCAAAATCCACCATAGGCCAAATTGATTGAAGCCATTGACTTAAGTTCATTCATGAACTATGTTTGAACTTGACCAAGTCAACATTTAATCCTAACCTAGCCCAATTAGCCACTTGACCTAAGTTGACGTAACTTGACCTAAAAAGTCAAAATGTGTCAAAACTTGATCTAATTCAAATTAATTGAAACCAATGGGTCAAGTTCATTCCAAATCACTTGTTGAACTTGACCAAAGCCTCAATTGGACAACTAGACCTAATCTAGCGATTGACCTTAACTTGACTGAAAGGGTCATGTTGAGCCAAATTCAAACTTAAACAAAATTGATTGAAAACAAACATACTAATCCACTCCATATGACTAACCAAACCTAAACCTACCCTTGACCTAGCTCAAATAGGTCAAATGGTCAAATAGGTTAACTTGACCCATTTGACCTAAATGAAGTCATATGAGCCAAATTCAAAACTAAACCAAATTGAATCAAACCAAAGCCACCAAAACATTTCAAATGGTCATATGAACTTGAGCCAACCCTTGGTTTGACCCAATTTGACCGATTGGTCAACTTGACCCAAGTTGACCCATTTTGACCTAAATGGGTTAACATGAGCCAAACCATACCAAATAAACTCCAAATCCAGTGAAACTTGGCCAAACCTATTTTCTCAACATACCCAACATATTCAAATTCAAAAATCAGCCAAATGACCATTCTACCCTTAGGCCATGGAACAAATTTTTGTCAAATCCATGGGTAATTTGGTCAAGCCCTCTTCATATCAACTTGATACCTTCTAATAGGTCAAGTGGACACAATAAAGAGTGGTGCACCCAACCCAATGGGTTTGGGTCAGCCCAAATGGACCCAAGGACAAAAGCTCAAATTAATTCAAAATCCTCCCTCTTGATTTGAAGTACATGGGAGGTTACCAATCCACTCAAGAGCTCAAACCATCAAACAACCATTTCCATATGGTCAATTGGATCAAAATGGAAACCTAGCTTCGTGGTCAGATTGCCATGGGGAGATATACTCCTAATTCCATTTGAATTGATCACCCTTATTATCGATTGAGTCCTAGTGAGTGTTAGGAGCCATAAGAGAGCATTCCTAAGCTTCCTAGGAGGGATTTGAAAAGAGCATTTCTCAGTTTTCTTCATTTGAAAATAGGAGAGCTCCATTGAATCCTCAACTTCTTCCACACCACATTTTATTTCAATTGCCTTTGCACACTCCTGGGGATCAAGTCAAGTGCACCCAAGCTCTCATTCAAGTTCCCAAAGAAAAGAAGAGTTGAATTGGATCAAAGCCACAAGTAAGAGGAAGAGGTGTTGGTCCATAAAGAGATCTACTCAACCCCAAGGCCTGAAACTTTCAACAGGGCTTCATCTCCACTAGATGAAGCTACCTCATCGAGCTCGAGTGACGGTGATAGCCTCCGATGAGGTATGGAATTTTTTGACCACTAGGCTTAGGAGGTGTTGGTCCTTTCTGAAAGAAATTATCATGGCATGAGAATTCCACCATTGGATAGGCTTGTAATTGTGCTTAGATGGTGTGGGTACAATCTCAATCCAATCCGAGCTCAATCGAGCTACCTCTATGATCATGGACGGTCTCCATTGATCCTCATGGAAGAACAGGGAGAATCCTGGCCATCCATCCACACATTTTGGATGGACGGCTGAGATTAAATGCACATTTTATAAATCCTTTATCCCTTTTAAAACCATGAGATGATCCCGTTTGATCTTGATTGATGCGGATCAAACCGTCCATCACCGCGCCTGATGTGACATCTAAGTGGATGGTTCTGATGACGATGTAAAGCATCGACGCCCATGCCACGTGTTGTGTTGTGAGCTAAGGGGATTAGTTAGG
Source organism: Cymbidium sinense (assembly GCA_021442155.1). NCBI lineage: Eukaryota > Viridiplantae > Streptophyta > Magnoliopsida > Asparagales > Orchidaceae > Cymbidium > Cymbidium sinense. The sequence continues at coordinate 244,352,953 of CM038214.1, forward strand.
GATTTAGTTTAATTTAATTAATCCCCTAAGCTTCAAAAATTCATATTTCCCTCAATAAAAAAAAATATGAGGTAAATTTCTATGGAAAGATAATTAAATCTAGAATATTCTAAAATTGATTTCAATGGATTTTGAATTATGCTTTTTTTCTGATTTTTGGGTTTTAATGGAAATCCTATTTTGCTAATTATCCCTTAATTAATCCTTTGATTAATCCCAAACTTCTTGGGTATGTTTTGGGGGATGACTTCTCCCCAATTTTCTTGGGATTTATTGAAGGCTTAGGGGAATTGCAAATGTATTTCTAATTACTCCCATAATGTAATTAAGGATAATTAAGAGTGTGATTAGTGTTTTTATCTCTCATTGAAGTTGATTGAGGGTAGATCTAGTGAATAGGAGGCTTAAGAAATAATTTTGGGATATTTCTCCTAAGCTATTCCCTAAATCTACTTTTCTTTCCTTAATCTTCTCTTAATTAAGGGTTAATTCATTAATTACCCTCTTAATTAATCTCTAAAAATTTTAAAACCTTCTAGAACTTAATTAATCTACTTTAGGTAGATGCTTAGGCATTCAAGAGCCTAAGTTCAATTAAGAAAAGCAAAACCCAACTCACATGTTTGAGGAGTGTTTTGAAATTACTTAAGTTAAACCCCTTAGCTTAATTAACCATTAATCTTGAGCCAAATTGCATTAGGCCCTTTTCTTCCTAGGTGCATTGCAAATTTAAATTCCTTGCGAGGTTTTATGTCATCTCATTGGCTCATAATTACTTGGTTAACTATGCTAAGGTGGTGTATGTAAGGGTTAATTAACTTCCTTAAGTCATACCTTAACCTAATTAAGATATAAAAATGAATCTAATCATCTAAAAATTAAATAAAAAAATATCAAACACATGTGGGAATAGGCTAGGAACAACAAACTCAACTCACATTTTCAAAATTAAATCAAACTCATCAAACAAAATCACACTAAATGAACTTTGATTTATTTTAAACTTTCTTATTTCATATGATTGTCTTTAGGATTTAATTAAAGTGAATGTGTTTACATGCTTTCATTACTTTTATTCTTTTCCCAACATGTTAAATTTGTATGTCATGTGATTTCATGCATTCATACTTTTCAAAATTCAAATTTAAAATGAAAATGTTTACTTTATGTCAAATTTGCATGTGTTGGCTAAAGTAGAAATATGAGTGGCTATTATCACTATTAAATTCAAATTATTTCTAAAATATATGAATCAATTATCAAAATTGGAAGTGTGCTACTTATATTTTAATTATAAGCTTGCATGTGAATAAGATATAAAGATCTGCTTAGTGTAGGCTTTCCTTCCTTTCTCTTTTAGTGTAGTTTTGAATAGGATTGGCTAAGATGTGTGGTTCATTTGAAAAGAACCTAACACTTGCCTAATTCTATATCCTATTCATTCCTATACTATCAATTGAGGAATATACATATACTTGCATATATAAATTGCATAAACCAAATAAATCAATTAATACAAATTTTTGCATTCTTTCTTTGCCATTCATTTCTTTTGTACACATGTTTATGTTTAAGGAAAGTGGTATATTTTTCTAGACAACCCCGAGGTTGTGAGGCTTTAAATAGCCGTAAGTAGGTTTTGTAACTTATACCTGTAGTTAACAATGGCGTTGCACTCACTTATGCCTTTCTTGCTTTCATGTGTACATATGAAAATTGGATATGAAACCCCTTTTCTACTCAATGAAAATCATGCATCTTAAACTTCCAAATTTCCTTAAATTAATTACTTAGCATGCATCATAAAGTGTGTTAAATATTCTCATTTGTATGTATATATGCTTAGGACTCATTCATATGCATGTTATACATGTTGGAAAAGAAATGAAGTAATGTATGTTTTGTGAATTTGGTTCATTTTATTTAATTTTAAAATGCCTTTCTTTTGAATGGGTTTGTTTAGAGTTCTTCTAAACTTAGGATTAATTAAAAAACTTAATCAAAATATTCACTAAACAAAACTAAAATGTGAATCCACTTTAGAAATTACTTAGGTTAGGGAAGGAAGAGAAGTTCTCTTCTCTTTCCCTCTCTTTATAACTTAGTAATTGTAGGATTCACTTGAACCTAATCAAAACATGAAAAATCAATCAACCCAAAATCAACTAAATCACTTAAATGAAACCCTCCTCTAAGTTGAACATGCTTCAGAAAATTCTAACTTAAAGCATAGCTAAGCATACCACACAAACCTCACAAAGCACTTAGCCTAAGTCACCACTTCTAGCTTTAGGTTAGGGTGCATGATTTGATGTTTGTTCTATTTTGTGATATATGTTTTAGACTGGATGTTAGCATGTATGCTCATAGAATGAATGGTAGGGCAATCTTAGTCTAACCATTATTTTCTGTAGGGGATTGTGCTTAAGGGGCGTTATAATAAAAAATATAAATGCTTTTGCTTGGTGCTTTATACCCTAATCATAATCCAATAGGTCAGGTGGACTTAGTCACCCATGTGTGGAGTGATAAGCAATATACATGCTTGGGATTTGTATGGTTTGTTTTAGCTAATCTCTATTTTGCAGGTGTTAGTTAGATTTCCATTCTTTTTTCTTTTCATGTAAATTTTGTAATTAAAATTTTGGAGTGATTATTATGGGGATTAGGATGAGATTTAGTAAGATCTTATCTTATGCACCATGAGGCCTTTGGAGCATCCACCTTCCAATCCAAAAGAAGGAACCAAAGAAGAAAGAAGAAGAGAAGAAGAAAGAAGAAAAGAAGAATGAAGAATGAAGCTTGAAGACCCCAATAACAATGAATTTCTTGCTTAATTATAATTTAATTCATTTGTAATATGGGTTGTATAATGGTAGAGCTTGGCTACCAAATTTCTTTTCACGTTTGTGCGATGGTGCTCGACCACACTCGACCCCTTATTCTTTTTGCGATTAGCTTTATAAATTGATTGATGATTTGTTTAGCTTTTGCATTAAGTGGCATCTTTTCCTAGTTTCTTCCTTGCTTTATGTATGGCCTGGATGTGGATTAGGCTCTTAGGAAAAATAAATCTTTTACCAAATCTAACAACACAAAACTAAAAATAAAGAATTCATAACCTCACCTAAAGCTTAGGTTTAAAATCAAGATAAAAGAATTAGCAACCCCTTAGTTGGATGAGTATTTCTTTTACAATATCATGCACAAATGCATCTTATTTTACTCTTGATTAGAGGGCTTCCAACTTTTCCAGAGAAACTTGGCTTGACCTTTGAGATCCATGGTGGAAACACACCTCCTCCCTTCTCAATAATTTTGGCCAATAACTTTATTTCTTATGCATTAGGCATATGAATCCTATTAGCCTGAGCCAAAGTAATTGTCCAAAATAAAAATATAATGAAATCTGAATTGCATTAGATTTAGGTCATTTGAAGCATCCCCTTACATGATCTAGTCTCTTTAGGGAGTGGGTTTAAGGACTTAGTCTCTATTTAAATAAATAATAGCCCAACTATCTTGCATAAGCATAAGACTTGCCTACATGTATTTAAAACCATAGGAGGAGTTAGTTGGTGGCCACTCCCAGGGGGTTGTAAGTCCAATAGTTGGGTGGTTTATCCTCTCTTGTGTAAGTAAACCATATGCCCATTTTGCCTTAGATTTAGGTCATGCTTTTGGCCCTCATCAAAGCTCCCTAGATTCAGGTTTTGAGGTTGCTCCTCCCTTCTATGGGCCATAAGCATAAATCCTCACCTCTTAGGCATCTCCTTAATCTTGTGGTAAGGAATCATAAGTCCTAAATTTCTAATAAAAAATGCAACTCAAACAAATTAAATCAATTTCAAAAATGTAAAGCCAAACCATAGGATAGTTTGAGATGCTCGATAGGTTTCCTAGCATTGTGGGCATCTCCTACTTATCTTTCTTTTGGCTTTGATAATAACTCCCCTGTTTGATCAATCCCATTTGATCTTCAAAAATGAACTAATCGATTGATAGTCCTTTACTATTGAAATCTTTGAAGACAATGATCATTTAACTTAATCAAGAGCATTCCTAAGGGATCCTGTCCCTTAGGATGTCATTAACTATGGGGACTTGCCCATGTAGGAAAATTAATGAATCTGGTTTAAAATAAATTTTGGTTTACTTTTCCATGTAAAGGTGGGGAAGAATCTCTATTACATATGCAAGCTCATCATCCTTAGCAGTCGTTATTGAGGTGATTAGGTCCATTAAAGGGTTGTCACTTCTATCTTTTGAGATAGTAGACTATTCCTCGATGACATACACGATCACAATAAGCACATCTGGATCTCATGGTGTCCTAAAAGAAGAATTTTATATTCTTGCTTTTCTACAATTGAAGGTGACCATATAGAAATTTTCTCCATAGATTTTTTGGCTCCTGGGAAGGTTCCTCTCTCCATCTTTGGTAAATGATCATTGTCTTTGAGTATGATAGTGGGTCTACTTTGGTATGAATGCTATCTTTCTTTCCATTGGTACTTAGCTTATTTCATTCTTAAGTTGAGTTAGCCAACATCTTTAGGTTTTAGGACCTCACTCTGTGTTGGTCTTAAAACCCCTGTTGGGTTCTCCAATGGGTAAAAATAAAAAGATCTAAATAAAAGAAAATACTTAAAGACTTCCTCCTTATCATTTTCATGATAAGGAAAGGTTCATTCTTAAATAATAAAGACAAATTTAATTTTCCATAAGAACTTTGCTTTTCAAAAAGCACTCTTTCAAAAATGCACTTAATAAAATATTTTTCACAAAAATTTTGTCACCCTCATTTAACAATTCCCATAATTGTTACATGTAGGAATTTTTCAAAAAAATAAAACTAACAAAATTTTCCGAAAGCACAAATGAACATCTTCCTTCAATTCATTTTGATGAAAATTTCATTTTTAAAATAAAATGAACAATCATCTTTCCAAAAATCAAAATCAAAATCAAAAATAAAGTTTTCAAAAAGCACACATGAACCTTTCCATTCAATACACTCACACCTATTGAATGGAAGTTTTATTTTTCAAATAAATTAAATTTTCTAAAAGCACAAATGAACATCTTCCTTCAATTCATTTTGATGAAGATTTTATTTTCTAAATAAAATGAACAATCATCTTTCAAAATAAAAAATAAAGTTTTCAAAAATCACGCATGAATCTTTCAATTCAATACACTCACACCTATTGAATGGATACCTAAATTTCAAGGATCCTAATTTTTCAAAAATCAAACATCCAACAAACAAATGAAACACTTAAGATCTTCTTAGCATACTTAAATTTGCTAAAAATCTTATTTTTAAAAATTAAATAAAACAAACTTGGGTCCTTCACTTAGCATACCTAAATTTGCTAGTTGAATTCATTTTCAAAATCAAAATAACACTTCATAAAAAAAAACAATTTTAAAAAAAAGCACTCATTTAGCATATCTAAATTTGCTTGATAAAATTCAAAATCAAACAAAACAAAATTAATTGAACTAACATACCCAAATTTGTTAAAGATCAAAATCAAAAGAAAATCTAAAAATTCAAATAAACATGTACATGGAAGCATCCTTCAAAATATTTGAATCCATCTTCACATACTAAATTTGTTGAAGTTGGATTCATATTCAAAATCTCTTTCAATCAAATTTCAAATCTTTATCCATTTGAACCCACTTAACACTTCCAAGTTGTTGGATGTGGGTTCAAATTTTCAATTCAAATTCCTACAAAAGAAATCTAATAAGCTCATTTTTTTTATTTAAATTTCTTTGACATTTCAACTAGATAGTTTTTTCCTCTTTTACTTGATCTAAAATGGTTGGTTCATAGAAGTTCATTTTCACTTTCTCATGGTATTTGGCTTTGGATACCAACTTTCCATCATCATACACTTATCCTCTTTGGTAGAGGATTGAAGTGAGGATTACATGTGACCTCACCTCATGATAGTCATAGGACCATTTTCTCATGATTGATCTACCTATTATCTCCTTATTGAAGAGGAAAGCAATTAGTCCACAAATATTGTGACACATTTGCTTAGCTCAGTACCCCATGGTTTCTCACCATAAGCACCTCTATACCCTCAGTAAGGCTCCCCAGTCTCGGGCTTGCCTACTTTTTTATCAGTCCACTCCTCCCATCCTGCAACCCCATAGAATAAATTTTGCATGATCAGCTCCACTAGGATTCAAGATGGAAAAAAATTTATTTTTGATGAGTTCCATTTTTACTTTATTTTTAAACTAGTTCCATCATCTCTAGATACAGAGAGGATGTTAGAAGGATTTGCTCATCACCTCAATGGTACATCATCCAATTCACAGAGGTCATACCTCGATCATCTTTATGCTTTGACTTATATTTAAATAGCACAATTTGATCTTCACCCTCATAGTGTGAAGCATATCCATCAAAGGGCTAGAGGCCCATCTTCATATTCACAGGGATAGATGGAGTTGATTAATAAGTTGGCGACTTCCATTTTTCTACTTACGCTACACCCAACCATAATAGCATTCACTTGGGACTAGTAATCATAGGACATCTGCATAAGAGTTAGTGGTGTCTCCACCACTCACCCCATTTGCCATTCTAGTCATCCATCTCAATTCCATCTTATGAAGGATATCAGGAGAAACATTGTTGATCCTATGGCCGATCCATCTACCACTTATTGGTGAGGTGAGCTCTCTGCTCACCTTCTACCCTGGTGTGCATGAAAGTGGCGACCTCTAGCATTGTGGTTCAAACTCTTGTACATAGGATGGACATGGTGGCAGTTTTCAGAGATTATGATAATCCAGCTGATGATGGAACATCATAGGATTGTCACACCTCTAGTGGTGGGTATATGCCTCATAGTGAGTATAATCCATAGGATTGACTCTCCGGTGTGAGGTTCGTGCTCTCGGTCATGATAGTGATCTCCCATCTATTTGGACTTGCTGGATTGATTTTCTTTAGATGAGATAGTGACATTATTTCATAGAAAAGAAGGAGATCTTGGGGTATGATTCTCGATGAAGAGAAATCATGATCCCAATGACTTGTTGAGTAGGTTGTCATGGTTGATCTGAGGATCTTCTTAGGGCGATAGCCATGGAAGGTGATGAGGTTGATCAAGACCGCCCAATCAACCCAGCACCTCTGACATCAGTTGAGGTAGAAAGATGAGTAGATAGATAGAATGGTATGAGTTAAAGGACTTGTTAGCAATAGTTTCAGTGCTTGAAGACAAAGTTTATCATACATTTGACATATCATGAGTTAGTGCATGTCTTGGACAAGACTTTGCCTCTCTGTTAGCAAGGTAGCACTAGCATATAGAAAAATAGTGGAAAGTACTCCATATAGACATAAAATCCATGGTTGGCACAAGTGAAGGAAGCATTGGCACAAGCAGGAGGATCATCGGTTAAAGTGGGTTCAGAGGAATTGATGCTATCCAATATCCCAAGGGTTTCCTTCCTTCAAAGCGATGGCAATGAAACCCAAGGAACACATAGCACATTCGAGGTGGGTTATTCAACACGTGATAGCGCTTGCTTTTCTCGCCTTTAGTAGCATGGTTCTTTGATTGGTATGCTAAACTTCCCGATTGAAAGATATTTGTTGAGTTAGAGAACTCTTCAACAAGAGGTTTTAAATCGAAAGGTTCTGTAGTGATCTAGTTGCCAACAACACAGTGAGTCCCTTGATTATATTCTCGATGGGCTCTGAGTATGAAGTCGAACCATAGGTGGCCATGCCATTGAGATTCTCTTGAAGAATATCATGGCTCAATTTCTTCATGCTTAAGGCTTCACTATCAAGACATTTGAAGTTAATCAATAAGGTGTAGTCTACAAGAGAGGCCAAATAGTTGCCTTTTAAGATCGGTTACTAGCAGAAGCCCGAAGGTCTATGAAGAAACTAGGAGTAGTGGTGGTAGATAAGGAGAAGCATAGATCAATCGAGAGACCATGACCTGGTGACCTCCACCTCCTTTGCCACCGGGGTAGCCCTACCAACCTCCCAGATAGCCTCCATGGCTAACCATACCATCACCATACCACCCCATGTGTATACATAGCAGGTAGCTATGGTCCTACTCTTTTAGATAAGCAACAAACCTTATTCTTTTAAGAGGGATGTAATCAGGAAGATCTTTAAGAATGTCTTAAAGAAACTTGATTTTCAGCTACTTAAGCCTATGAGACCAGAGAAATTATGCAAAAGTCATGATCCAAACTTTTACCCCTACCACCATATGCTAGGCCACATTTTAGAGGATTGCTTCACATTCAGGGGCAGATGGCTTTAAGGGGTGTAGTTATCCCAAAGGAATACATGGAACAACCATCATTCCATTAGGGTTCCATGGGGATACATATGATCTACCAAAACTAAAGAAGGTTGGGATATTTCTCATCTAAAACCTCTATGAAGATCATCCGAAGATCAAGCTTTCCTTCAGTGCAGTTTAAAACCTCCAACATCAAGGAAGGTTTGCAAGTTGTCGTCAACTTGAGGAAAGAGCTCAAGAGCATCATGTGTTGGCGATATCCCAAGTAGCACCACATCGAGCCCAACCTCCGGCATTTGGCTTCCACCAGGGACTTCTTTCACTTAGTAGCTCTACTTCTTACTAGTAGAACTCTTATATCAGGATAAGAGTGTCAAATCCTTTACCCCAATCACTTTGATTTTCTACTTGTACCTCCAAATAATTCCAAAAAATTGAAGAATAAAGCTAGTTTGAATTACATGCATGTCACTTATGGGTTGTCTTCTTCTATTCCTAATTATAACTCTTGTCAGAACTATAACATTGATCTTCCTCTTTGATTTAGGTTGGACTTTCTACTGAACACATGGGTTCCCCTCTTAAGATAGACATAGAATCATTCAGAGGGTCCCATAGGAGAAGCTGTGGTGTGCTTGTGTGTAGAACCTTCCATTATCGCCGAGATCATAAGTCAACCTCCTAGTGACAAGTTCTACCTCTGGTAGCACCTCAAGATAGAGGAAACAAGTCATTGGTATAGAAGATCAGAAGCCCTTCCACAGCTCCACCCAGATATGCTTGTGGAGAGAGCCCAGGTACACAATGTCCTTTCTCATCTAAGAAAGTTACCATCTAAGCTAAGCATATATGATGCCCTTGTCTTATCCAAAGAGATGAGAAAATCACTAATCAAGGATCTCCTTGATCCTAAAATATGCTTAGCTCAAGACCATTATAGGTGAGGAAGCATTATACAAAGAAGCTCAAGGGATCACCTTCATAGATGAAGACCTTCTTGGGGACTTGGAGCATCGTCATCTACATCTCATGACATGGGAGTTACTTGCAGAGTTCTGGATTTGGTGCATCGATGAATATTATGAATCTAAAGATCCTTGCCTATTTGAGGATTAACATATCTACACTCCGAGGAGATCGGATGATGTTGAGAGGATTCAATGACTAAGGTGAGCAAACTTTAGGTTCTATAGTGTTACCTTTGGAGATAGGTGACTGGAAGACTGAAGCCAAGTTTGACATCATTGATTTGAATACTTCATTCACTACTTTGCTTGGTAAGCCTTGGATACATTAAAATAAGATCATTACATCCTCCCTCCATCAGTGCATCAAGTTCAAAAAAGATGGGATTGAATACCATGTCATCGGACATGAAAAACTATTTTTAGTTAGAGAGGTTGAGATTTATGAGGGTGCGACCTACTATCTTCCTCAAAACACCCTTTTTTGTGGGCTTGGACAAAATTCAAATTCAAATACAAAAGAAAATGAAAATGAAAGAAAAGACAAGATAAAAGAAATGAAAAGAAAAATAAAAGTCCAAGTGAACAAGAAAGGAGAATTGAAGAAGAAATAGATCAACATATTACATTCCACCCACAGTTCATTCCATCATATGAATATGTGTGTAAGATGGCTCAACCTCCACCAGTAGAGAGGCGGCGTTCAGAGGTGGGAGACCCCTTAGTTGGCCATCATGAGGTCATGTTCAGTTAGAGTACCCCTACTATTCACATAGACTTGGAATCTAGCTTGGAGGATGAGTTTAATGTGATTAGTATATCAGCCAACCCCTCTCAATGGGCTCCATTGGAGGTGACTTTCGATCTAAATAGAGATGAAGACCAGGCCTCCAGACAAAGAAAATCATTTGAATCTGGTTTATGTGAAACTATTAGGCGTGGTTGTAACCTTAGCTCTTACCACTTACATCTCTAAAGTTGAAGGTTTAGTAGTTAAGGAAGTCCCTAAGTCTTCTGGTGACATGAAGTAGAAGAAGTTCTTTTTGGGATCATCATCCTCAAGTCCTGAAGTTGATGTAGAACTTGAGGAGGATTCATTTAAAGAATTAATAGAATTACCATTTGACTTTTACTCGCCCTGTGTTCATAATCTTATACAAAAAGGTTTAGTTCCTCACACATGGTCCAAGCATAGGTCAAAGTACTTTGAAATGCTATGGAACAATATAAAGGCAGGGAAGCACAATCAAGAGTAGGACTAGGATTCGGTATAGTGGGTCCAGTCGATGATGATGATTACTGCTTAGTTATTACCAATCATTTGGAGTCTGATAAGTTCTTCTCACACAATGCCAACTCTTATGAGAATGTGTGTTTAGAAACCTCAGATGATCTCCAAATCAATGAGGGAATGCCAGAGTTTGAAGAGGAGATTCATTCAATAATTAAAAATTTTAAAGAAATCAACCTCTGGATAGAAGAAAATCCACATCTGACATACATCAGTTTGTTGCTAAATGAAGAAGAAACCAATGACTTAGTAAAGCTATTAACGAGTTTAAAGACTTCTTTGCATGGAGTTATGAAGAGATGCTAATTATTTCCACACGTAGTAGTCCACAAGCTAGCAATAAATCCTAATGCTACCCCTATTAAGCAAGCTCTTAGACGCATGTGATTAGAAATTGAACAACATGTCATTTCTAAAGTCAAGAAACTGATCGATGCTGGTTTCATCAGGAAGAAAAATATCCTACCTAGTTAGCTAGTGTCATCCCAATTAAGAAGAAGAATGGACAAATTCGAATATACATCAATTTTAGGAACTTAAATAAGGCATGTCCTAAGAATGAGTTTCCTCTTCCTATACTAGAGTTAATGGTGGACATCGCCTCATCTCATGTAGTCTTTTCTTTCATGGATGGGTCATCTGGCTATAACCAAATCAAGATCTCTCTTGAAGATGAAAGAAACACTGCTTTCTAAACCCCGATTGGAATCTTCAGTTATATGATCATGCCTTTTGGCCTTAAAAATGCTGGTGCTACATACCAACGGGCCATGACTTAGAACTTCTATGAACACATCCATCATTAGGTTAAGTGCTACGTTGATGATCTAGTAGTCAAGAGCAGAGAAAAGGATGACCACCTCTTTGACTTGAGAGTAGTTTTTGAACAGTTAAGGCAATATAACCTCAAAATGAATCCCCTGAAGTGTGCATTCAAGTAGCTTCAGAGAAATTCCTTAGGTTTATTTTTCGACACTGAGGAATAAAAATAGATCTTGAAAAGATTAAAGTTATCTTAGAAATGCCACCTCCTAAGAGTTTAACTCAACTTATATCCTTTCAAGGATGATTGGCATATCTAAGATGCTTTATCTCCAACCTATCGAGGAGATGCAAGCCATTTTCAGCACTTGTCAAAAAAGATGCCAAGTTCAAGTGGGATGACAAGTGCCAGCATGCCTTCAAAGACATCAAGCAGTATTTGGTGAAGCCATCATTTCTAGTAGCCCCTATCCTGGGTAGGCCACTCATCCTCTACACTGCTGCATTGGATGACTCTCTCGGGGCTCTGTTGGGCCAAGCTAATGATGAAGGGAAGGAGAGTGCTCTCTACTACCTCAGCCATCATCTGATTCCAACTGAAATGAACTACCCACCTATTAAGAAACATTGACTAGCTTTGATCTTTGCTTCCTAAAAGCTATGACACTACATGCTTTCTCACAAGGTGAACTTGATCTCCAGAACAAATCCACTGCAGTACCTCATGACATGGCCAATGCTATCTAGATAATTGGCATGATGGTCCATGATTATCTCACAGTTTGATATCACGTTCGTACCCCTCTATGCGGTAAAAGGACAAGCACTAGTAGATTTCTTAGAAGCACACCCACTTCCCACTGATTCTCCACTTAGTGATGATCTCCCTGATGAACAAATCATGAAGTTAGGGGAGGCTGGCAACCGCTAATGGGAGATGTATTTTGATGGTGCAGCTTCTTTCCTCAAAGGGGAAGCACCATGATCTATTCTCCCAGGAAAGGTAGAGGTAAGAATAGTTCTTCTAATGCTAAACCCTGATGTGATGAGATTCTCATACTATCTTTCCAACCCCTACACTAACAATGAAGCTGAGTATGAGGCTTTGATTGCCGATTTGAGTTAGCCATCACTATCAATGTCAAGAGCTTCAACATCTTTGGATTTTGAGTTGGTCATCAACCAGATTGTCAGGTCCTACAAGGTCCTCAAATCCAAGCATCATCATTACTATGAGTATACTATGAAGCTATTGGCCCAAATTCCTAAAGTCACCATCTACAAGGTTCCTCGAGCAAAGAATGCAGTAGTAGATGCTTTGGCCAAACTTGCCCAAAAATTGGCTTCGGAAGATGAGTCCATTTCAATAAGGGTCCAAAGTAGACAAGTCCTTTCCCATATTGATGTTGAACTCATCGAGAGACTTTCTCTTGGAGGGGAGGTTATCGTTGCCAAAATGGACAAGGAGATGGATTGGAGGTAACCATTCATAGATTACATGAACACCGGTAAACTATCTCAAGAAAAGTCATAAGCCCATCAGGTGAAATAGAGAGCTCTCTCCTACGCTCTTATTGATGGCACCCTATACCGTCCTTTAACCAAATGTGGTTACATTGTTTAGACAAACACGAAGCGTGGCATTATAACTGAGGTATATTCAGGTCTATACGAAGCACATCAATCAGGTTTGAAGATGAAGATGAAGATCAAGCAACTTGGATACTACTAGCCTTCGATGATCACAGACTACATGGATGTAGCTAGAAGATGCCATCAATGTCAGGTACATGGTGTGGTCCTCCACCAACCACCCAACATTCTACACCCTACATTGGCCTCATGAACATTTGAGTGTTGGGGTACCGACATTGTAGGTCCGATCAATCCTCCTTTTTCCAAGGGGCATCGATTCATCTTAGCTGCCACTAACTACTTTTCCAAGTGGGTGGAAGCCATCCCACTCAAAGAGGTCATAGCTCAACATGTGCTTCAGTTTTTTAGAAACTATATCAATTATAAGTTTGGGGTGCCTTGACAAATTATATTCGATAATGGTACTACATTCAAAAGCACAAAGATCAATAGCTTCGCCAGAAGACATGGTATAGATTGGAGATACTCCACCATCTACTACCCTAGAGAAAATGGCTTAGCAGAAGCATTAAATAAAACTCTCATCCAGATACTTAAAAAAACTCTTGATGATAATAAACGATAGTGGAACTAGAAATTGGTCAAAGCCTTGTGGGCCTACCACACCACAGACCGAACTCCAACTCAGTCTACATCATTTTCCTTAGTGTATGGGTCCAAAGTTGTTCTGCCTTTAGAAGTTCAACTCATGTCACTAAGGATAGCATTGGGTAGCAAGATCCCTATAGAGAAGAATGCAAAGTTATGATTATAAGAGCTTGAAGGTTTGGAAGAAAGTCACCTAAGGGCATGCCAGAACCTCGAGTTGTACAAGGCCAAAATAATTCAAGCTCACAACAAGCTAGTCAGCCCTAGGTCTTTCGACTAGGAGAACTAGTGTTAGTCCTAAGGAGACCAATTATTTCCCATCAAAAGATGGGAGGAAAGTTTGAACCCACTTGGGAAGGCCCCTATGTCATAGAGAAGGCCTTCTAATGAGGATCTTATGAGCTTATTGATTGTAAAGGGGAACACCCGATGCTTCTATTAATGGGCTCTATCTAAAGAAATATTACCCATGAAACAAATCATGTTTGAAAATAATCATTAATAAAAAGAACAAAATTTGATTCCATTCATCAAATCTTCTCTTCTTTAGAAGTGTTGTTTGCTTGTCTTGAGAATCTGCCGTGATGTGTCTAGGGTAGGTGTAAGAGTCCCCTAGTGGCATCCTATCCCTTTTTCATAACACAAAAACAATCTCCTGACGCTATTAGAATAGGTGCAAGAGAACTTGAGAGGCATCCTATTTCAACTAGCACAACTAAGTTAGGTGTGAAAGAACCCAAGAGACATCCTTTCTTAGTGGGAATCCTATTTGTTGTCCATGGCACCATTTCATCAAATCCCCTAGCATGTTTAAGGTTGGTGTAAGAGTCCCGTAGAGGCATCCTATTCCTTTTGACACATGCATAAAAATAAACATAAATCTTTTATCTTAAGCTATTTTGATGTGGGAGCGAGCCCTGTGGCACTCACTCATTAGCTCTAGGTCAGGTTTACATGCTACCTCGCTAGTATGTCACCCTTATGGTTCCTTATTTTGGAGGATGTGAGTCCCCACACTTTTTTCCTAACTTGACCATTGCAAACTAAAGAGGGCCTTGTTAGTATGGTTTCACCGCCGCTAAGCTACCTCATGTTGACTTTGTTTAAGAAGATGTGAGTCCCCATGCTTTCTTCTTGAACTCTCCATCATGAACTAACTAGGTCATGTATATTTGAGGTTTAGGATAAGTCCCCCATATGCTCCTTTCTCTTGACTACATTTGAGTCAATATAAGTCCCCATGGCATTCACTCAAGAGTTCTAGGATGGCACCTGTCGAGCCAAAGATAGACTATCCCAATAATCAATTCCACTATAAGAGTATGTGAGTCCCCGAGCTTTCTTCCTAAGATGATTATTGAAAACTGACAGACACATTAGGTTGGTTGATGTTCGCTATGTTGACAGCAACTCACCCAGTTAATACACCACTCTTGGCAGATATGAGTCCTTGAGCTTTCTCCTTTAGTTGGACACCAAATACCTATTGGATATATGACTAACCAAGTCATCTTCTCCAGGGTTTTGGATTAAGCCCTTAGCAGCCCCATCCCCTGCGAGTACTCTATTTGGATCACATCCTTTGCGACCCCATTTAGACACAGACCGGTTACTTTTGGATTAGATAGTTCCCCTTTCCTAGTAGACACCTTTGTCGTTGGAGAATTTGTTCAACTGATGCGCAGATTCTCCCTTAGTTTAGTAAATCTGAGATAGGTCTAGGCTGATATAAGCTCCTTCTTAGTTTGATCACTCATAAACTAACAGGGTCCACAATAAAATAAACTAAACCAAACTAACAAACAAAAATTAATTTTCTTGTGTATTAGGAATTCAAGCTCGGCCCTTTTCCAGTGGCATCTTATCTTTAGCCAATGTCAGAACTCCCTATAGGAATTGCGACTACGAGTTGAGATAAGTCCCGTCAAGACTCATAGTTGCCTTTAAGTTCAATCTATTTTTTAAAAGTACGATAATCATTACACTTTAAAAGATGTAAGACTATGATGCATTCTTTCTTCCATGATTGTCGCAAACCAACGGGCAGCCCTAAGTCGGGTTTGATTTGTTACCCAAAGCAACCGATCACCCAGTGGTCTTTTATAGTAGAAGATGTGAGTCCCAGAGCTTTCTTCCCTTCAATTGATCAATGCAAACTGAAAGGAACTCCTTTGATTGGACAGTTCTGCCATCGGCCAGGAAGCTACTCCCTTTGGTTCAATGAATCTAAGATAGATTTTGGCTGATGTAAGCTCTTTCTCAGTTTGATCCATCTCAAACCAATGGAATCCAGCAAAATAAATAAACAAATCAAAAAAATGAAATTAATCTTTGACTATTCTTGAGGCAATTTAAGTCCCCCAGTGGCATTCATTCAATAGTCAGCCCTAGGTCGGGTTTGATTTGTTGCCCAAAGTAACCAATCACCTCAATGGTTCCTTATTGTGGAAGATGTGAGTCCCCATGCTTTCTTCCTAACTCGACCATGGTATATCAAAAGGCACCCCTTTGGTTGGATAGTCCTACCATGTGATTGGTAGATTAATCCTTTTGAATTGATAAATCTAAGATAGGTCTTGGCCACCATGACCCCTACACAGTGAAGTTCATCGTAAACCTATGGGATCCATCATAATCAAAATAAATAAATCTAAAAATGAAATTAATCTTGACTATCTTGGAGCTGATCTAAGTCCCCCAACAACATTCACTCAATAGTCATTGGTTCAATCTGCCTTGCCAATATATTACCCTAGCAACTGGTTCCTACTTTGGAGGATGTAAGTCTACTATGCTTTCTTCCTAGTATAGTTGTTGTATACTGAAAGGCACCACTTTGGTTGGCTAGTCCTACTATGTGTTTGGTAGACTACCCCTTTGGATTGGTAAATCTGAGTTAGGTCTTGGTCTCCATGGCTCCTACTCAATGTGACCCATCGCAAACCAACAAGGTTCATCTCAAAAATTCAAACCTAATAAAATTGAAACAAATTCAACTCTCTTCCCCAGTGGAAATTTCTCCTCAGTGAGACCTCAAATCAAATCAAACCTCTCATCCCCTTTGTGGATGACTTGAGCGTGCTTCCTTGGTAGAAGGTTCATACTCTATCCCTAGTGGATTCCTCCTTTCCTCTCTTATGTCCTTGACATAAGTAGAGCCATTACTAAGCTCTGGATTCTTCTACACCTTGGGTTAGGGATAGATTGTTTCTGTTAGTGCTTGTGATCTTTTGGTGTTGTTGATCATTTTGGTCAACACCAATACATGCAGTGTTCCTTGTCAGTCCCACCACACCTATTGGGTGCCCTTTGTTGACCTCATTTTTAGGATGAGCTCTCAACCGCACCCCCCCCATCTTAGACATAGGACTTCTCTTAGACTTTAAGAGTTCCTTAGTCTTAAGACTCATCTAGTGATTAGGAAACATTGCCTACCCTTAGCTTGAACCATTCCTCACTTTCCTTCCTTCAAATCAAACTCCAAATCAATCTTATTTGATTTTCTCCAAACTCAAATCAACTCCATGTGATTGAAATCCATAATTGAAATCCATGAATGAAATTCCTAAGTCCAAATCTTTCCTAAGTCCTTAATTTCCCTCTTAAGGACTTATCCAAAATCATGATCAAAACCAAATAAAATCCTTGAGATTTTCTCATGATTTAGTTATATTCTCATTTATATTCATATATATAAATGAAATATAAATTCAAACCAATCAAACTAAGCTCAAAATTCAAAATCAATTCATGAAATTTCCTAAGTCCCTTAATCTTCCTCTTAATGACTTAGACAAAATCATGATCTAAACTAATTCAAATTCATGGGATTTTCTCATAACTCATTTATATTCTCATTTATATTCACATATATAAATGAAATATAAATACAAATCAATCAAATCAAATCCAAAAATTAAACTCCAAATCTAAAATCTTTCTTAAGTCCTTAATTCTCCCTAAAGGACTTAACCTAAATCATATTTAAATCAATTCAAATTCATTGATTTTCTCATAACTCATTTATATTCTCATTTATATTCACATATATAAATGAAATATAAATATAAATCAATCAAACCAAATTTCAAAAATTCAAGCTTCAAACTCCAAAAATTTCCTAAGTCCTTTAAATTCCTTTTAATATACTTAGCCTAAATCATGATCAAATCACTTCAAATCCTTGAAATTTTCTCATGATCCATTTATATTCTCATTTATATTCACATATATAAATAAAATATAAATTCAAACAATCAAAACCAATTCCAAAAATCAAACTCAAATCCACTCAAAATCCAACCTAAGCCTTTCAAGTCAAAATCTTAAACTTAGCCACATCAACTTCAAATCAAGCCAAACTCTTGATTTTCTTTCATGATTCAATCAATCCTAAAATCATGAACCCAAATATAAATACAAACTTCAATCACTTAATCAAAATCCAATTCAAAAATCAAACCCCAAATCCTTTCATATTCTTCCTTTGAATATGAAATTGTCAAATGAATCAAAACCTATTTTGACTTCAAACCACTTGCAAATGGATTTATATTTCAATCATAAGTCCATATACAAGTTCAATCAAACTCAAATCAAGCTTTCACCAAGCCATTTGACCCACTTAGGCTCACTTGACCAAAAGTGACCTAAAGTACCCTTATGAGCCAAATTCTAAACCTAACCAAATTAGATTGAATCAAACTCACCTATGCCTCTCATGATGATCAATAGTCATCATGGGATGATCAATCAATCAAATTGGGTCAAACCAAGTCAAACCTAAGGGTTGACCAAGTTACTTAGCCAAATAAACCTAACATAGCCAAAATCCACCATAGGCCAAATTGATTGAAGCCATTGACTTAAGTTCATTCATGAACTATGTTTGAACTGACCAAGTCAACATTTGAGCCTAACCTAGCCAATTAACTTGACCCAACTTGACCTAAAAGTCAAAATGTGTCAAAACTTGATCTAAGCCAAATTGATTGAAACCAATGGGTCAAGTTCATTCCAAATCACTTGTTGAACTTGACCAAAGCCTCAATTGGCCAACTAGACCTAACCTAGCCTAATTGACCTTAGACCCAACTTGACCTAAAAGGGTCGTGTTGAGCCAAATTCAAACTTAAACAAAATTGGTTCGAAACAAAGATACTAATCCACTCCATATGACAAACCAAACCTAAACCTACCCTTGACCTAGCCCAAATAGGTCAAATTGGTCAAATAGGTCAACTTGACCCATTTGACCTAAATGAAGTCATATGAGCCAAATTCAAAACTAAACCAAATTGAATCAAAAAAAGCCACCAAAACATTTCAAATGGTCATATGAACTTGACGAACCCTTGGTTTGACCTAATTTGACCAATTGGTCAACTTGACCAAGTTGACCCATTTTGACCTAAATGGGTCAACATGAGCCAAATCAAAAATGAACTCCAAATCCAATGAAACTTGGCCAAACCTATTTTCTCAACATACCCAACATATTCAAATTCAAAAATAATCCAAATGACCATTCTACCCCTAGGCCATAGAACAATTGTTTGTCAAATCCATGGGTAATTTGGTCAAGACCTCTTCATATCAACTTGATACCTTCCTAATAGGCCAAGTGGGCCCAATGAAGAGTGGTGCACCCAATACAATGGGTTTGGGTCAGCCCAAATGGACCCAAGGCCAAACCCAACCCCTAGCTCAAATTGGCTAATTTAAAAACCTTTCTCCACTTGATTTGAAGCACATGGGAGGTTACCAATCCACTCAAGAGCTCAAACAGATCATGTGCCAACTCCAAATAGATCAAACAACCCTTTCCATATGGTTAATTGGATCAAAATGGCAACCCAAGCTTTGGCCATCCGATTGCCATAGAGGTAGATATACTCCCCCCTAATTCCATTTGAATTGATCACCCTTATTATCGATTGAGTCCTAGTGAGTGTTAGGAGAATTCCTAAGCTTCATAGGAGGGATTTAAAAAGAACATTTCTCCATTTTATTTATTTGAAAATAGGTGAGCTCCACTGAATCCTCAACTTCTTCTAGAATACATTCTACTTAAATTGCCTTTGCACACTCCCTCAGGGGATCAAGTCGAGTGCAGCCAAGCTCTCATTCAAGTTCCCAAAGCAAGGAAGAGTTGAATTGGATCAAAGCCACAAGAAAGAGGAAGAGGTTTTGGTCCATAGAGAGACCTCCACTAGACGAAGCTACCTCATCGAGCTCGAGCACTAGTGATCACCTCCGGCGAGGTATGGAACTTTTTGATCACTAGGCTTAGGAGGTGTTGGTCCTTTCTAAAAGAAATTATCATGGCATAAAAATTCCACTGTTGGATAGGCTTGTAATTGTGCTTAGATGGTTTGGGTACAATCTTTAACTGAAGCTCAATCGAAGCTGATCGCCTTAGATCATGGACAATCTCCATTGATCCTCGGGAAGAAGGGAGAATCCTATCCAACCACAAATTTTGGATGGACGACCAAGATTAAACACACATTTTATAAACCCTTTATTCCTTTTAAAACCACGGGATGATCTCTGGTCATTTGATCCTTGATCCAACGGTAGGGATCAAACTACATCCCGCCACCACGTCACCACCCTGATGTGATGTCTTAGTGGATGGCTCAGGTGATGCACATGTAAAGATGCACCACCACCACGGTGTCGTCAGTGAGCGGGATTACTTAGGGATTTAATTAATTTTAATTAATCCCCTAAGCTTCAAAAATTCATATCTCCCTCAATAAAAATAAAAAAAATATGAGGTAAATTTCTATGGAAAGATAATACAATCTAAAATATTCTAAAATTAATTTTAATGGATTTTGAAATATACTTTTATCTGATATTGGGTTTTAATGCAAATCTTATTTTGCTAATTATCCATTAATTAATCCTCTAATTAATTCCAAACTTCTTGGGTATGTTTTGGGGGATGACTTCTACCTCCCCTAATTTTCTTGGAATTTATTAAAGGCTTAATTGGGAGAATTACAAATGTATTTCTTAATTACTCCCATAATGTAATTAAGGATAATTAAAGGTGTGATTAGTGTTTTTATCTCTCATTGAAGTTGATTAAGATTAGATCCAGTTAATATGAGGCTTAGGGAATAATTTTAGGGTATTTCTCCTAAGCTATTCCCTAAATCTCCTTTTCTTTCCTTAATCCTCTTTTAATTAAGGGCTAATTCATTAATTACCCTCTTAATTAATTTCTAAAAATTCTAAAACCTTCAGAACTTAATTAATCTACTTTGGGTAGATGCTTAGGTGTTCAAGAGCCTAAGTTCAATTAAGGAAATCAAAACCCAACTCACATGTGTGAGGAGTGTTTTGAAATTACTTAAGTTAAACCCCTTAGCTTAATTAACCATTAATCATGAGCCAAATTGCATTAGGCCCTTTTCTTCCTAGGTGCATTGCAAATTTAAATTCATTATGAGGTTTTATGTCATCTCATTGGCTCATAATTACTTCATTAACTATGCTAAGGTGGTGTAGGCAAGGGTTAATTAACTTGCTTAATTCATACCTTAACCTAATTAAGATATAAAAATGAATCTAATCATCTAAAAATTAAACAAAAATATCAAACACATGTGGTAATGGGTTAGGAACAGAAAACTCAACTCACATTTTCAAAATTAAATCAAACTCAGATCATACAAAAATCACACTAAATGAACTGATTTATTTTAAACTTTCTTATTTCATAAGATTGTCTTTAGGATTTAATTAAAGTGAATGTGTTTGCAAGCTTTCATTGCTTTGATTCTTTCCCCAACATGTTAAATTTGTATGTCATGTGGTTTCATGCATTCATACTTTTCAAAATTCAAATTTAAAATGAAAATGTTTACTTTATGTCAAATTTGCATGTGTTGGCTAAAGTAGAAATATGAGTGGTTATTATCACTATTAAATTCAAATTATTTTCAAAACATATGAATCAATTATCAAAACTGAAAGTGTTCTACTTATATTTTAATTATAAGATTGCATGTGAACAAGATATAAAGATATGCTTAGTGTAGGCTTTCCTTTCTTTCTCTTTTAGTGTAGTTTTGAATAGGATTGGGTAAGATGTGTGGTTCATTTGAAAAGAACCTAACACTTGCCTAATTCAATATTCTATTTATTCCTATACTATCACTTGAGGAGGATACCTATACTTGCACATATAAATTGCATAAACCAAATGAATCAAATAATACAAAATTTTGCATTCTTTCTTTTCCATTCATTTCTTTTGTACACATGTTTGTGTTTAAGGAAAGTGGTATATTAGTATGGACAACCCTGAGGTTGTGAGCTTTTAAGTAGCCCTAAGTAGGTCTTATACCTTACACCTTTGGTTAACAATGGAGCTGTACTCACTTATGCTTTTCTTACTTTCATGTGTGCATGTGAAAATTGGATAAGAAACCCCTTTTCTACTTAATGAAAATCATGCATCTTAAACTTCCAAATTTCCTTAAATGAATTACTTAGCATGCATCATAAAGTGTGTTAAATATTCTCATTTGTATGTATATATATGCTTAGGACTCATTCATATGCATGTTATACATGTTGGGAAAGAAATGAAGTAATGTATGTTTTGTAAATTTGGTTCATTTTACTTAATCTTAAAATGCCTTTATTTTTGAATGGGTTTGTTTAGAGTTCATCTAAAATTAGGATTAATTAAAACACTTAATCAAAATATTCACTAAACAAAACTAAAATGTGAATCCACTTTAGAAATTACTTAGGTTAGGGAAGGAAAGAGAAGTTCTCTTCTCTTTCCCTCTCTTTATAACTTAGTAATTAATTGTAGGATTCACTTGAACCTAATCCAAACATGAAGTAAAATCAACCCAAAATCAACTAAATCACTTAAATGAAACCCTCCTCTAAGTTGAACATGCTTCACACTGAGAAAATTCTAACTTAAAGCTATAGCTAAGCATACCACACAAACCTCTAAAGAACTCACATTAGCATAGGTCACCACTTCTAGCTTTAGGTTAGGGTGGTGCATGGTTTGATGTTTATTTTGTTTTGTGATAGATTTTTTAGACTGGATGTTAGGATGTATGCTCATAGAATGAATGGTAGGGTGATCTTAGTCTAACCATTATTTTTGTAGGGGATTGTGCTTATGGGGCACTATAATAAAAATATAAATGCTTTTGCTTGTAGGTTCTTTATACCCCTAAGCATAATCTAATAGGCCAGGTGGACTTAGCCACCCATGTGTGGAAGTCCAATATACATGCTTGGGATTTGGCAGTTTGTTTAGCTAACCTTTGTTTTGCAGGTGTTAGCTTGACTTATTTTTCCTTTTTATGTAAATTTTTGTAATTAGGGTTTTGGAATGATTGTTATGAGGATTAGCATAAGCATTGGTCATAAGATCCTATCTTATTAACCATGTGAAGCCTTTGAAGCATACCTTCCAACCATCTAAAAGAATGAACCAAAGAAGAAAGAAGAAGAGAAGAAGAAAGAAGAAAAGAAGAATGAAGAATGAAGCTTGAAGACTCATAATGAATTCCTTGCTTAATTGTAATTTAATTCCTAATCCGGTTGTATAAGGGTAGAGCTTGTCTACCCAATTTTTTCGGTTTGTGCGGTGGTGCATCACACCTCTTATTTGTGATTAGCTTTATAAATTGATTGATGATTTGTTTAGCTTTTGCATTAAGTGGCATCTTTTTCCTAGTTTCTTCCTTGCTTTATGTATGGCCTGGATGTGGATTAGGCTCTTAGGGAAAAATAAATCTTTTACCAAATCTAACAACTCAAAACTAAAAATATAGAATTCATAACCTCACCTAAAGCTTAGGTTTAAAATCAAGATAAAAGAATTAGCAACCCCTTAGCTGGATGAGTATTTCTTTTACAATATCATGCATAAATGCATTTTATTTTTCTCTTGATTAGAGGGCTTCCGCCTTTGCCATAGAAACTTGGCTTGACCTTTAAGTGCCATGGTGGAAACACACCTCCTCCCTTTTCACTGATTTTGGCCAATTACTTTATTTCTCATGCATTAGGCATATGAATCCAAAGTAAAACAATTATCCAAAAATAAAAATAAAATGAAATCTAAATTGCATTAGATTTAGGTCATTTGAAGCATCCCCTTGCATGATCTAGTCTCTTTAGGGAATGGGTTTAAGGACTTAGTCTCCTTCTAACTAAATAATAGCCCAGCTATCTTGCATAAGCATAAGACTTGCCTACATGTATTTAAAATTGTAGGAGGAGTTAGTTGGCGGCCACTCTCAAGAGATTGTAAGTTCAATAGTCAGGTGGTTTATCCTCTCTTATGGTGGAAAACCATATGCCCATTTTCTCCTTAGATTTAGGTCATGCTTTTGGCCCTCGCCAAAGGTCCCTAGATTCAGGTTCTGAGGTTGCTTCTCTCTTTAATGGGCCATAAGAATAAATCCTCACCTCTTTGGTATCTCCTTAATCTTGTGCTAAGGAATCATAAGTCCTAAATTTCTAATGAAAAATGCAACTAAAATAAATGAAATCAATTTAAAAAATGTAAAGCCCAACCATAGGATATTTTGAGATGCTCGCTAGGTTTCCTAGCATCATGGACATCTCCTACATATCTTTCTTTTGGCTTCAATAATAACTCCCCCTCTTTGATCAATCCCATTTGATCTTCAAAATGAAAAAAGATTGATAGTCCTTTCCTATTGAAATATTTGAAGATAGTGATCATTTACCTTAATCGAGTATTCCTAAGGGATCATGTCCCTTAGGATGTCATTAACTATGGGGGCTTGCCTTTGTAGGGAACTTAACGAACCTGATTCAAAATAAACCCGGCTTTACTTTTCCATGTAAAGTAGGGGAAGAATCTCTGGTACATATGCAGACCCACCATTCTTAGGAGTCCTTATTTAGGTGATTAGGTCCATTAAAGGGTTTTCACTTCTATCTTTTGAGATAGTACACTATTCTCGACGTACGATCACCTAAGCACATCCAGATCATGGCATCTAAAAGATGATTTTTTGTATTCTTACCTTTTTACCATAGATTAAAGGTGACCATATAGAAATTTTTCTCCACAATGGCCCTGATCAAATCATAGTTAGATCCTCTCTTTTCTCCCCTTTACCGTGGGATATGATCGTGGTCGTCCGATCTTAGATCGGTGGTCCACGAGAAAGCGTGTGCATCACAATCTAAGTTAGGATCCCAATGTGATAACTTAAATACACAATCCTATCACACCATGTGGAAAGCGCGCACCATGCCAGCAACCACGTGGCGCTGACAAGATTAAGGATTAAATAGGGCCATTTTAATTAATTTTTAAGGCTGAATCTTCCTAAAATCATAACTAATCCAAGAAAAATCATAAAAATTCAAATGATGGCTCATTTTGAAGATAATTTATAGTAGAATCTAGTAAAATTATGATTAATTAATTTGGAATAGTAATTTCTACTTAATTAAGGTTTAATTTAAAACTTAATTAGCCTAATTATTCTCTGATTAGTTGTCCAATAAATTTAAAATTTTCAGAGATATTTAAGGGAATGACCTTTGCCTCCCCTATTTTTCTTGGAATTTTTAGATAGTTAATTAGGGAAATCAATGGATTAAGCCTTAATTACTCTCCAGCCTTAAATAGTGATAATTGTTTAAAGTTTAATTAATTAAGCTCATTATCCTCTATTAATAGTGGGAAGTCTTAAGGAAGTGGTTTGGGTTCATTCCTTATAACCATTTTATTAAGCATTTTCATTTATTTCAAGTTAATTAAAAAGCTTAAATAATTAATTAGCCATTTAATTAACCAATCAAAATAAGAGAGAACCTAATTATTTTAGAGCCTAATTGAGTGTTTGAAATGATTTAGGGGTTTGGATTGATGCCTCTGCCTCGATCCCTTTCCCTAAGTTAATTTCATCATTCTAATTAAAGCATAATCAAAATATTTAATCAATTAATCAAAGGCTTAATGAAATTAATTTAAAATCCATTCATTCACAACCTAACTTTATTTAATCAATCTTTGGTAGCTTTTTGGGTGTTCAATAACCTAAAGAGAGAGCTAATAAAATTATGGTTAGCATGTGTGAGAAAACTATAAAAGTAGTTAAGTGACCTCCTTTGGCTTAATTAACTATTAAGTATGAGCCAATTACATTAGGCCCCTTTTTCATTTCATAGAGCATTGCCAATTTACTTTTCATGTGGTTGCATCTCATATTGGCTCATCATTATTTTAGTTAATTAGCTTAAGGGGATGTATAAGGGTTAATTAATGTACTTAATTTATACCTCAATCTAATTAACACATAAAATTAACCTAATTATTCTTCATTAAACCAAATTAACTCACACATGGGGAATGGGATTAGGATTAGCAAACCTCTTTCACATTTCTTAACTCAAACCAAACATAAAGATAAAAAATGGCTTAAAGATACTTTGGTTCATCTTAAAGGAGTTTGTTTAATATGATTATCCTTAGGACTTAGTTGGATTGAATGAAATTACATGCTTACGTTGTTTTATTTTTTTTGAATCATGCTAAATGTTGTATGCCATATGATTCATGCATCCATCTCTTTCAAATTAATCAAATAAAAAATGATTTCCTTTATGTTAATTTGCATGTGTTGGCTTAATTAAAAATATGTGTGGCTAGTATCACTATTTAATCTTAAAGATATTTTTAAAAGTTTATTAATGAATGAATATACATATATATTATAACTTTAGTTATATATACATAGGAAATGCAAGTGAATATATATTTAGTGTATGAAATAAAGTCTCTTCCTTACATTCATGTGTTGATTTGTATAAGTAAGAATGTTAGTGGGTATATTAGTCTGGACATCCCAGGGATGCACGACTTTAAGTAGCCCTAAGGAGGTTCCTATCTCATTCCCTTGGAGTAAAACAATGGTGATGTACCTGCTTGATTTCATTCTTATGCATTTTAACATCAGAATATAGAAAAGAACTTTAATTCATTTACACAAAATAAATAAATCAAATCAAAATACAAATTTTTTTGCATGGCTTTCTATTCTTGTAGTTGTTTATACATCCATATGTATCTAAGGATAGCGGGTATATTAGTTTGGACATCCCAGGGATGCATGATTTTAAGTAGCCCTAAAGAGCTTACTACATCATTCCCTTAGTGCAGAACAATGGTAATGCACTTGCTTAAAACTTTCATACATGTGAATATGTACTTAGCTAATGAACGAAAACCCTCTTTTTCTATTAAAAAGACATGCATTCATTCTTTGTTTAATTGGTTGAGTGAATTAGTCATGTGATTTAAGGTTCTTTCCTTATGCTTTTGCATAAGAATTTAGATAGAGCTTTAAACTAATATGATAAAATCATTCAACCAAATGAAATATTAATTCCAAATACATTTACTCACATTCATCATTTAAGTGTGCTAAGATATAAATTGTATGTATAGCTATGCTTAGGATTTAATCATGTGCATGACATACATGATGGAAAGAAATGAACAAACATGTGTTATGTCATAGTATTTCATTCCAACTAATCTTAAGATGCCTTTCTTATTGAATTAGTTTATTTAAAGTTAACCTAAACATTAGGACTAATTAAAACATATAATAAGCCATTCACTAAAGGAAATTGATTAACTAATTTGCTTTAGATGTGACTTAAGGTAGGGATAAAAGAGAGTGATCCTTTCTTTCTTTCTCTTTATAACACTTAGTTGTTGAGTGTAGGTAAAATGAAATAAAAGACAACATTAAGTAAAATTTGCAAATCTGTTAAACCATTTAAAGCAAAACCACCCTTTTTGATTAAATGTCCTTCATACATAGAAAATCTTAACTCTAAAGCCTAATTAGGACATACCACACAGGCTTTAACATACATTAGATTAAGTCACCACTTCTAGCTTTATGTGTGGTATGTTTTGTATGCTTGTTTTGTGATGTACCATTGTACACTGGATGTTAGGGTGTATGCCTGTATATTGAATGTTAGGCCATGATTAGCCTAATCATGTTTTATGCAGGTGATTATGCTTAAGGGGTGATTAAAATAAATATAAATGCTCTCTTTTGCAGGTTGCTTAACCCCTAAGCATAATCTACATTAGGACAGGTGGACTTGGTTACCCATGTGCAGGGTGCTAAGTCTAAATTATTCATATAACTGCTTGGGTTGTATAGTGTATTTAGCTAACACTTATTTTGAAGTGTAGTTAGATTTACTTTTCCATTCTTTAAATATAATTATGCAATAGAAATTTGATTAAGTGTTATGGGGTTGAGGGATGAACATTGGCGGAAGGTTTAATCTGGGGTGTCATGTGACCAGAAGCCTACCAAATCAAATGGAGCAAAATCAAATGAAGAAATGGAGGGAGCAAGAAGACTTGAAGATCCTCCATAACACTTATCATTTTGTAACTTATAATTATTCTTTCATATACCGGGTTGTATAAGGGTAGAGCTCGGCTACTCACATTTTTCTTTTCGAGTTGTATGGTGATACCCGACCGCACTAGCCTATTATTCTTTCATGTTGAGTTTATAAAGTACTTAATGCTTTGCTTACAATGGAATAATAAAAATGGCATGTACTTTTCTAGTTTCTTCCTGTACGATGATTTATTGTGTGGCCTGGATCGATTTAGGCTCTTAGGAAAAAATAAATTTTCTACCCCAACTAGAACTCATAATTAATATTTTTTTTAAAAAAAAAACTCATAACCTGACATAAAGCTTATGCATTAAATTAAGATAATAAAAATTTTAGCAACCCCTTAGGTGGATGTTGTATGCTTAATATTATGCATGTCATTTTGTTTCACTCTTACTAAGAGAGGGTTTCCATTTTTGCCAGATAGGGAAAAGGCTTGACCATTGAGAGCCTATGATGGAAAACACCTCTTTCCCTTTTGATTTAGCCTATAACTGACTTCATCATGCATTTAGGCATATAAAATCCTATAGCCTGTTTAAAAATAAAGAGTCAAAAATCAAATAAAATTTGATAAGATTTGCATTAGAATAAGTCATTATTCATACTACTCATTCTCTAGTCTCTTAAGGAGTGGGTTTAAGGACTTTAGTTTCTTTCAAAATAATAATAATCTAGCCATCTTACAAAGCATATGACTTGACCACATGGTTTTAAAATGTAGGAGGAGTTAGCTGGCTGCCACTCCATGCAGTTATAAGTCTAGCAGTCGGGTGGTTTAACCTCTCTTATGGAGGTAAACAATATACCCACTTTTGCCTTAGAAATAAGTCGTGCTTTGGCCCAAGCTAAAGCTCCCTAGATTTGGGATTCGAGGTTGCTATTTCCCTTTGGGGCTACTAGCATAAATCCTCACCTCGTAGGTATTTCCATAAGCTTGTATTATGGAATTATAAGTCCTAGATTTTTATTAAAATTTCAACTCGAATATATAATCCTCAATTTCAAATATATAAAGCCAAACCATAGGATAGTTTGGGATGCTATCTAGGCTTCCTAGTATCATGAGCATCTCCTACTTATCTCTATATGACTTCGATAATAAAACTATCCTTTTGATCTTCCAAATATCAATTTATTGATAGTATTATCTTTAAATTCTTTGGAGACAATAATTGCCTACTTTAATCAAGAGTATTCCTAAGGAACTCACCTTCCTTAGGAAGTATTTAACTATGGGTGCTTTCCCCCATAAGGAACTTTAGAACCCAGTTTAAATAAACCCTACTTTATTCATCCATGTAAAGTAGGGGAAAAATCTCTAGTATATTCAAAGACCCATCATGCATTAGGAGTCCTTATTAGGTGATTAGGTCCATCATAGGGTAGTGATTTCTATCTTTCAAGATAGTACACTATTCCTTGATGTCATACCTGATTACCTCAATAAGTACACCCTTAGATCTACGAGGTGTCCCCCCCATACACACACATACACATAAACCAAAAATAAATACCACAGATTTTTCTGGAAACTCCATTGTGGATGATTCCTCTCTCCATCTCTAGTAGACCATTGTTGTCTCCAAGCATCAATAGTGGACATCTATTTCATATGAGTCCAAGACTATCTTTCCTTCTGTTGGCACTTTGCTTATTTGATTCTTAAGCAAAGCTAGCCAACATGCTCTAGGTTTTAGACCTCACTCCTTGTAGGTCTTGGAACCCCTATTATGTTTCCCAATAGGAGAAAACTAAAATTAACTCATGAAAGGAGATGACAAAAATTTAAAACATCCTTACCACTAGGTTGATGAGGTAAGGTTCATATTAATGATTAAGAAAATAAACTCTTTTACAAAGTGCCACTTTCCAAAAGCACCTTTTTCAAAACTCACATAATAAATAAATTTTTTTTGCACAAAATTTTCAAAAGAGCACAAAACTCATATAACCAAACCTCACCTAGCAATCCCTTGATTATTACATGGAGGTTCTTCTCTAAATCAAGATCAAAATCATCTTTTCAAAAGCATTTTTGAAAATGACTTCATTCAACATACTCAAAATTGTTGAATGAGGAGTCTATTTTCAAATAAAATCATAGCATAAAATTGAAACTCTTAACATATTTCACATATGTTAGTTTGAGTTTCCATCTTTTCAAAAGCACATTTTTGAAAATGACCATATTCATTCAACATACTCAAAATTGTTGAATGAGGAGTCTATTTTCAATTAAAATCATAACATAAAATTGAAACTTCACTTAACATATTTCACATATGTTAGAGTTGGGGTTCCATCTTTTCAAAAGCACATATTTGAAAATAACCATATTCATTCAATGTACTCAAAATTGTTGAATGAGGAGTCTATTTTCAAATAAAATCATAGCATAAAATTGAAACTTCACTTAACATATTTCACATATGTTAGAGTTGTGGTTTCCATCTTTTCAAAAGCACATTCTTGAAAATGACCATATTCATTCAACATACTCAAAATTGTTGAATGAGGATTCTACTTTCACATAAAATCATAGCACAAAATTGAAACTTCAAATTAACATATTTAAATATATGCCAGCAAATCATATATTTGTTAAGTAAGAATCTCATTTTCAAATCATGTCACATTTGGTTCCACTTAACATACCAAATTTGTTAAGTGAGAATCTCATTTTCAAATCATTTCACATTTGATTCCACTTAACATACCAAATTTGTTAAGTGTGGATCATATTTTCAAATCATATTTCATTTGGTTCCCACTTAACATACCAAATTTGTTAAGTGAGAATCTCATTATCAAATCATATAATATTTGGTTCCACTTAACATACCAAATTTGTTAAGTGAGAATCACATAATCATGCCATATTTGATTCCCACTTAACATACCAAATTTGTTAAGTGAGGATCTCATTTTCAAATCATATCACATTTGGTTCCATTAACATACCAAATTTGTTAAGTGAGGATCATATTTTCAAATCATATTATATTTGGTTCCATGTAACATACCAAACTTGTTAAGTGAGAATCACATAATCATATCACATTTGGTTCCACTTAACATACCAAATTTGTTAAGTGAGAATCTCATTTTCAAATCATATCACATTTGGTTACACTTAACATACCAAATTTTTTAAGTGAGGATCATATTTTCAAATCATATGATATTTGGTTCCCACTTAACATATCAAATTTGTTAAGTGAGAATCATATTTTCAAATCATTTCACATTTGGTTCTTACTCAACATACCAAATTTATTAACTGGAGAACCTCATTTTCAAATCAAACAAACACATAATCAATCACCACAAGGAAATATTTTTCTTTTCACAAAATTTCCAAAACATACAATCACAACCTTTCCATAGCATACCTAAATTTGCTAAGTAAATTTTTTCAAAATAATAAAATTTTCAAACAAGAAAACAACACAAACATTTTCAAATATCTGAACCCTGCCCAACCTACTTAAACTGGTTGAGTATGGGTTCTAAGTCAAAATTAAATGGAAATGACTCTCCTCACATATCAAAATCTCTCCAATGAACCCCACTTAATATATTCAAATTGTTGAGTGTTGGTTCAGGACTCCAAATCTCTATTACTCTCTTGGGATAAGTATTAAAAGACTTTACATTTCAACACATGTAGATACATGCATCGTTTATTTTCCTAAGATATATGGCCTCTAGAAGTTTGTCTTTACCTTTCCATTCGGATGGATTTAGCCTTGGATTGGGCACCGAGACTAACTCCACTTAGTTTTCTTTGGCCAAGGATTAGAGGGAGCACGCATTACTTGTGAGGGGGCAACCCTCACCATTATCAGTTGGGATGAGGTGGCTGGGCCAAAGCAAGTCATCCACATTGATCTACCTTCTGATGCTGAGTATCCTTCCTTAAAGAGGAAGGAGATCGTGGTTCCACCATTCAGTTCAGTTCCCCCATAGTCAGTTACTCCCATAACCGCTCAAGTTCATACTAGGACCTCCTCATTGGTCCCCACTAAGGGGAAGGCTACCCTGACTTCAGAGATAGTCTCCCTACCGAGGTAGGATCCGCCTCATACATCCCTACTCATACAAAGATCAATAGAAGTTACAAGATCATAGCATCATCAGCGCCGAGAGATAGATGCAACATCCCATGTTACTAAGGAGGGATCTTCCCATGAGACCTTTCCACTTCTTAGTGGTAGTAAGTTTTTCCCCCACTCATCATTAAATGGAGAGGAAGACTATAGAAGGATAGTTGCCTCCACCACATACCATGAGGTTCGCTAGGACAAGAGGAAGCCCTATGTCATGACTGTACTATTAGTGAGAGCCCATAGATGCTCAGAGTCTGACATACTTTTTTATTTGAGGACAATCATCCCCAAGAGTGTTATCAGACAGATCTATAAGGATAGAGCATCAAAGGCTAGAATAGTAGCTCAA
Organism: Cymbidium sinense; assembly: GCA_021442155.1. Taxonomy (NCBI): domain Eukaryota; kingdom Viridiplantae; phylum Streptophyta; class Magnoliopsida; order Asparagales; family Orchidaceae; genus Cymbidium; species Cymbidium sinense. Next base: position 244,385,457 of record CM038214.1, read on the forward strand.
TCAGGGAGTAGGGAGCGATAGAGGTTTACAAGGCAGTCGATAGCCTCCGCTCTAGTTGATTTCTCGATCACAATCCAGGGTAGACCATAGCATAGTATTGATAGGTACCACCAGTTATAGGTGGAAAGTCGCAATAAGGGTGGGGCCAATTTTGTGTCCACTACACCAATTCACTCCTCGCCCACCATCGCCAGTTTAGGTCCTGTCATACATCGTTCCCATAAAGGTCTTGAAGTCAGCTTCTAGAGAGAAGAAAGCCCCGTTGGTGATTCAATTACTACCGTGGTCTGCCCATCTACTCCACCCATTGAGGTCGGTAGAGCTCTCCTTCTGACTTCTTTCAACTATGGTGAAGAGGAATGGCACCCAAGAGCCATAATCATTCCTCCACCTCCACCACATGAGCAAATAGTGGTAATGAGGAGAGGGGAGATAGTTCTAGTTTCCATGGCGGATCCCAGAGACATCACTCACCAATAGTGAGCAATCATGAGCATATATCATCTAGCGAGCATAGTCCTCCCAGAGATAACACTCTAGTGGCTGGCAATGTTAGATGTGTTTTTGTCAATGAGCATAGATCACCAAGAAGTGAGTGTTTGTATTAGAGCTTTCTTAGATGACATTCTAGCATAGTATATTGCTGATAAGAAATAGATTTTTGGGAGTGATTGCTCTCATCAGGATGAGGGTAAAGCTAATTTTGACCCTAATGAGGATTTTTTGTTGGATGACTCAACTGAGGTCCACATGGTCGATACTATGGGATCCCTCCATAGAGACCAGCAGAGTTAGGAAGGTATTGTAGTTGAAGAGGATTACATCTTCCATTCAACTCAGCAATTCCTCCACCAACATAGAGAGAGAGATGATCATATTGACAAGATGGGGAAGAAAATTGAGGAGTTGATGGCAGTGGTTTTAGCATTGCAGAACTCAGCCTCTAGTTTCATAGCCTTCTCCCATAGAAGAATAGTAGAGTTGGCATACCTCAGATCATCCTAGATGCATTCCCATAGAGGAAGATAGTGGTAGCTTGTATAGGAAGGTGGTGGATAGTACCTCCATCCATGAGAAGTATATCAAACACATGGTGGAGCAACAGGTGAGAGAAGCACTGACACAAGTCTAAGGTGGCTCATCTATTCCAAAGGGTAGACCTTACATAGAGGAATTTGATGCAGTTTAATATCCTAAGGGCTTTGTACCTCCTTCTTTCAAAATCTTTGATGGCAGTGGGAACCCTCACCAACACATTGGACATTTCAGGGTCGACTACTACAATGCTAGAGGTAGTGGTGCCCTTTTTTTTCAGATTATTTGTTAGCAGTTTAGCGGGTGTTGCATTTGATTAGTATGCTGAATTGCCCAATGGTTCAATAAAGACATTTGCTGAGTTGGAGCACCTCTTCATCAAGTGGTTTGCTAGAGCTCATCAAAGGGTTACTATAGGCAATCTTGTTGTAGCAACAGAAGTCACCAATGAGTCCCTTATTGATTACATTCTCAATTGGCAAAACCTGAGTATGAAATGTGAACCATATCTGTTTGAATAGCATTCCATAGAGATTCTCCTAAAAAAAATCCATTGCTTGGTTGCTTTCATGCTCAAGGGTTTTATAATCAAAACCTTTAAGAAATTAATCAATAATGTGGCTAGTATACAAGAAGAAGCCAAATAGTTGCCTTTCAAGGACCAGTGAGCCAAGCCCAAACCTCAAAGGGCATTTGAGAAGAAACTAGGGTTAGTCATAACAGTTGATAAGGGAAAGCAGCTAGTTAGGGTTCAGTCAGATAGGCCTCGAGCTCAGTAGTATCCTCTACCACCTCCTCTGCCACCACCTCGCCATCAGCAACCTCGGTTCCAGCCACCACCGCCTCCTCATCAAGATCAGCAATATTCCTACCGCCACCAGTGCCATTACTTACCTACTACTCGATAGATTGAATAAACCTTATTCATCAAGAGGGAGGTAGTCAGAAGATCTTTAAGAATCTCTTATAGAAGCGATTTCTAGTTATCAAGCCTAAGAGGAGGAAGTGGGCAAGAGCATGATCCAAGCTATTACCCTACCACGCATGTTAGGCCATGTCTTAGAAGATTGCATTACCTTTAAGGACTGGCTTGAGCATAGCTACAAGTCAGGTGCCATCATCATCCCCAAGGAATACCTATTAGAACAACCTTCTAGTTCTATTAGAGTAATCCTTGGGGATACATGTGATCCTCTTAAGAAAGAGGAAGGTTGGGATATCTCCCTATCCCAAACCTCCAAGAAAATTATTTCTAAGATCAAGAAATTACCTTGCAGTGCAGGCTCAAACCTCCAACTCTAAGGAAGGTTTTGTTGCTAAGGATAACTTGAGGGAGGTAGGAGCCTAGAGTAGCACAACCTCCACTTTCGGGATAGATAGTATAGTAGTGCAACCACGTTCCAACACTCTCCTTCCACAGCTACATAGTTCCGCCAGCCTCTTCTTCTAGAACCATATTGTATCGTGAGGTGCCAAATCCTCACTCTGCTTACTTTATTTTATTTCTACTTTGTTCCTCCGTCCAAATCTAAGAAATCAATGAAGCAAGCTGATTCCACTTACATTTGTGTCACTTTTGTTGATATACTTGAGTTTATTCTTATAGAAAACTCTCCAAGTCTAAATAATAACTCTAGTTTGATCACTCTTCTTATGATTTAGAAATGGATTACCCATTCCTAAATCATTTGGGTTCACCCATTGAGATTGATTTGGAGTCATCTAACTCAATGATCTATAGGAGAAGTAGGTGAACCGATGAGTGTAACTTTCCACTAAACTATCTCATGAAGTCACTGAAGTCAACCTTCTTAATGGCAAAGTTCTACCTCCTAGGGTAGCACCTCGGGATAAGGGTAAGCAAGTCATTGGTTCAAGCAATCAAGTAACCCCTCCATAGGATGCTCCGCCTATGGATATGCTTATGGAGGACCATCCCCGAGTTGACTATAATGTCCTAGCTCACCTGAGAAAGTTTCCAGCTAAGCTAACAAGATATGATGCCTTTGTCTTATCCAAAGAGATGAGGGTCATTGATCAAAGCCTTGATCCAAAATATGCTTAGCTCATCCTATTAGAGGAGGCATGTTATTCAAGAGAACCTTGTGGAGTTACATTCACTGATGAAGACCTTCTTTTGGGGATAACCAAGCACAATTGTCCCCTCTACATCATAGTGGACATGGGTAGATTTGGACTCTCTAGGGTGTTAGTTGATTTAGGCATATTAGTAAACATTATGACTCTAAAGACACTACTGAGGATTGACATCTAAACTTAGATCGGATGATGTTGAGAGGATTCAATGAGCAAGCGAGAGAGCTTTAGGCTCCATAGTGTTTTCATTAGAGATAGATGACTGGAAGATAGAAGCAAGTTCTACATAATTGATTTGGATACATCTTTCACTTTGCTTTCGTGAGGCCTTGGATACATGGAAATAACATGGTTCCATCCTCTTTACATCAGTGCATCAAATTTTGAAGAGGTGGAATCAAGTATTGTGTCAAAGGAGACTTGAAGCCATTTTTAGTTAGAGAGGTCAAGATATATGAGGATGCAACCTACTATCTTCCTAAAAATTAAAAAGTCTATTCTAAAAAACTTGGTCAATGCTCAAAACGAAAAGAAAAAGAAAAGAAGAAAAAAGAAAAGAAAAATAAAAAAGAAAATGAAAATGCAAGTGAGTGAGAATCAGGTACTAAGGTAGAGGTAGAGCCTGAATTTAGATTCCACTAACAGTTCATTCCTCCATACAAACATATGGGTAGGATGACCGACCTCCACTAGGCAAAGGTAGAGGATAGTTCAGAGGTAGTTCTAGAGGTGGAAGACCTTCTTACTATTGGCCAGCTAGTATGATTACCCTTGCTATCCACATAGATTTAGAATCTAGTTCATAAGATGATTCTCATGTGGTTAGTATGCCAACCAACCCCTCTCAGCGGGTCCATTTGGAGGTGACATTCAAGCTAGATAGATGAAGACCAGCTCAAAGCAAAGCATGAATGTATCCAAATCATATATGAATAGTCAGTTGGGAACCTTAGCTCTAACCCACTTTCTTCCATGTTGAGGGTTTGGTAGTTAAGGAGGCCCCTAAGTCATCCATACATGTCAAGCCAAAGAAGTTTTTTGTTGGGAGCATCATCCTTAAGTCGAAGCGATGTAGAACTTGAGTATGATTCATATAAAGATTTAATACAATTGCATTTTGATTGGTATTCTCCTTGTGTTCTTAACTTAGTAAAGAAGGGATTAATCCCACATACTTGGTCTAAACACTTGTCAGATTACTTTGAAAGGTTATGGGACAACCGAAGCAGATATTATCAATCAAGACCAGGACTAGGATTTAGCATAATGGGTCCAGTCGATGATGATAACCATTGCCTAGTCATCACCAATCATTTGGAGTTTGATAGGTTCTTTTCAAATCATGCTAACTCATGTGAGGAGGTGTGCTTAGAAACTTTAGATGACCCAAATGAGCTTGAAGTCAAAGATGCACCACCAGAGTTTGAAGAAGAAATCAGATCAATCAACCAATGAACTCAAAGAAATCAACTTAGAATAAAACAAGATCCACCCCACATATCGGTTCCTTATTGAATGAAGAAGAAAATGACTTAGTTAAGCTATTGGTGAGTTTAAGGACTAGTTTGCATGGAGTTATGAAGAAATGCTGGTTTATCTCGACATAGCATCAAACTAGCAATAGATCCTAATGCTAACCCTATCAAGCAAGCTTCTAGATGCATGTGATTAGACATTGAGCAGCAGGTCATTTCTGAAATCAAGAAACTGATCGATGATGGCTTTATCAAGTAAGAAAAATATCCCACTTAGTTGGCTAGTGTCAGTCCAGTTAAGAAAAATAATGGACAACTTTGCATATGCATTGATTTTAGTGATCTAAATAAGGCATGTCCTAAGGATGAATTTTCACTTCTTATACCAGAGTTAATGGTGGACATTGCCTCATCTCATGCAGTATTCTCTTTCATGGATGGGTCATCTCACAACCAAATTAAGATGGCCCCGAGGATGAAAAATATTGCTTTTGAACCTCAATCACTATTATTATGGTCATGCCTTTCAACTTAAAATGCGGTGCTACATACCGCATGACTTGACTTAATGAACTCATTCATCATCAAGTTGAATGTTACATTGATGATCTTGTAGTCAAAAGTAAAAAAATACCATCTCTTGACTTGAGAGTAGTTTTGAATGGTTAAGATAATTTAACCTAAATGAATCCCCAAAGTGTGCATTGAGTAGCAAATTCCTTGGGTTTGTTGTTTGACACCATGGGATAGAAATCGATCCGGAGAAGATCAAGGCTATCTTAGAAATGCCACCCCCTAAAAGTCTAACCCAACTCAGATCATTTCAAGGGAAGTTGGCATATCTAAGACATTTCATTTCCAACATATCAGGAAGATGCCATTCTCGACTTGCCAAAAGGATGCTAAGTTCAAGTGGGATGATAATGCTATGCTTTGAAGACATCAAGCACTACGATGCTGAGTTCTAGCTAGCCCCTGGGCAAGCCATTGATATTATATACCTGCATTAGATGACTCCCTTGGAGCTTTGTTGGCTCAAACCCAATGATGAAGAGAATGCACTCTACTATCTCAGTCATACTACTGAGGAAAACAACCCACCTATTGAAAAGCACTGCCTAGCTTTAATCTTTGCACCCTAAAAGCTATGACATTACATGCTTTCTCATAAGGTGAATTTGATCTCTATGATTAATCCACTGCAACATCTCATGACATGGCCGATGCAATCCGGATGGTTGGTGTGTTGGTCCATGATTTTATCACAGTTTGATATCACATTCATACCCCTCCATGCGGTGAAAGGATAAGCACTAGCAGATTTCTTAGTGGCACACCCACTTCTTGCTGACTCCCTTAGTGATGACCTCCCTAATGAATAAATCATGAACTTAGGGGACACTAGTATTCACCATTGGGAGATGTATTTTGATGGTGCAGCTTCCTTTCAAAAAGGAGAAGAACCACGATCTACTCTTCCGGGAAAGGTAGGGCTAGGAATTGTCCTTCTAACTCTGGACTAAGATGTGATGAGATTCTTGTATTATCTATCCAATCCATGCACCAACAACAAAAAAATATGAGGCTCGATTGTTGGCGAGTTAATTACACTATGCATCCAAAGCATCAACATCTTTGAGGATTCTCAATTAGTTATCAACCAAATTATTGGGTTCTAAAGTTCTGAAGCCTAAGCTCCATCATTACCATAAGTATACCATGGAGTTGCTGGCCCAAATCATAGAAGTTACCATATATAAGATTCCGGGGAAACATGTATGCATTAGGTAGTGCCAAAGAGCCATGTCGGAAGATGAGTCCATACCAATAAGGGTCCAAAATAGACAAGTCATATCCCTTATTGATGTTGAACTCATCAATAGACTCTCTCTTGAAGGGAGGTTGCCATTGCAAAAAAATGATGAGTCAGATTAGGCAACCATTCATGTATTATCTAAATATAGGCAAACTACCTCAAGAGAAGTCACTAGCCCATCGTGAAAGAGCTCTCTTATACGCTCTGGATGGCACTTTATGCGTGTCCTTGATCATATGTGGTTACATTGTTTAGACAAAGAAGCCCATAAGATCATGACTAGGTACACACAGTTTATCTGAGCTCCAATAGTCCAAAGATGAAAGCCAAGATCAAGAGACTAGGATACTACTAGCCTTGATGATCACATCGCATGGGCATAGCTAGGAGATGCAACCAATGTTAGGTATGGTGTGGTCTTACACCAACCACCCAACATTCTACATCTTACATTTTAGCCTCATGGCCATTTGAGTGTTGGGGTACCGACATAGTGGGTCGATCCTCTTCTTCCAAGGGTCACTAGTTCATTCTAGGCCATACTTTTCCAAGTGGGCAGAGGCAATCCCACTCAGAGAGGTCATAGCTCAGCATGTGCTCTAGTTTTTCAGGAACCATATCGTATATAGATTTGGGGTGCCTCGATGAATTATATCGATAATGGTACTGCATTCAAGAGCACTAAAACCAATAACTTTGCCTAGAAACACATCATAGATTGGAGATATTCCTCCATCTACTACCCAAGGGCAAATGGCTTAGTAAAAGACTTCAACAAAACTCTCATCCATATATTAAAGAAGACACTCGACGATAATAAGCGATAATGGCATGAGCAGTTAGTTGAAGCCTTGTAGGCTTACCGCACCACATACATGACTCCAACTCAATCTACCCCTTTCTCCTTAATGTATGGGTCTGAAGTAGTTCTACCATTAGAAGTCCAACTCCCATCATTAAGGATAGCTATGGGTAGTAAAATCACAATGGAACAAAATGCCAAGTAGCGATTAGAAGAGCTCAATGGTTTGGAAGAGAAATGTCTCCGAGCATGCTAGAACCTTGAGTTGTATAAAGCCAAAATGATTCAAGCTCATAACAAGTTGGTCTGCCATAGAGATTTTTAAGTAAGAGAGCTTATTTTAGTTCTAAAGAGACTAATTGTTGCCCATTGAATGATGGGAGGCAAGTTTGAACCCACTAGGGAAGGCCCTTTCACCATAGAAAAGGCTTACCAAGGAGTATCTTATCAGCTTATAAATTGTAAAGAAGAGCGCCCTATGCTTCCAATCAACGTGCTCTACTTGAAGAAATATTATCCATACATTTTGTTTGAAAATAATCATCAATAAAACTTTATTCCATTTCAAATTCCATCTCTTCATATTGGTTAGAAATATCTTTGCTTGTAATCACCATGATGTGTTTAGGGTGTAAGGAACCCAAGCGGCATCCTATCATTTAGTAACAAAACATGAACATAAACTACACACAACCACATATAAAACAAACACATATCTTTTGTCTTGGGCTATTTTGATGTGGGAGAAAGCCCCCTTCGGCGCTCACTCATTAGCTACTCTAGGTTGTGCTGACGTTTACCCTTTTAGCTCGTCACCCCAGTGGTCCCTTATTCAGGAGAATGTAAGTCTGCTATGCTGTTCTTCTTGACTTGACTGTTGCACACCAATGATTTCCTTATTAGCATAGTAGGCCTTAATGTGTAGTCAATAAGCTACCCTCATGTTGGCTTTGGATGTAAGTCTGCCTTCTTAAACTAGCTATCATGAACTGACTTGGTTAAGTATATATAATAAACACACAAAGACATATCTCTTATCTCGGGATATTTTGATGTGGGATAATGCCCCTTGTAGTACTCACTCATTGGCTACTCTAGGTCGGGCTGACATGCTACCTTGCTAGTGTGTCACCCTAGTGATTACCTGTCTGGAAGATGTAAGTCTATATGCTTTCTTACTAACTTGACCGTTGCACATCGATGAGTGCCTTGTTAGTTTGGTAGGCCTTACTGCACAGTTGGTAAGCTACCTCATGATGACTTTGTTTAAGAGGATGTAAGCCTACATTCTTTCTTGAACTAGCCATATTGAACATTGGGTCGGTATATTTGAGGCTTGGATAAGTCCCCAAGTGGCTACTTTCTCTTGACTACTTCAAGTATGGGTCCAATCCTTACATGGGACTCCCCAATTGATAATCACCCTAGGTCAGATAGCACCTATCGAGCCGAAGATAGACTATCCTGGCAATCAGTTCTACTTTAGGGAGTTGTAAGTCTACATGCCTTCTTTCTAGACTGATTGTTGCACACCGATGGGCACCTTAGGTTGGTTGGTGTTCTCCATGTTGATGGTGACCCACCCATGGATACACCATTTATGGTAGATGTAATTCTACAAGCATTCTCCCAGAGTTGGCCACCGTATACCTATAGGCTTTCTTTCATAGGGTTCTAGATAAAGCCCCTAGCGGCACCTCCCATGTGGGCACTCTATTTGGATCACATCCTTAGCGAACCCATTTAGACACTATCCCGGTTACTTTTAGATTAAATAGTCCCCCTTTCCTAGTAGCCAACCCTATTGTTGGAGAATTTATCTTCTGAATATGCGATTCTCCCTTGGTCTAGAAGTTTGAGATATTAGGATGATATGAGCTCTTTCTCTGTGGTTCTACCAATAGGACCACACAAATAATATATATATATATATATATATATATATATATATATATATATATATATATATATATATATATATATGTGCTTATGGATTAGGAGGAAAACCTCAGAATCTTTTCCCAAGCGGGCATCCTATCTTTAGCGTGTCGCAAAACTCCTAGGAATTGCGACTACTTTTGAGTTGATAAGTCCCTGGTCAAGACACTCTCTAGTCACCCTTAGGTCGGGGTTGACTTGTTGTGCCACCAACGAGTCACCCCGATGGGCGTCCTTAATTTAGGAGATATAATTCTATCACGTATTCTCTCCATCATAAATATTGCACACTGATGGGTAGCCTTAGGTTGGGTTCTATTTATTGTACTATCAACCAATCACCCTGGTGGTTCATTGTTAAGAAAGTTGTAAGTCTACAAGCTTTATTCCTAACTTGACCATTGCACACCGAAAGGTACCCTTTAGGTTGGTTAGCTATACCTTAGTGCCAGTAGACTATCCCTTTGGATTTATAAATCTAAGATAGGACTAGGTTGATATTAGCCCCTTCTTAGTGGATCCATTGCACACCGATAGGATCCATCTTAAAATTTAAATGAAATTAATTCTAACTATTCTTGAGTCGATATGAGTCCACAGGCATTTCAAATAGTCACCTTAGGATGGGTTGATTTGTTATGCTAGTGATCACCCTAGTTGTTCTTTGTTTAGGAAGTTGTAAGTCTATAAGCTTTCTTCTTAACTTAATCATTGCATTGAAACTCTTAGGTTGGTTAGTCTGATGACTAGACTATCCTTTAGATTTTAAATCTAAAATAGGCCAGTAGATATTATCCCCTTCTTAGTGGATCCATGCCACCATAGGTCCATTTCATCAAATTCACCATCCTCCTCTAGGAGTCCAAATTTAAATCCACTTCATCTTGCAAATCGAGTTCATATCTAGCAGCGGTGTTCCTTCAAAATGTGAATCATATCTCTCCTCAATGGAGCCCTCATTAAATCAAACTAAATAAAATCCCTATCCCTAGTGGATGATTTGAACCCACTTCCCTAGTGGAAGGTTCATGCACTCATCCCCAGTAGATCTTTTCTTCCCAAATCATATCAAAATCAAACTTTTATCCTCTATAGAAAATTTAAACCTGCTTCCCAAGTGAATGATTCATGCTTGATCCCTTTATGGATCCTTCCTTCCTCTCTTATGCCCTTGGCATAAGTTAAGTTGAATTGCACTAAGATCTTGATTCTTTCTACATCTAGGGTTTAGAAGTAGATCATCATAGTTGCAATATTTTGGACATTGTTGATCATCTCGGTCAATACCAATACGTGCGGTGCACCTAGTCAGTTACACCACACCTATTGGGCACCCTTTGTTGATCTCACTTTTAGAGTGAGCTCTCAACTTCATCATCATAGATCTAGGACTCTTGTAGACACTAAGAGCTCCTTAGTCTTAAGACACTTCTACTGATTAGGTGAACACTTAACCTAAGCTTTGAGACTTGGAGGGGTTAGCCATAAGAAGAGGTTATGCCTTAGAGATTTAGGAGGACTTTCCTACCCTATAGTCTTAAACCCAATCCTTTCTTCCTTCTTCCAAACCAAACCTCAATTTCAAATCCATGATCATAAATCCATTCCCAAATCAAATGATTGAAACCCATAATTAAATTCAAATTCCAAATCCCTTCCTAAGCCCTTTGATTTTATCTTATGGACTTAGCCTTAACCAAATTCAAATCAACCCTAATTCAAATGACTTTCTCAAAAATCAAATTCAATCTCAAATCAAATCCCAACCCAAATTCCAAATCAATTCCAACTCCAAATGATTGAAACCCATGATTAAATTCAAACTCCAAAATCTCTTCCTAAGCCATATGAACCACTTTCATATGCTTAGCCAAAACCCCCTTCAAACCAAATCAAATTTGGTTGATTTCTTTATAATCAATCATTTTTTCATTTATATTCAAAAATATAAATTAAATAGAAATTCAAACCATTCAAATCAAATCAAATTAAAGCAAACTAAATCAAGATCTTTCTTAAGCCATATGAACCCACCTCCATAAGCTTAACCAAATCTCAATCCAAATCAACCCAAACTCAATTGATTTCTTTATAAATCAATAATTCCTTCAAATATAAATGAAGCCCACCATCCAATGACAAAAAATAAATCAAACTAAATTAATTCCCTACTTAAACCCTTTTGACCTACATCCCTCAACTTGGTCAAATTTGCTTCCAAACCACTCCAAACTCAACTGATTTTCTCATGAATCATTTATAACTTCATTTATATTCACAAATATAAATGAAATATAAATCCAAGTGGCCAAAATCAAACCCCAAATCAAATCAAATTCCCAATTTTAGTCTTTTTAGCCAAATTCTTGAACTTGGCTAAATGATACCTAAATCAACTCATAAGCCATGGATTTCCTCATGATTCAATCATTCCTTCAATCAGTGTTCCAAATATAAACATAAACTACAATTATCAAACCAAATCAAAGCTAACTGAAGTCAAACCCAAGATAACCCTTTTTGACTTGAAATTATCATATGAACCAAAATCCATATGGCTTTAAACCATTTGCAATTGGATTTATATTTCCATCTCAAACCCATTTACCAATACAACTAAACTTGAATCAAGCCATGATCAAGTCAATTGACCCATTTAGGTCCACTTGACCCAAAGTGACATAAAAGACCTTTTTGAGCCAAGTTCTAATCCAACCAAATTGGATTGAACTAAGCTCATCTAAACCTCATATCATGATCAACAATCATCCTAAGGTGATCAACTACCTTGAATTGGGTCAAACCAAGTCAACTTGGTCCTTTGACCAAGTCAACCTTTAGCCCAAATGAAACTTAAATAAGCTAAAACCCACCATATGCCAAATTGATTGAAACCATTGACTCAAACCCACTCATAATCAATGATTGAACATGATTAAACCCTCAATTGAGCCAAACCAAGTCCAATTGACCTTTTGACCTAAGTTGACCTAAATTAGCCTAAAAGCTAAAATGGGTCAAATCATGATTTGATCCAAATTGATTGTAAAATGACTCAAGTTCATTCCAAATCACTCATTGAACTTGACCAAAACCATTATTGATCCCAATTTGACCAATTGGTTAACTTGACCCAACGTAGCCCAAATTGACCTAAAGGGTCAAATTGGCCAAAATCTAAATTAGTTCCAAATTAAACCAAACTAAAGCCTAAAATCATTTTTAAATAACCAATTGAACATGAACCAACACTTAACCCAATTTGGTCAAATTGGTCAAATTGGTCAACTTAGCCCATTTGACCTATTTGAATCCAAATGAGTCAAAATCAAACCTAAGCCAAATTAATCAAAACCACTTGAACCAAAACTCTTCAAAACATCATTTGAACCTAACCTAAGCCTTGGTTTGACCCAATTTGACCAATTGGTCAACCCAACCTAACCTAACCCAAATGAGCCTATTTTGACCATATAAAGCCAAATCACCCAAAGCCAACCTATGGGACCATAGGACCTAGCCTAACTTAACCCAAACTAGTCCTAACTCATTCCCAAAATAGACCAAATTCATAGTGGGCTCCACCCAAGCAATGAGCCATTGGACAAACCTTCTTTCCATTGGGTCTTCACACTAACAAGCAATGTTGACTGCTCCATCACCATAGCAGCCTCCAAGCACTTTCTCCACCTGATCCACCTAGCTCACCTAGTCCCCCTAGATCATTCAAGGACCAATGGAAGTTCAACTCCTCCTCATACAAGCCAAAATTGAAAACCCATGGATTCAAGCTGAGAGATCTTTGCACACCCACCTCCCAGCTCCCTCCACTCAAGACTACCGTGGAGTTGGACATGACCTCTCAGTGCCCTAATGGCGCCTATAAGCCACATCCCATCCATCCTTCACACACAATTTTGTGGTATACTCCTCCAATTCGAGTGAGAATGGACACAAATTGCATTATGAGAGTTCCTAAGAATTTTTTAAACCCCACAGAGCCTTTCCAAGCATTCCCAAAGCCTCCCTCGATTGGATTTCTCTCTACTGAAATAAAGACCTTCTTCCAATCAATACTCCCTATCTACTCAATCAAATCTAAATTCCTTGCACTGACACCATTCTCATACTTCATCGAAGCTAACCGAATCATCCCCGAGCCTTCCCAACCAGACTAGAGTTGATCGGCCAGACTCTTACATGTGGCGTGGTGAGAGTTCTACACCAAATTAAAACAAGGCTCGAGGGCTTCATCTCAACCAAACAAAGCTTCCTCAATCATTCAAACCATTGGACATTAGCTCCAGTGAGGTAATTTTGCAAAATTGAGCTCCCTAGTGAAAATCATTTGGTCCTTTGTGAAGTGAATGTGTATTTGAGTTAATCTTAATCATTAGATGTGTGTATCTCCCTTCCTCAAAGTCATGGAATGATTTTAAAGGTAATTCAAGCTCGAGTGAGCTCAGATTAAATGAGGAAAGATGGAAGACATCCATCATTTGTCGCTCAAAAAGGAGACGGGTCATTGGTCATCCATTTTGTGTGATTGGAATAGACGATCTGGATTAAATCACACTTAGATCTTCTCTTTTCTCCTCTTTAGCATGGGATTTGATCATGGTTGTCCAATCTTAGATCTAATGGTCAACGAGAAAGTGCATCTACCACAATCCAAGTGAGCATCCCGATGTGATAACTTAAATACCCAATTTTGTCATGCCATGTGGAAAGCGTGCACCACGTAAGTAGCCCGCGTGGGATTAAATAATTAGTAATTTATAATTTTTTAAGTGAATCTTCCTAAAATCATAACTAATCCTAGAAAAATCCAAAAATACAAATGAGGGCTCATTTTGAAGATATTTTAGAGTAGAATCTAGTAAAATTATGATTAATTAATTTAGAATAGTAATTTTTCTTAACTAAGGTTTAATTAAAAAATTAATTAGCCTATTTACTCTCATAAATAGTTGTCCAATTAATTTCAAATTTTCTAGAGATATTTAGGGGGATGACCTCTGCCTCTCCTATTTTTCTTCAAATTTATTGGATAGTTAATTAAGGAAATCAATGGATTAAGCCTTAATTACTCTCCAACCTTAATTAGTGATAATTAAGCAAATTAATAGTGGTTTAATTAATTAATTAAGCTCATTATCCTCTGTTAATAGTGGGAAGTCTTAGGGAAGTGGTTTGGTTTCATTCCTTTTAGCCATTTCATTAAGCCTTTTCATTTGTTTCAAGTTAATTAAAATGCTTAAATAATTATTTAGCCATTTAATTAACCAATCAAAATAAAAGAGAACTTAATTATTTCAGATCCTAATTGAGTGTTTGAAATGATTTAGAGGTTAGGATTGAGTCCTCTCCCTTGATCCCTTTCCTTAAGTTAATTTCATCATTCTAATTAAAGCATAATCAAAGAATTTAATCAATTAATCAAAGGCTTCATGAAATTAATTTAAAATCCATTCATTCACAACCTAACTTTATTTAATCAATCTTGGGTAGCTCTTTGGGTGTTCAATAACCTAAAGAGAAAGCTAATGAAATTATGGTTAGCTCAAATGTGTGAGAAAACCATAAAAGTAGTTAAGTGAGCTCCTTAGGCTTAATTAATTATTAATTATGAGCCAATTACATTAGGCCCCTTTCATTTCTTAGGAGCATTGCCAATTTACTTTTCATGTGGTTGCATCTCATATTGACTCATCATTATTTAGTTAATTATCTTAAGGAGATGTAGGTAAGGGTTAATTAATGGACTTAATTCATACCTCGATCTAATTAAGACATAAAATCAACCTAATTATTCTTTATTAAACTAAATTAACTTAAACATGGGGAATGGGATTAGGATTAGAAAACCTCTTTCACATTCCTTAACTCAAACCAAACATAAAGATCAAAAAAAGATTTAAGAAACTTTGGACCATCTTAAATGAGTTTGTTTAATATTATTGTCCTTAGGACTTAGTTAGATTGAATGAAATTACATGATTGTGTTGTTTTATTTCTTTCCAATCATGCTAAATGTTGTATACCATATGATTCATACATCCATCTCTTTCAAATTAATCAAATAAAAAAATGATTTCTTTTATGTTAATTTGTATGTGTTGGCTTAACTGAAATATGTGTGGCTAGTAGAATTATTAAATCTCAAAGATATTTTCAAAAGTTTATTAATAAATGAATATACATATATATTTTAACTTTAGTTATAAATACATAGGAAATGCAAGTGATTATAAATTTAGTCTATGAAATAAAGTCTCTTCCATACATTCATGTGTTGATTTGTATAAGTAAGAATGTTAGTAGGTATATTAGTGACATTCTAGGGATGACTTTAAATAGCCCTAAGGAGGTTCCTACCTCATTCCCTTGGTGTGACATAATGGCAATGTACCTACTTGATTTCATTCTTATGCATTTTAACATCAGAATTTAGAAAATAACTTTAATTCATTTACACAAAATAAATCAATCAAATCAAAATACAATTTTTTTGCATGGCTTTCTATTCTTGTAGTTGTTTATACATCCATATGTATCAAAGGATAGTGGGTATATTAGTCTAGACATCCATAAACTTGAGTGTGAAATAATGGCGATGTACCTAAACTTTTATACATGTGAATGTGTACTTAGCTAATGAATGAAAACCCCCTTTTTCTATTAAAAATACATGCATTCATGCTTTGTTTAATTGGTTGAGTTGATTAGTCATGTGATTTAAGGTTCTTTCCTTATGCTTTTGCATAGAAGTAGAGCTTTAAACTAATATGATAAAATCATTCAACCAAATGAAATATTAATTCCAAATAAATTTACTCACATTCATCATTTAAGTGTGCTAAGATATAAATTGTATATAGCTATGCTTAGGATTTAATCATATGCATGATATACATGATGGAAAGAAATGACAAACATGTGTTATGTGATAGTAATTCATTCCAACTAATCTTAAGATGCCTTTCTTATTGAATGAGTTTATTTAAAGGAACCCAAACATTATGACTAATTAAAACATATAATAAGCATTCACTAAATAAAATTGATTAACTAATTTTGCTTTAGAAGTGACTTAAGGTAGGGATAAAAAGTGATCATTTTTTCTTTCTCTTCATAACACTTAGTTGTTGAGTGTAGGTCAAATGAAACAAAAGAAAACATTAAGTAAAATATGCAAATCGGTTAAACCATTTAAAGTGAAACCACCCTTTATGATTAAATGTCCTTCATACTTAGAAAATCTCAACTCTTAAGCTTTGTTAGGAAAACCACAGGCCTTAACACACACATTAGATTAAGTCACCACTTCCAGCTTTATGTTAGGGCAGTGTATGGTTTGATGTATGCTTGTTTTGTGATGCACTATTGTACATTGGATGTTGGGGTGTATGCCTCGTAGACTGAATGTTAGGCAGTGATTAGCATAATCATGTTTTATGCAAGAGATTATGCTTAAGGGATGCTTAAAATAAATATAAATGCTCTATTTTGCATGTTGCTTAACCCTAAGCATAATCATGTTAGGTGGACTTGGTTACCCATGTGCGGTGCTAAGTCCAAATTATTCATATATAATTTTCGAGTTGTATGGTTTGTTTAGCTAACACTTATTTTACAGGTGTAGTCAGATTTAATTTTCCATTCTTTTAATATAATTGTGCATTAGGAATTTGGTTAAGTGTTATGGGGGTTAAGGATGAACATTGGCCAAAAAGTTTAATCCTGGGGTGCCATGTGATGCCTAGAAGCCTACCAAATCAAAAGAAGCAAAATCGAATGAAGAAATGGAGGGAGTATGACTTGAAGATCCCCATAACACTTATCATTTTGTAACTTGTAATTATTCTTTCATATGCGGTTGTATAAGGGTAGAGCTCTACCCACATTTTTCTTTTGAGTTGTATGCTGGACCGCCTATTATTCTTTCATGTTGAGTTTATAAAGAATTTGATGCTTTGATATTACAATTGAATAATACAATGGCATGTATTTTTCTAGTTTCTTCATGTATGATGATTTAATGTGTGATCCGGTTTAGGCTCTTAAAAAAGATTTCTACCCCAACTACAACTCATAATTAAATTTTTTTTAAAAATAACTCATAACTTCACATAAAGCCTAGACATTAAATCAAGATAATAAAATATTTAGCAACCCCTTAGCTGTTGTATCTTAATATCATGCATGTTATTTTATTTCACTCTTGCTAAGAGAGGGTTTCCATCTTTGCAGATAGGGAAAAGGCTTGACCTTTGAGAGCCTATGATGGAAAACACCTCTTTCTCTTTAATTTAGCCCATAACTCACTTCATCATGCATTTAGGCATATACAATCCTATAGCCTGTCAAAATAAAGAGTCAAAATTAAATAAAATTTGATAAGATTTGCATTAGACTAAGTCATTATTCATACCACTCATGCTCTAGTCTCTTAGGGAGTGGGTTTAAGGACTTTAGTTTCTTTCTAAATAATAACAACTAGCCATCTTACAAAGCATATGAGACTACATGGTTTTAAAATGTAGGAGGAGTTAGTTGGCCACTCCAAGCGTTATAAGTCCAAAAGTCGGTGGTTTACCCTCTTATGGAGGTAAACAATATACCCACTTTGCCATAAAATAGGTTGTGCTATATCGCTAAAGCTCCCTAAATTTGGGATCCAAGTTGTTGTTTCCCTTTGGGGCTAGCATAAATCCACCTCTTAGGCATTTCCATAATCTTGTATTGTGAAATTATAAGTCTAGATTTCTAATAAAATTTCAACTCAAATATATAATTTTCCTCAATTTCAAACATATAAAGCAACCATAGGATAGTTTGGGATGCTCACTAGGCTTTCTAGTATCATGAGCATCCCTTACTTATCTATTTTCTTGATAATAAATCTCTTCTTTCGATCTATCCCATTTGATCTTCCAAATATAACCAATTTATTGATAGTCCTATCTTTTAATTCTTTGGATACAATAATTGCTTACTTTAATCAAGAGTATTCCTAAGGAACTCACCTTCCTTAGGATGTAATTAACTATGGGGGCTTGCCCCATAGGGAACTTTAGAACCCAGTTTAAATAAATCCTACTTTATTCATCCATGTAAAGTAGGAAAAATATCTAGTATATTTGAAGACCCATCATGCCTTAGGAGTTTTTATTAGGTGATTAGGTCCATCGTAGGGTAGTGATTTCTATCTTTTGAGATAGTACACTATTCTTTGATGTCATACTCAATCACCTCAATAAGTACACCCTCAAATATATGTGGTGTCCCCCCCATACACACATATACACATAAACTAAAAAAACCACCACAGAAACATAACATCAAACAATTTATATAAACTATCATAAAAGTATAAAAGGCATGTGGTCTTGTCAATCGCCCCAGAAGATAGAAAGATGGGTAGAAGTTCTACCCTTATACAACCTAGAATATAAAGAATAATTATAATTGTATTAAATGCTATGGGGTCTTCTTTCTTCATATCTCCATTTCTGATTTGGTGCCTTCTTTGATTTGGATGGTGTTTGCTTCAAAAATATCACAGGGCACCCTAGGACAAAGCCTTCTGACCACTGCTCATCCAAATCTGCTATATCACTAATCCTAATTCCTATTGAAAAAATTATATTAATGTGGAAAAAGTAAATCTCACTACACCAAAAAAATAGAGGTTAGCTAATTATACATGTAATCCCAAGCAGTTGTATTTATAATTTTGACTTAACACCCTACACATGGGTAACTAGCCCACTTGTCTAACTTAGATTATACTTAAGATTTAAGCAACTAGTAAAGAGCATTCACATTTATTTTTAAGCATCCCTTAAGCATAATCCTAAAACATGATTAGGCTAATATTGGCCTATCATTCAGTCTATGAAGCATACCCTAACATCTAATCTAAAATAATACATCATAAAATAAAACACATCACATCATACACCATCCCTAACTTAGAGCTAGAAGTGGTGACTTAATTCTAATGTATGTATTAAGGCTTGTGTGGTAAGTCTTGTTAGGCATTAGTGTTATATTTTCTAAGTGTAGAAGGATTCAATTTAATATGAAAGGTTGATTTCACTTGAAGTAGTTTAATTGATTTGAGAATTATAATTTATGCTTTCTTTTGTTTCATTCGATTACAGTTAGCAACTAAGTGTTATAAAGAGAGGAAAAGAGGATTGTCCTCTTCCATCCCTACCTTAAGTCACTTTCTAAAGTATATTAATTTGATTTAGTTCTCTTTTGAATGTCTTATTAAATGATTTAATTAATCCTAAGTTTATTCACTTTAAATAATCATTCAAAATGAAAGGCATCTTAAGATTAATTGAATTGAATTACTACTACATGACATATTTTAAATCATTCCTTTCAATCACATGTAAGATGCATATGATTTAATCCTAAGTGTATCTATACATGCAACATATTTTAGCACACTTAAATGATGAATGTATGTGTATGTTTAGAATTTATCTTTTATTTGATTGAATTATTTAAATATATTAATTTAAACTTTATCAATATCTTATACAAAAAGGACATAAGAATGAAATTAAATAAGCATGTGCCATTTTTAAACCAAGGAAGTGAGATAATCAAATGACCTCCTTGGAGCTAGCTAAAAGCCTGTTCTCAGATGTCTATATATACCCATTTGCATTCAAACATATGTTAATTCATATACATGAACATATGAAGTAAGCTCCAAATCATATGGCTAATTAATTCAACCACTTAGTCAATTATGAATGCATGCAATTTTAATGTAAAATGGGATTTTCATTCACTAATCACATATATATATATACATGTACAAAGATATAGGCAAGCATGTGTAGTTGTTAAACCAGGGAAGTGAGGTAATCAAATGACCTCCTTGGGGCTAACTAATGCCTCTTATTCCCAGGTTGTCTAGACTATATACTTGCTTTTCTTAGACACACATGGATGTATACATAAATGAGAGAAAGAAAACCATGCAAATATTATATATTTCTTTTTAATTGAATATATATATATATATATATATATATATATATATATATATATATATATATATATATATATATTAAAAACATCAAAATTCTATGAAAAACATAAGAATGAAATCAAGTGGGTACTTGCCATTGTTAAACCAAGAAAGTGACGTAATCAAATATCCTCCTTGGGGCTAGCTAAAGCCTCATGTTCTGGATCTCCGGTATATACCCATTACCATTCAATCTTATTTAAATCAACACATGAATAGAGGAAAGAGAACTCAACATTCATACACTTAAGCTATAACACATGCATTTCTTATGTATTTATAACTAGCATCATAACACATATTATTATTCATTTATAAGCTTTTGAAAAAGTATAGTTGGAATTAATGGTGATAATGCACATATATTAAATTAAATCAACACATGCAATCTTAAATAAAGGAAATCCATTTTATTTTACTTTATTTTGAAAAGATGGATGATGAATTCAAATGACATACCAAATTTAACATGATTTGAAAGAGGACAATCAAATATAAGCATGAGATTCATTCAACCAAACTAGTTCTTAAGGACAATCAAATCAAATAAGATTATTTAAAGCAAACAAAGCTTCTTTATTAAGTTTTAAGTTTTGGATTTGATTTAAAGAGGAGAAGAGAAATTATCACTTGTATTTTAAACCCATTCCCACATTAGTGATTTGATTTTATTTAAGGAAATGTTATTACGCTAATTTTATGGGTTAATTAATTTGAACCCTTAATTAGATGAATTAATTACCCTTACCCATTTCACTTTAAAGGAATTAATTAAATAATTATGAGCCAACATGATATGTATGGTAAATAAACTTGCAATGATTTTAGGAAATAAAAGGGGCCTAATGCAATTAGTTCATGATTAATAGTTAATTTGATTAAGGGGCTTAATTAATTACTCTTATGGTTTTCCCACATGTATGTGGACTAACCATAATTTCATTAAATGCTTTTAGGTTATTAAACAACTAAAGATCTACCCCAAGATTTAATTAATTAAGGCCAGATATGATTATGATTTCAATTTAATTAAGTGATTTAATTAATTAGTTAAATCTTAATTAATTTCATTTTTAAAAAGGGTGAAATGAACATAGAAAGGGTCCCAACCCTATTCTTAGTTCACTTATTGAACAATGATTAATAAACTTAATTAACCAATTTATTACTATTCATGTGATTAGATTAATTCATTAATTAACTTAAAAGAGTAGTTAAGGTTTAATTAGTCAAATTTCTAATTATGTGAGCAAAAAATCCCAAGAAAATCATGGGAGGAGGTCATCCCATTAAATTAACCAACAAAATTTGGGATTAATTGCTCAAAATTAAAGTAATTAAGCTAATTAATTTTGTAATTAAACTTAATTACTATTTAAAATTAGTTAAGATCATTTTTAATTAATTCTCCTATAAATACCTTTAAAATAATTCTTCATGATTATTTATGACTTTTAGAAGTTTTAGCCATTAAAAATGATTAATTAAGCCTAATTAAAGCCTAATCCTGATGGCTTCACATGGGGCGCTGATGCAACAAGCTTTCCATGTGGCTCCGTGGGATTGGATACTTAAAACTTATTTGACTTAGTGCCTACATGGCGGCGGCGGATGTGCTTTCTCGTCCGTCGTCCAATTTAATATTGGATGGCTATGATTAATCTCATAGCTTAATATGATTAAATCAGATCGATCTATCAGATCTAGTCATGATCGTCCATTATGATCACACAAAATGGATGGTGTGTGATCTAATGTCACACGAGTGAGGGAGAATGGAGTCTGCCCACCATTACTCACTTGATCTGAGCTTACCCAAGGTCAGATCAACTCTAAAAGGATCCCACACCTTCACAGTATCAATCAAAGGGGATTCAATGGTCAAGATTACACGAGATGTAAGTTTTCTTCAAAAAGCTCCAACCCATTTTTGCCTAAGGATTGATTTTGGAAGCATACCTTGCTGGAGCTCAAGGGGTGGCTCAATGATTGAGGAAGCATCATCTAGTGGAGATGAAGCTTTGAGCAATTGGATCAATTTTGAAGTTCTTGGAATGCCATGAATCGATGATTTGGAGCTCAACTTTGATTGAGGTCCCACCTTCGGTGCTCGAGAAGCTTGGGAGATGATTTGTTCTTGCTCAACGAGGCCTAGGGAAGGTGCGTGCAAAGTTAATTTGAGTTTGATAGAGAAATGGGGAATTTAGGTCAAAAATGGGAGTGTCTTATTTCAAGATGGAAGGGAATGTCATTTTTTGATCGAGGAATGAGCTTAGGAGATTACGGAATGGCTCTAGCAACTTATTTTAGGTAGCTAGGGCTCTGAGGAATGATTTTTTGTGTGTGTTAGAGAGGAAACAAGGGGGTGTATACCCCCCTTCATCTTGAATGGATGATGGGATTGGGTTTGGCTTCTAGTGGCTGTTTGACCATCTCAGGGAGTTGTGGGTGGCAGGGAAGAGGTGAGTTGGCTCGACTTGGTTGGTTGAAGGTGTGGAGGTGGCTTCCAAGGAGGAATCATGGGTGTCATATGGGTTTCAAATGCTCCACTAAGGAGGGTAAGGTGATTTCACCTCCCATGGGTCATGGTTGACCTAACCACCCATTGGGTCAGGTTGGGAAGTGTCCTAGGTGTCTAGGTGGACCATTGAGAGAGTACTAAGTGGCCAAGGAATGTAAATGATTACTTACATGGGTGATTTATCTCATGTGATGCCCTTGACCCATGGGTAGAATGATCATTTGGAATTGGATTTGGTTTGGATAGATTTGAAATGAGCCAAAAGTGGGTTAGCCCAAATTTCAAGTTAATTGGAGTCAATTTGGTTAGCTTTGGCTCAATATGACTCATTTAGGTCAAATTGGGTTAGGTTGGGTCAAGTTGACCAATTGGTCAAATTGGGTCAAACTAAGGGTTGGTCAAGTTCATATGATCATTGGGATGTTTTTGGTTCAATTAGTTTGGTTTAGTTTGGCTTAGATTTGATTTTGGCTCTTTGAAATCATTTGGGTTAAATGGGTTAAGTTGACCAATTTGACCAAATTGGCCAAATTAGCTTGGGTTGGTAGTTGTTTGGGTTCAGTAGACCAATTGAAGATGATTGTAGGCTTTGGTTTCAATTAATTTGGATTTGATTTTAATTTAGGCCAACTTGAGCCTTTAGGTCACTTTGGGCTAAATAATTGGGTTCAATTGGGTCCAATCATAGCTTTGGAATGAACTTGAGCCATTGGTTTGCAATCAATTTGATTTATATTTTGATTTGACCTGAATTTGGACTTTTAGGTCAATTTGGGTCAACTTGGGTCAAGATGGCCAATTGGGTTTGGTTCGACTCAATTGAAGCTCAAGTCATATTCAAATATTGATTTTTATTTGGTATGAATCAGTTCAAGGATTTGGCTTAGGGTGCAATTTGGCTAGTTTGGGTTCATATGGGTTAAGGGGTTAACTTGGTCAAATGACCAAGTTGACTTGGTTTGACCTAATTTGTGATAATTGATCAACTTAGGGTGATCAACAATCATGATGGGAGGTTTTGATGGGCTTGGTTCAATCTAATTTGGGTAGGATTAGAACTTTGCTCAAATAGGTCAAATTGGCCACTTTGGGTCAAGTGGACCAATTGGGTTTAGTTGCTTGATTTTGGAGTTTGATTTAGTTGAGTTTATATATGGATTTGGGATTGATATATAAATTCAATTAATTCTTGGGTTCAAATGGGTATTGGTTCATTTGAACATTTCCAAATCAAAAGGGTTAAGTTGGGTTTGACTTGGATTGATTTTGGTTTGGCTCAATGATTGTAGATTTCATTTATATTTGTGAATATGATTGAAGGTATGATTGATTCATCAGAAAAAAAATTAAATTTGGGTTTTGGAATGAAGAAATTTGGCTAAGTCCATGGAGTTGGGTCATGTGTCTTAGGTTTGGATTTTGATTTGGTTTGATTTAGTTTTGATGATTTAAATGTATATTTCATTTAAATTTGTGAAGATGATTGAAATTATGATTGATTTGTGAAAAATCAATTGAGTTTGACTTGATTTGGATTAAGATTTAGCTAAGTCCATGGGATATGTCATATGGCTTAGGAAGGGTTTTGATTTAATTTGATTTAGTTTGATTTCATTTTGATCATCTGAATGTAGATTTGATTTATATTTAGGAAGATGATTAAAGATATAAATTGGTTATGAGAAAATCAATTGATTTTGGATTGATTTGGATTAAGATTTGGCTAAGTCCATGGGATAGGTCATATGACTTAGGAAGGGTTTCAAGTTTGGATTTGATCATGGGCTTCAATCATTTGGTTTTGGAATTTGGGTTTGGATTTGGATTTGAATTTGATGTTTGAATTGAATTTGAGGTTTGGTTTGAGAAGGTGAACATGGATTGGATTTGGGTTATAGGGTAGGATGATTAAATTATTCCCTAAGGCATAACCTAATCATATGGTTAACCCTTCTAAGTCATTAAGCTTAGGTTAATTGTTTACCTAATTGTTAGAAGTGTCTTATGACTAGGGAAGTCTTAGTTTCTAGAAGACTCCTAAGTCTAAGGTGGGAAGATTGAATCTGCACTCCAAAAGTGAGGTCAATAGGCCTTAGGCTCTATAGTGTTTCCCTTGGAGATAGATGATTGCAAGACTGAAGCCAAGTTTTACATTATAGACTTGGATATATCTTTCAACACTTTGCTTGGGAGACCATGGATACATGAGACTAACATAGTTCCATCCTCTCTACATCAGTGTATGAAGTTCATGAGAGGAGGGATCATCTACTATGTCAAAGGAGATCTCAAACCATTTACAGTTCATGAGGTCGGCATATATGAGGATGCAGCTTACTACCTCCCTCAAAATCAACAAGTCTATTCTGAAACTTGGCCAAAGTTTAAAAAATAAAAGAAAAAAGGAAAAGAAAAATAAAAGAAAAGAAAAATAAAAAGAAAATAAAAGGGAAAATATAGACTTGGAGGAGGAAGTGGAGCCTGACATTAGATTCAACCCACAGTTTGTTACTCCATTGGAACATATGGGTAGGATGACTTGACCTCCACTAGGCAGAAGAAAAGGTAGTTCAGAAGCAGTCCCAATGGTGGAAAATCTCATTATTGGCCACCCAATAGAAGATATATCCCATCTACTAAGAGTACACCTACTATCCATATAGACTTAGAATCTAGTTCATAGGATGAGTCTTATATGGTTAGCACACTAGCTAGCTCTTCTTAGCAGTAGATTCCCTTAGAGGTGACACTTGAGCCTGATAGTGATAAAGATCCAAAGCAAAGCATAAGTGTATCCAAGTCTATATGTGAAATAGTTAGGCATTAGTGAACCTTAGCTCTAACCACTTTCCTCTCAAAAGCTAAGGGTTTGGTAGTTAAGGAAGTTCCTAAGTCATCCACGGTGTGAAGACTCAAGGTTGTTTATGGAGCATCATCCTCAAGAAGTTGATGTTGAACTTGAGGATGATTCATATAAAGATTTAATAGAATTACCTTTTGATTGGTACTTTTCTTGTGTCAAAATTTAGTAAAGAAAGGGTTAATCCCACATAATTGGTCAAAGTATAGGTTAGACTACTTCGAAAGAATATGGAAGAATAAATGCAAAAGCTCTCAATTAAGATCAGGATTAGGATTCAGTAAAGTGGGTCCAGTTGATGATGATTATTGCTTAGTCATCACCAATCCTTTAGAATCTGATAGGTTCTTTTCAAATCACATTAACTCATATGAAGAGCTATACTTAGAAAATTTAGATAATCCAAATGATTGTGAAGTCAAAGATGCACTGCCAAAGTTTGAAGAAGAGATCAAGTCAACCATCGAAGAGCTCTAGAAATCAACTTAGGGCGAAGATCCGCAACATACATCCATTCTTTATTGAATGAAATTGAAACCAATGACTTTGTTAAGTTATTGATTGAGTTTAAGGGCGCTTTGTATGGAGTTATGAAGAGATGCTTGGATTGGCTTCTAATGTAGCTCCATAAATAGCAATAACCTATTGTTAACCCTATCAAGCAAGCTCATAAATGCATGCAATTAGACATAGAACAATTGGTGATTTATGAAATCAAGAAACTGATCAATGTTGGCTTCATCCGGTGTGGTGTTTATTTTTGATTATGTATATGGGGGGCACCACATAGATTTGACGGTGTAGTTATTGAGGTGATTGGGTGACATCAAGGAATGGTGCACTATCTCGAAGATAGAAATCACCACCCTATAATGGACCTAATCACCTATTAAGGACTCTAAGGCATGATGGGTCTTTGAATATACTAGAGATTTTTCCCTACTTTACATGGATGAATAAAGGTAGGTTTATTTAAATTGGGTTCTAAAGTTACCTATGGGGCAAGCCCCATAGTTAATTATATCCTAAGGATGGTGTGTTCTTAGGAATAGTCTCTTAAAGTAGGAAATTGGGGTCTCTAAATATTTAGGTTAAGACTATCTAAGGATTGGCTATTTTAGAAAATCAAATGGAATAGATCAAGGAGAAGACTTATTATCAAAGCCAAAGAGAATGAGTAGGAAATGCTTATGATACTAGAAAGCCTAATGAGCTTTCCAATCTATCTTATGGTTGGGCTTTATATATTTGAAGTTGAAGAGAATTATATGTTTGAATTGTAATTTTATTAGAAGGCTAGGGCTTATAATCTCATAACATAAGGTTGTGAAAATGCCTAAGAGGTGAGGATTTATGCTTGTAGCCTAAAGGAAACATCTACCTCAGATCCTAGATCTAGGGAGCTTTGGCATAAGCTAAAGCACGACCTAAGTCTAAGCGAAGATGGGTATATAGTTTACCTCCAAAAGAGAGGATAAATCACGTGACTGCTGGGCTTTGAACCACCTGGAATGGCTGCCAGCTAACTCTTCCTAAGCTTTATAACCATGTAGGCAAGCCAAATGATTTTGCAAGATAGTTAGGTTGTCATTATTTAGAAAGAGACTAAAGTCCTTAAACCCACTCCCTAAAGAGACTAGAGCATGAGTGGTATGAGTAATGACTTAGTCTAATGCAAATATTTTCAAATTTTATTTGTATTTGACACTTCATTTTGACAAAGCCTATAGGATTTTTGTATGCATAAATGCATGTTGAAATGAGTTATGGACTAAATCAAGAGAGAAGAGGGTGAAGCTTTCTCAATAGGAGTTACTCTCATAAGTCAAGCGGTTCCCATGCGTGCTAGAATGGAGGACCTCATTTTTGCAAGAGTGGTAGAAGATGCATGCATGGTATTAGACATACAACCATACAACTAAGGGGTTGCTAAATCTTTTAATTATCTTGATTTAACACCTAGGCTTTATGTGAGGTTATAAGTTATTTAGAAATTTAAGTATGAGTTGTAGTTGGGTCAAAGACTTATTTTTCCCTAAGAGCCTAATCGCATCCAGACCATACAATAAACACCAATCATAAAGAAACTATGAAAAGGCATGTAATTTTTAATGCACGAGCTAAATAAAAAATCAAATATTTTATAGATAACGTAAAAGAATAAAAGGCTGGTGCAGTCGGGTATCGTTATACAACTAAAAGAAAAATGGGTAGTTGAGCTCTACCCTTATACAACATGGATTATAAAAGAATAATTACAATTAAGGATGAATACATGCTATGGGGGTCTTCATCTTCATTCTTCATGTCTCCTTCATTTCTTCATATCTCCATTTGATTTAATTTGCTCCACTTCAAAGGCATCACATGGCCTCCCAAGACAAAGCCTTCTAGCCAATGCTCATCCTTATCCCCCATAACACTAATCCTAATTCCTAATTCCTAATTTCAAAATTACATTTAAATGGAAGGAGTAAATCTAACTACACCTGGAAAATAGAGGTTAGCTAAACATACATTTGACCCAAGCAATTATATTTATAATTTGGACTTAGCACCTGCATATGGGTAATCTAGCTTGGATTATGCTTAAGGGCTTAAGCAACCTTCAAAGAGAGCATTAATATTTATTTTGCAGTGGCGCCTTAAACGTAATCCCCTATAGAAAACATGATTAATCTAATCATGGCCTAGCTTCCAGTCTATGAAACATACACCCTAACGTCCAGTCCAAAACATTGCATCACAAAACAAAACATACATCATTCCATACACCACCCTAACATAAAGCTAAAAGTGGTGACTTAATTCTAAGGTGTGTGTGGTATGCCTTAACTAGGCTTTAGAGTTAATATTTTTTAAGTGTAGAAAGATTCAATTTAAAGGGTGGTTTCACTTTAAGTGATTTAATTGATTTGTAAGTTTTATTTATTATTTTCTTTTGTTTCACTTGGTTTACACTTAACAACTAAGTGTTATAAAGAAAAGAAACCCCTTATCTATATTTTATCCACAAAATACATTAAGCATATTATTAAAAAACTCTTTAATGAATGGCTTTATTTTAATTAATAACTAAGTTAGGTTCACTTTAAATAAACCATAATAAACAAAGATCAATGATTAACATAATAAGCTAAAGAAAAGATAAGTCCAAAGCTCATGGTTTATTTCATATAGCAAACATGATAGGGAGAAACATCATGATATGAAAGATTAGAAACATTAATGTTTGCAAATAAGGATGCATGTAATGAGTATGATAATAAGGAAATGTGATAGAGAGGTGACATTCACACCATTATGCAAGTATGAGCATCAAATGTTGAATTACATTTATTACCAAGAAGGTGTGAGTAAGAACCATCATAAACAAACATGAGAAATACCCAATTGTTGATAATTTTTAGCTTGTGAACATAAATAAAATATATAAATATGCAATAGATGCAAAAGAAACCATTGAAAACAAAGAATTGTGTTTAATGAAGAGTCAATGGGTCCTTAAAAGACACCATGTTTATAAGGTAAATAAATGAATTAAATAACTTATAGATGTAATGAAAAAAAGTGCCCCATCAATATAAATCATTAATTATCAATTAGATCAATTATAGTTTAACAATATAAGGAATACAAAACCAAACAGAAATAGCCAATAAACATGTCTAAAATCAAATTAAACCATATAAAAAAAAGAACTTCATAATACACACTTTTATAGAAATCATATTCCAATATGCACAAAGAGAGGATTCCTTTATACCTTAACATAAATCATATTATTAATTTCTTTAATGAATGATTTATCACATATTTTTTAATAGTTTTTCACTTTAAATAATCTCATTCAATAAGAAAGACATTATTAATTTTTACTTTCATGAAATGTTTGTTCATTTATTTTATCTTTGAGATTGATTAAGTCCTAAACATTATGCACAACATGTATTTTTTTCAATAATGTTTTTTATGAAAAGATGATTCTCATTATTAAAATAACCAAATGTATAAAGTTATTTATTATTTTGAGAGGTAAGAATAAGAAATTAAATCATTGTCTAAACTAGATATAAGCTATTCTTTTATTTAAATTAATGAAATCATGTAAATATAATTTAATTGATTTATTTATGTGAATTAAAGTTTATCCAAATTAATATCAGATGCATAAATGATCAAATTTTATGTTTTACAAATTAATTGATAATCATTGAAATGCAAATTTAAATTCTTATGCAAATCAACATATGAACAAAGAAGGCTTCACTTCTAAACTATTCATAATGTATGTATATCTATGATTATTCATTAATAAGCTTTTAAAATACATTTGAGATTTAATAGTGATAATAGTCATTTTAATTAAGTCAACTCATGGAAATGACATAAAAGAAACCATTTATTTTAATTAATTTGAAATGAATGCATGATTAGAAGTGGCATTAACATTTTAATATGATTAAAAATAAAGAGACACAAACATTAATTTATTTCAATTAACTAATTAGAACAATCATATTAAATAAGCTTATTTAAAATAAGCCAAAGTTTCTAATTAATATTTTTTGGATGTTTGATTTGATTTAAAAGCAAAGATTCAATCATTGTTTTAACTCATTCCCATTTTGTTAATTAATTTGGTTCAATGAAAAGATAATTAGGTGAATTTTATGGATTAAGTAAGTTATGATATGAAATAAATCAATTAATTAACTTATGTTACCTTAAGTAATTAACCAATTATTATGAGCTAAGATGATATGAACATGATGAAATTTAAATCATCAATGACCTAAGAAATAAAAGGCCTATTACTTTCACAATTAGTGGTTAATTAGATTAAAACAATTAAGTACCCTTATGACTTTATGTATTTATATTATTTCCTTAAATAGCTTTTTTAAATATCTAAATATATACCCAAACTTAATTAGATAAGATATGATATTGATTTTAATTTACTAATTAAGCCATTTCAATTAATGAATTAAACCATTATTTATTTTTATCATTGAAATGAACTTAAAGAATAAGTCCCATCTCATTTATGTCCATTTTTGTTATACAATTTTAGTTTAATTAATGGTTTCTCACAATTTAGCATTTTAATTTCATAATTTTAAGAAATTTTAAGGCTAAGACAATAATTTCCTAATTCAACAATAAATCCCAAGAAAATTATGGGATGCAAGGTCTTCCATTAATCAACCTTAGTTTGGATTTACATTTAGAAATTAAATAATAAGTTTTAAATGAAACTCAAATTAAGCCTTAGACTATTTATCATTGGAAACACTTTTATTTCCTCTAAAATACCTTTAAAATGAGCATTTATTTGTATTTTTATGATTTTTATATAATTTGTTATGATTTTTCATAGTTTCAGTTGATTTAAGTGATTTTTCATGATTTTTATAAAGTTTATTAATTTATTTTTGTTAAAATAGATCATTTGAGTTTTAGAATGTAATATCTTTTCCAAAAAATGTTGACTTGAAAATCATGGGAGCATTTTAACTTGATTTCAATCTTGAAAATTTCAACTTAATCGATATTGTTTTCTTTGTAATTGAAATTTAATTTTCACTAAAACCTAAATTAAGTCCATAATATTTAGTGAAATTTGAGGATTTTAGGTTTTTTTGGATTCCTCCTAGAAAGGCGAATCCAACGAACCTTTGTTTGTAATTTTTAGTTAAGTATTTCATTTTCTATGAATTTTTAAAGTTTTAGGTGATTCAAATAATTTATAAAATTAGAAAATTGCTAATTTCCATAACATAATCATGAGGTGATTTGGTACCAGATTTCCACATGGTGATGGATTAATTGGATGCGATTCCATGATATTTTGCGTGGCTAAGATGGTCTTCAAAAAATGGTAATGCACGGATCATTTAGAACCGTCTGATTATAGTTTAGATGGTTCATATTTGATCTGTGGGATCAGAGGGAAGAAATAGACATATCATAATCTGTTGGTGATGGGATCGTGTATGGCTAACCATGGAAAAATTGGGAAATCATGAAAAAAATGCAAAATGACGTTCGATTGGGCTCAATTACACATTGATCTTTGCAAGAAAACTAATACTTCATATTATGATTCTATAAAATAAAGAATGCAATAGATTTCTAAGGAAAATTCTTAAAATTGCATGAAAATCATCACAAAACAAGAAATCCTAAGGCTGGCTATGGGTTTCTTGAAAGTTATCTCACTGGGGATGGTTTTCGGTGGCAATATTTATCTGAGCACACTCTTGAGTGGAGGACGAAGCCTTGGAATGAGCCTATACCTTTGCCTTCACTTCAGAATAATGTATCTATTGGTGGTCATCATTTCCTCACCAAAATCCACTTGATTATGGTGGTTTTTGCTCAAAAATCAAGTGAGAATCTTTGTTGGTTGGTTTGGGAGCTCTAGGGCATGGAATGAGTGGGAGAATGAGATTAAAGATCTCTATTTTCTATGCTTTGGTTTTGGCTGAAAATCCCATTTCATTTTTAATTTTTGGTTCCAAATGGGTGTCCTTGGCTTGGGGTGGTTGGGAATGGAAGGGAATAATCCTAGGTGGCTCATTTTGGTTGGCTAAGGCATGAGAAGTGGCTGCCATGAAGGAAAAATGGGTGTCCCAGCAAGGGGTGGGAGTCCTTCATGCCAAGTGTTCTAATGGGAGAGGTGAATTTTCCATGAGTAATGAACCACCTCTTGGGTCAGATGATCGTGTTTTGGTGCCTAGGTGGACCAATGGATGAGTGCCAAGTGGCCAAAGAAAGACCATTTAGGCAAGTGTCTTTTCTCATGGGATGTTTGATCCAAGGCCAAAGTGGTCATTTGGTATTAGATTTGATTTGAGCAGATTTGAAATAAGTTAAAAGTAAGTTGGACCAAATTTCATGTCATTCGGATTTCATTTAGTTTAATTCAGGTCAATTTGACCCATTTAAGGAGAATTGGGTTAAATTAGGTTAGGTTGAGTAATTTGTCAAATTGGGTCAAACCGAGGGTTGGATCATGTTTAAATGATCATTTGGAGTGCATTGGTTCAATTGGTTTCAATCAATTTGGCTTAATTTTGAATTTTGGCCAATTTGATCCTTTAGGTCAATTTGGGCTAGTTGGCTGATTTGATTGGTCAAATTGGGCTCAATTATGGCTTTGGTCAAGTTCAAT
The DNA here is from genome assembly GCA_021442155.1 of Cymbidium sinense. NCBI lineage: Eukaryota > Viridiplantae > Streptophyta > Magnoliopsida > Asparagales > Orchidaceae > Cymbidium > Cymbidium sinense. Next base: position 244,418,240 of record CM038214.1, read on the forward strand.
AATAAATTTGAAATGAACTTGAGCCATTGGTTGCAATCAATTTAGTTTTGGTTACAATTTGGCTAGTTTGGGTTCATATGGGTTGAAGGTTGACTTGGCCAACAGGCTAGGTTACTTGGTTTGACCCAATTCATGATAATTGATTAACCTAGAATGATCAACAATCATGACATGAAGTTTGGATTGGATTAATTCACTATTATTTGAATTGAATTGGATTTTGGTTCATGTAGGTCAAATTAGCCACTTTGGGTCAACTGAGTTTATTTAGTTGATTTGATTTTGAGTTTTGATTTAGTTGAGTTTATATATGATTGAGATTGACATATAAATTCAATTTGATTAGTTTGGGTTCAAATGAGTTTTGGTTCATTTGAATATTTCAAGTCAAATGGGCTAGGTTGGGTTTGACTTGAGTTGATTTTGATTTTGCTTGATTATTATAGTTTATGTTTATATTTTGCTAAACGATTGAAAGAATGATTTATTCATGAGAAAATCTATTGGTTTTGGCTTGATTTGGATATGATTTGGCCAAGTCTAAGAAATTGGCTTAAATGGCTTGAATTGGGTTTTGGTTTAATGTTGATTTGGTTTTGGCTATTTGAATTTATATTTCATTTATATTTGGGAATATAGATGAAGAAATATAAGATCCATGAGAAAATCACTTGAGTTTGGAGTGATTTGAATTTGGCCAAGCTTAAGGATGTAGGTCAAAAAGCTTAAGTAGGAAATAATTTAGTTTATTTTTGGTCATTGGAAGGTGGGTTTCATTTATATTTATGAGTATAAATGAAAGAGTAATTGGTTTATAAAGAAACCAATTGATTTTGGGTTGATTTATATGACATTTGGCTAAGTCATTGGAGGTAGGTTCATATGGCTAAAAAGAGTTTTGATTGGATTTGGATTTAGTTTGGTTTAGTTTTGGTTATTTGAGTTTTTATCTCATTTATGTTTGGGAATATAAATGAAGATATAAATGATTCATGAAGAGATCAATCAAATTTGGTTGGTGGTGGAATTTGGCTAGGTTTATGGAATTCAAACATAAGGCTTTGAAGGGATTTAGATTTTGGATTTGATTATGGGTTCTAATCATTTAGTTTGGAATTTGGATTTGGATTTGGTAAATGATTTAGGGATTGAACTGATCTTGGAAAAAATGAATTGAATTTGGATTGATTTGAATTTGGTTAAGGCTAAGTCCATAAGATGAAATCGAATGGCTTAGGAAGGGTTTTGATTTTTGATTTGATTATGGATTTCAATCATTTGTTTTGGAATTGGATTTAGATTTCGTATTTGAGTTGAATTTAAGGTTTGGTTTGAGAAGAAAAGTATGGATTGGGTTTAGGCTATATAGTAGGCAAGCCTTCCTAAGTCCCTAGGGCACAACCTATTCTAGTAGCTAACTCTTCTAAGTCTCTAGGCTAAGGTTAAGTGTTCACTTAATCACTAGAAGTGTCTTAAGACTAAAGAGCTTTTAGTGTTTATAAGAGTCCTAGATCTATGATGAGGAAGTTGAGAACTCACTCCAAAAGTGAGGTCAACATTCGGGAAGAAAAATACCCTACATGGTTAGCCAGCATCATCCCAGTTAAGAAAAAGAATGACCAAATTCACATATGCATCGATTTTATGGGTTTAAATAAGGCATGTCCAAAAGACAAATTTTCACTACCAATCCTAAAGCTAATGGAAGACATTGCCTCATCTCATGTAGCCTTCTCTTTCATGGATGGCTCATATGGATAAACCAAATAAAGATGGCTTGTGAAGATGAAAGAAATAGAGCTTTTAGAACCCCGATCAGAATCTATTGCTATAAGGTCATGCCTTTTAGCCTTAAAAATTTTAGTGATACATACCAGCAAGGTATGACTCGAATCTTCGATGAACTCATTCATCATTAAGTCAAGTGCTATGTCGATTATCTCGTGGTTAAAATTAGAGAAAAGAAAGACCATCTCTTTGACTTGAGAGTAGTTTTTGAACAGTTAAGACAATTTAACCTCAATATGAACCCCCTGAAGTATGCATTTGGAGTAGCTTCTGGGAAATTCCTTTGGTTTATTTTTTTACACCAGGGAATCAAATCGATCCAGAGAAGATCAAGGCAATATTAGATATGTCACCCCTAAAAGTTTAACTCAACTTAGATCAGTCCAAGGGTAGTTGGCATATCTAAGATGCTTTAGATCCAACTTATTAGAAAGATATCAGTCATTCTCAACACTTATAAAAAAGAATGCTATGTTCAAGTGGGATGACAAGTGTGAGCATGCCTTCAAAGACATCAAGCATTATCTAATGACATCGCCAGTTCTAGCAGCTGTTATCCCGGATAAGCTGCTCATAATTTAAACTACTGCGTTAGATGACACCCTTGGTGCTTTGTTTGCCCAAGCTAATGATGAAGGGAAGGAAAATGCACTCTACTACCTCATCATCTAATCCTCTGAGGCTAATTATCCACCTATTGAGAAGCATTGCCTAGCTTGAATCTTTGCATCCCAAAATCTATAGCACTACATGCTTTCTCATAAGGTGAACTTAATCACTAGGATCAATCCAATATAGTATTTCATGACACGACAGATGCTATCCAAATGGTTAGCATGACGATCCATGATCCTCTCATAGTTTGATATTACCTTTGTACCCCTCTATGTGGTGAAAGGATAATAGCTAGCTAATTTCATAGCACACCCACTTTACTTACTCTACTTAGTGATGATCTCCCGATGAACAAATCAAGAACTTAGGGGATACTAGCTTTCACCATTGGAAGATGTACTTTGATGGTGCATCTTTCTCTTGAAGAGGAGAAAAATCATAATCTACTATTTTAGGAAAAGCAGGGGCATGAATTGTTCTCTTAATTCCATACTGCAATATGATGAGATTCTCTTATCATCTATTCAATCCTTGCACTAACAACGAAGCTAGATATGAGGCTCTGATTGCCAGTCTGGAGTTAGTCATCACTCTAAGCATCTAGAACATCAATATCTTTGGGGATTATCAGCTAGTTATCAATTAAATCGCTGGGTCCTATATGGTTATAAAGCCCAAGCTCCATCACTACCATAAGTACACCATAGATTTGTTGGCCCAAATCCCAGAGGTTACCAATTATAAGATTCCTCGAGGAGAGAACGACATAGCATATGCTGTAGCCAAGCTTGCCAAGGAGTTGGCATATCCGGAGGATGAGTCCATATCAATAAAGGTCCAAAATGGAGAATTCTTATCCCTTATTGATATTGAACTCATCAAAAAGTACTCTCTTGAAGGAGAGGTTTCATTGAAGGATGAGGAGTTGGGTGGAAACCATTCATGGATTACCTAAATAAAGGCAAACTACCACAAGAGAAGTCTCAAACTCCATCACATGAAGGAAAGCACTTTCTACACTCTTTTGGATGGTGTCTTGTATTGGCGGTCTTTTGATCATATATGGTTATGTTGTTTAGACAAGCATGAAGCTGTGATGAGGTACACTCGATAATGTAGAAACCAATCTCGAAGATGAAAGAAAATCAAGAGACTAGGATACTACTACATTGATCAAAGATTGCATGGATATGGATAGGCGATGCCCTAATACAAGTGTGTCACACCACCAACATTCTACATCCAACATTAGCCTCATGGCCATTCGAGTGTTGGAGTAATGACATAGTTGGTTTGATTGATCCTTTTTCTTTCAAGGGTCATCAATTCATCTTAGCTATTACTGACTATTTTTTTCAAATGGGTAAGGCAATTCTGCTCAGAGAGATCACAGCTCAGCATGTGCTCTGATTTTTTAGGAACCATATCGTACATAGGTTTAGAGTGACTCGATGAATTATATCTAATAATTGTATTGCATTCAAGAGCACCCAGATCAACAACTTTTCCTGGAGACACAACATAGATTGGAGATATTCTACCATCAACTACAGGGACAAATAGCTTAAGCCTTCAAAAACTCTCATCCAAATCTGAAGAAGCCCTTGACAATAATAGAACAGCGGCATGAGTAGTTAGTTGAAGCCTTGTGGGCCTACTACACCATATATAGAACTCCAACTCAATCTACTCCTTTCTCCTTAGTGTATGGGTCTGAAGCTGTTCTACCATTAGAAGTTCAACTCTCATCACTAAGGATAGTTGTGGGTAATAAAATCACAATAAAGCATAACGTTAAGTTGCAGTTAGAAGAGCTCGAAGGTTTGGAGGAGAGACACATGCGGGTGTGGTAAAACCTCAAGTTGTACAAAGCTAAAATGCTTCAAGATCACAATAAGTTGGTCCGTCCTAGAGCTTTTCAAGTAGGAGAGCTTATTTTAATTCTAAAAAAACTAATTATTGCCTGTCATAAGATGGGAGGCAAGTTTGAACCCACTTGGGAATGCCCTTTTTCCATAGAGAAGGCCTACTAAGGAGGATCTTATTAGCATATTAATCATAAGGGAGAGTGCCCAATGCTTCCAATCAACGGGCTCCGCTTTATGAAATATTATAAATCATGTTTGAAAATAATTATCATCAATGAAAATTCTATTTTGAATTCAATCTCTTCCATGTTGAAAGTATTCTTGTTTGTGAATCCCCCATGATGTGTTTAGGGTTGGTGTAAGGAACCTGAGTGGCATCCTATCCTTCATCGACAAAACATAAACACAAACTACACACAAACATATAAAATAAACACATATCTTTTTATCTTACGAGTTGAGATAACTGGTCACTCAAGTTCTAGGTCGGTGGCGTCTTTGCCTGTAGTGTGTTACCCTGGTCATCTTGTTTGGAGGATGTAAGTACACTTTCCTTTCTTACTTGGCCACTACACCGGATGACTTAGTTTGGTAGGTCTTGTGCGTGGTCTACCTCATGTTGGCTTCATTTAAAGGATGTGAGTTTTACACTTTCTTCTTAGATTAGCCTTCATGCATTAACTGGGTCAAGTTTATTTGATGTTTAGGATAAGTCCCCTAGCGGCACCTTCTCTCTTGACTACATCAAGTTTGGGTGCAGTCCTTCCTCAGGGCTCCCCGCTTAGTAGTCGCTCTAGGTCAAAAGCATCTGTCCCACCAATAGTAGAATATTCTGATGATCAGTTATGCTCTAGGTCAAATAGCACCTTAGGTTAGTTGGTTCCCACTATTCTGACAGATACACTACTCATGCTGACGGATACATCTTAGGTTGGTTGGTTCTCGCACTTTAGGATACACCACTCATGACAGATGTAAGTCTGCTACACTTTCTCCTTTAGTTGGCCCGTATAAGCATTCTTTTAGGCTCAGATAACAGTAGCTATCTCCCACTGGGCACTATATTTGGATCACATCCTTTGCGAACCCATTTAGATACTACCCAATTTACTATTGGATTGGATAGTTCCCCTTTCCTAGTAATCACCCCTGTAGTTAGAGAATTCATCCTGTGGATGTGCAGATTCTCCCTTGGTCTAGTAAATCTAAGATACTTGAAGGTTAACATAACCCCTTCTCAGTGTGGTCCCTCATACACCAATAGGGTCCATGCAAACATATAAAGAAAATATATATTCACTTGTGGATTAGAAAGACACCCCTAGCAATACCATGTCCCAACAAACATCATATCTTTTGGGTAGTCTCAGCAAAAGTCCTTATAGGAATCGACTGGCTACTCTTGAGTTGATATAAGTCCCCAACAACATTCACTCAGTAGCGCCCCTAAGTCGAGTTTGATTTGTTGTGCTACTAACAGGTTACCCCAGTGGTTGTTCCCTACTTTAGAAGAAGTAAGTCTGCTATGCCTTCTTCCTAGCATAGCTATTGCACACTGAAAGGAAACCCCTTAGGTTGGCTAGCTTTACCCCACAGCTAGTAGACTATCTCTTTGAATTTGTAAATCTGAGTTAGGACAAGTTTCATATAGCACCTTCTCAGTGGGTCCATCGCACACCAACATGGTCCACAAATTAAATCTATAAATTTTTATTGAGCTCACATCCCCAATGGATATGTTATTTTGAAATCAAACTAATCCAAAAAAATCATATTAAAACACATGAAATTAAGATAAATTTAATCCTGACTACTTTTGAGTTGACATATGTCCCTAGTGGCATTCGCTCAATAGTCGCCCTAGGTTAGGTTCGATTTGTTGAGCATCCAATAGGTCACCCCAGCTATTGTTCCTCACTTTAGAAGATGTAAGTCTGCTACACCTTCTTCCTAGCACAACCATTGCACACCAAAAGGCAACCCCTTAGGTGGGCTAGCTTTACTCCTTAGTCGGTAGACTATCCCTTTGGATTTGTAAGTATGCCATAGGTCAAGGCTGATATAGTCCCTTCTCAATGGGTCCATTGCACACTGACAGGGTTCATACATTAACTCAGATTAAATTAAACCTAGTCTAATTTTTTGCAGTGGAGTTAAATCACACCCTTCTCCCCAGTGGATCCCCAAATCATATATAAACAAGACAAGCAAACAAATAAAATTCAAAACTAACCTCTCTAGTGGAGCCAAATTAAACCAACTCCCCTAGTATAGTCTAAATTAATGAAATCCAACCAAACTTTTATTCCCAATGGATACATCCCCAAACAAATCTATGAAATCAAACTCAAATCCCAATCCTAGTGGATAGCCTGAACCTACTTCTCTAGTGGAAGGTTCATATACCGGATCCCCAGTGGACTCAATCCCATATCTCTAGCATATATGCCTCCACATTAATTAAAACAAAATAAATTAAATTTGATTCAATCTTAATCATTGATGGATTATATATTCTTATTCCTAAAGGATCTTCTTTTCACAAGTCATATAATCAAATCAAATTCAAACCTTATCCCCAACAGATTTTCTTCTTCTATGCCCTCAACATAGACCCCACACATTTCATGTCAAATGCATGTGTGATCCCTTAGCGGATCTCCCTCCATGTCCTTAACATGGAATTCGCATCAAATCTTATTTCTTCTCATATGCACACCATTAATACTTCAACCAAAAGCCTAACAATGTATTCATTCAAATTACATCATCTTAACATTATAATCAACATTTTATGATTTATGATGGTTCAAGCACAAACTAACTGTATAATATCAAGCTAATTCTATTAGAAATGAATTTTGGTGTTGCTTCTTGGAGTGTGCTCTGAATTTGGCCAAATTCTTCCAACTTAACCTTCAAATTAACATTTTTGTGAGTTTTGACCTAATGTATTATAACGAAAGTAAAACATACTAAAATGTACAATAACATTTAGTAACAGAACACCACATTTATATATATGTGAAGTTATATTGTTATGTAGATTATATTTTAATATGCTTTCATATAATATATTATCTTACATTACACCTTAAAATGAATCACTTTAAGCAAAAAATTTAAAAAATTTGGTTGAAAAATGAATATTTATTTTGGATGCAAAATTCCGGTCTTTTGATTAAATGACACACCATAGCACACCCCTAATGATGTTCCTTAAAGCTTACCTTAAATTTAGCCAAATCCCATCATCTCGTCCTATAAATTAGTATTTTTATGAATTATATCAATACAAACTCTACTACATGATACTATAACAAACTAAAATATGCTAAATAATAAGTAGCAATACACAATATTATGCTATAATGTATGATGCTACACTATGTTATAGCATCCTATATTATAATACACTGTAAAATTTTATATTATATTATGTTGCATAGCACATCACAAGGGATTGCTTAAGATAAAAAATCATAAAATTAGTCTAAACAATAAAAACTATATATTTTAGTCGTATCACTTACATATTTTAAATTGAAATAATATATTATGATGCCATGCTCTACCTATTATGAATTTTGCCAAATTCCACCATTTTAAAGTCTTAATCAACATTTTTATAAGCAATGCTAGTGTAGGCTTGACTGCATGATTGTAAATTACTAAAAGAATTTAAAATGCATAGAACAATATATTATGATATATGATGTTATACTATGCTACAACATATAATATTTATTTTGAATATAAAATCTTACTTTTTAAACTACAAGTGGCGTAGCACACCTTTGGTAAAATAACCTAATTCCCACTTCAAATTTAACAAATTTCTTCATCTATTTTATTAAATAAATATTTTTATGACTTATATTAATATAGACTATAGGGTAATACCATAATACACTAAAACATTTCAAAACATCTTATAACATCCAAAAATACATCACTACATGCTCAAAAATATGATGCTACATTATACTATAATATATGGTATCATAATATGATTTAAGGTTAGGGTTCAGGGTATACAAATCTCTAATAGTCACGAGAAAGTCTCTTGAAGACTTTTTATTTAGCTGCCATAACTATGTAGGATTAGGTCATTCATTAGATCTACTCCTAATGGCATCTTTATTCAAGGTTTAGGGTTTAAGGTTTAGGGTTAGGGTTTAGGGTTAATTTAGGGTTTAGGTTTTAAGTTTAATTTAGGGTTTAGGATTCAGAGTTAGTTTAGGGTTTAGGGTTGTAAGTTTTAGGGTTTAGGGTTTATGGTTTTAGGGTTTAGGGTTTTAGGGTTTAGGGTTTAGGGTTTAGGGTTTAGCATTTAGGGTTTAGTGTTTAGGGTTTAGGGTTTTTAAGGTTTATGGTTTAGGGTTTAGGATTTAGGTTTTAGGTTTAGGGTTTAAGTTTTAGTTTAGGGTTTAGGGTTTAGGGTTTAGGGTTTAAGGTTTTTTTTAACAGAGAATAAATTCAGATTCAACATTTCATCTTTTTAATTTCATCCACCAAGTAGCACCCCAAGTTTTGTAAGACATAAGTGACAACATAGATAAAGAATGAGCACCTATAGAGCAAATCAAATACCTTAGATAAATAGAACCATCTCTACTATAAGAACACAGTTCCATAAGCAGCAGATCAGATCGACCGTTCTTCAATTTCTACAGTTCCCATCAGAACCGCCCACACTTTTCGAGTAACGATATCCACCATCATATCCTCGATCTCTCTCTCTTTGCCACAACCATGGCTGTAACCTCTGTCGCTCCACCCGCCTCCATAACCACCACTGCTCCGACTACCACCTCCATATCCTCCAACACCTCAAGATCCCCCAACCATTGATAATTGCCTCCACCTTAGCCTCCACTACTAGATCTGGCCATGGTTGATGATGATGTTCTCTTGTCAGGTTACGCCCATTCTTAGGGTTTAGGGTTAGTTAAGGGTTTACGATTCATTTAGGGTTCAGGTTTCATTTAGGGTTTAGGGTTTAGTGTTAGTTTACAATTTAGGGTTTTAGGTTTAGGGTTTGGGTTTAGGGTTTATGGTTGTAGGTTTTAGGGTTTAGGGTTTAGGGTTTAGGGTTTAAGCTTTAGGGTTTAGGGATTTAGGATTTTAGGGTTTAGGGTTTAGGGTTTAGAGTTTAAAGTTTAGGGTTTAGGATTTAGGGTTTAAGGATTAAGGTTTTAGGCATTAGGCTTTAAGGTTTAGGATTTAGGGTTGTAAGTTTATGGTTTAGAATTTAAGGATTATGATTTAGAGTTTAGGGTTTTTTTATAATTAAGTAAAGTGGTAGATTTAGGTTTATTTAGTCTACTTTTATTTATTTGAGTTTATTTTATTTTATTATTTTTATTTAGGATTATTTTTTTTAGTTTAGTTTATTTATTTTATGTTTTTTTATTTTAGTTTAGGTTTTTTATTTTAGTTTATTTTTAGGTTTAGGTTTATTTTTTAATTGAGTTTTATTTTTATTTTATTTTTTGGGTTTATGTTTTATCTTTTATTTTTAGGGTTAGGTTTAGGTTTTAAATTTATTCTTTTAGATTTTGGTTTTAGGTTTTTATTTTAGGTTTATTTTTAGGTTTTATTTTTTTAGTTTAGGTTTAGGTTTATTTTTAGTTTATTTTAGGTTTAGGTCTAATTTTAAGTTTATTTTATTTTTGGTTTAGGTTCAATGTTTATTTTATTTTATTTTATTTATTTTATTTTTATTTTAGGTTTAGGTTTTTTTTAATGTTTAGGGTTTAGCTTTTATTTTTTTTATTTTTAAGTTTATTTTTCAGGTTTAAATTTTTATTTATTTTATTTTTATTTTAGGTTAAGTTCTTATTTTATTTTGGTTTTTTATTTTTTAGTCTAGTTTAGGTTTTTATTTATTTTATTTTAGTTTAGTTTTATTTTTTATTTTTTATCTTTTTAGGTTTAGGTTTAGGTTTTAGTTTTAGTTTATGTTTTTATTTTATTATATTTTTTATTTTATTTTGGTTTAGCTTTATTTATTTATTTTATTTTTAGGTTTAGGTTTTTAGCTTTTTAGGGTTTAGGGTAAATTTAGGGATTAGGGTTAGTTTAGGGTTTAGGGTTTATAGTTTATGTTTTAGGCTTAGGGTTTAAGTTTTAGTTTAGTGTTTAGGATTTATGGTTTAGGGTTTAAGGTTTTTTTTTAACAGAGAACAAATTCAGATTCAAAATTTTTTCTTTTTGATTTCATCAACTAAGTAGCACCCCAAGTTTTCTAAGATGCAAGCGACGAAATAAATAAAAAATGAGCACGCACAGAGAAAATAAAAAACCTTAGATAAGTAGAACCGTCTCTATTGTAACGACAAAGTTTTGTAAGCAACAAATCAGATCGGCCATTCTTCAGTTTCTCTAGTTCCCATCAGAACCATGCCTGCCTCTCGAGTAGCAGGATCCGCCATCATATCCCCAATCTCTTCCTCCGTCACCACTACAGTTGTAACCTCCATCGCTCCTCCTGCCTCTATAACCACCACTGCTCCAACCACCACTTCCATATCCACCAGTACCACTAGATCCCCCACCACCACTGTGATAACCATTACCTTTGCCTTTGCATCCATTGCTAAATCTAGACTGAGCCTAGTTGATGGTGATGTTTATTCCATCAAGGTTCTACACATTCTTAGGGTTTATGGTTAATTTAGGGTTTAGGGTTTAGGTTTGTTTAGGGTTTAAGGTTTAGGGTTTGGGGTTTAGGGTTTAGGGTTGTAGGTTTTAGGGTTTAAGGTTTAGGGTTTAAGTTTTACGGTTTAGGGTTTTAGGGTTTAGGGCCTAGGGTTTATGGTTATAGGGTTTAGGATTTAGGGTTTAGGGTTTAGGTTTTAGGGTTTAGGGTTATAGGTTTAGTGCTTAGGGTTTAGAGTTAGTTTTAGGGTTTAGGGTTTTTTTATAAAATTAAGTAAACCAATAGGTTTAGGTTTATTTAGGTTTTATTTTATTTTTTATTTTTTATTTTTATTTAATTTAGTTTATTTATTTTACTTTAGGCTTTTTATTTTAGTTTATCTTTTTATGTTTAGGTTTATTTTTATTTTATTTTTTAGGATTACATTTTATTTTTTAGTTTTAAGTTTAGGTTTAGGTTTTTATTTTATTTTTTTAAGTTTAGGATTTAGGTTTTTATTTTAGGTTTATTTTAGGTTTTATTTTTTAGTTTTGGTTTAGGTTTATTTTATTATTGTTGTAGGTTTAATTTTTTTTTTAGTTTAGGGTATAGGTTTTATTTTTTATTTATTTTTAGGTTTAAGTTTTTTCTTAAGTTTTTATTTTATTTTCTTTTAGGTTTATTTTATTTTTATTTTACATTTAGTTTTTATTTTATTTAGGTTTATTTTATTTTTTAGTTTAGTTTAGGTTTTATTTATTTTATTTTAGTTTATTTTTATTTTTATTTTATTTTATTTTTAAGTTTATGTTTAGGTTTTAGTTTAGGTTTTTATTTTATTTTATTTTGGTTTAAGTTTTTTTATTTATTTTATTATTATGTCTTATTTAGTTTAGGTTTAAGTTTTTAGGTTTTTAAGGTGTAGGGTTTATGGTTTAGGGTTTATTTTAGGTTTATTAGGTTTGGGGTGGTTTATATTTTAGTTCTTTAGAATTTAGGTTTAGGTTTAGTGTTTGGGCTTTGAGTTTTGAGGATTTAGGGTTTAGGTTTAGTTTAGGGTTTAGGTTAAATTTAGTTAGTTTAGTTTAATTTAGGGTTTAACATCTGGTTTGTGTTTAGGGTTTAGTGTTTAGGGTTTAGGTTTAGAGTTTAGTTTAGGTGGGGTTTTAGAGTTATTAGGGTTGTAAATTTAGGGTTTGGGGTTAGTTTTAGGGTTTAGGGTTTAGTGTTTAGTGTTTAGGATTTATGGTTTAGGGTTATTTTTTTAATTAAGTAAATCGGTAGGTTTAGGTTTATTTAGGTTTTATTTTATTTTATTTTTTATTTTTATTTAGGTTTATTTTTTATTTTTATTTTGTTTAATTTATTTATTTTAGATTTATTATTTTAGTTTAATTTTTAGGTTTAAGTTCAAGTTTATACTTAGTTTTTCATTTATTTTTCTTTTTATTTAATTTTTTAGGTTTAGGATTTAGTTTTTATATTTAGGTTTTTATTTTACTTTTTTTAGGTTTAAGTTTTAGTTTTTTATATTAGGTTTATTTTTAGGTTTTATTTTTTAGTTTAGGTTTAGGTTTATTTTTAGTTTATTTTATTTTATTTAGTTTAGGTTTGGGTTTAGGTTTATGTTCTATTTATTTTATGTTTAGGTTTAGGTTGTATTTATTTTAGTTTAGTTTATTTTAGTTTAGGATTAGGTTTATTTTATTTTTAATTAAGGTTTAGGTTTTATTTTTTATTTATTTTTATGTTTTATTGTTAGGTTTATTTTTTAGGTTTACATTTTTATTTAGTATTTTATCTTTATCTTTTAGGCTAATTTTAGTTTGTAGTTTAGTTTCTTTATCTTTACTTCAGGCCTTTTATTCCAGGTTTATTTTAAATTTTAATTTTATTATATATATATATACATATATATATATATATATATATATATATATATATATATATATATATATAATTTAGTTTTTTTTTTTTATTTTTTATTTTATTTTATTTTTAGGTTTAGGTTTAGGTTTTAATTTAGGTTTTTATTTTATTTTATTTAGATTTTGTTTTTAAATTTATTTTATTATTAAGTTTTATTTAGTTTAGGTTAAGGTTTTTAAGTTTTTAGGGTTTAGCATTTTGGGTTTAGGGTTTAGGGTTTAGGGTTTACGGTATAGAATTTTGGTTTTATGTCTATGGTTCAGATTTTAGTTTAGGGTTTAGGGTTTTTTTTTTTTTTCAATAGAGAAAAATTTTAGATTCAACATTTATTCTTTTGATTTCATCAACCAAGTAACACACCATGTTTTCTAAGACACAAGTGGCGACATTAATAAAAAATGAGCACGCATAGAGCAAAACAAAAATCTAAGAAAACTAGAACCGTCTCTACTGTAAAGACACAGTTCCATAAGAAATAGATAATATCAACCATTATTCAGTTTCTCCAGTTCCCATCAGAACCACCCCGGTCTCTAGAGCATCGGGATCCACCATCATATCCTCGATCTCTCCCTTTACCACCACCACGGCTGTAACCTCCATCGCTCCTCCCACCTCCATCACTACCACTGCTCCGACCACCACCTCCATATCCACTAGCACCTCCAGATCCTCCACCACCACTGTGATAATGTCCGCCTCCGCCTTCACCTCCACTGTAAAATCTAGACTGAGCCTTATTGATGGTGATGCTCATGCCATCAAAGTTCTGCCCATACTTAGGGTTTAGGTTTAGATTTAAGTTTATTAGGTTTTAGGGTTTAGGTTTATTTTTTAATTTATTTAGTTACTTTAGGTTTAGGTTTAGGGTTTAGGATTAAGTTTAGGGTTTAGGGTTTAGGGTTTTAGGGTTTATGGTTTTAGGGTTTAGGGTTTAGGATTTAGGATTTAATGTTTTTTTTTTCTTTTTAATTAAGTAAACTGGTAGGTTTATGTTTATTTAGTATATTTAGTTTATTTTTTATTTATTTTACTTTAGTTTATTTTTTATTTTTATTTAGGTATAATTTTAATTTTTATTTACTTTAATTTATTTATTTTAGGATTATTTATTTTAGTTTATTTTTTAGGTTTAGGTTTAGGTTTATGTTTAATTTTTAGTTGAGTTTTAATTTTATTTTACTTTTTAGGTTTAGGTTTTATTTTTTATTTTTAGGTTTAGGCTTAAGATTTTTTTTTAAGTTTAGGTTTGAGGTTTATTTATTAAATTTTTTTTGTTTAAGTTTAGGTTTATTTTTAGTTTATTTAATTTTATTTAGTTTAGGTTTAGGTTTAGGTTTAGGTTTAGGTTTAGGTTTAGGTTTAGGTTTAGGTTTTACTTATTTTAGTTTAGTTTATTTTAGTTTAGGTTTAGGTTAATTTTATTTTATTTATTTTATTTTTATTTTATGTTTATGTTTTTTTTTAGTTTTATTTTTTATTTTTTTTATTTATTTTAGGTTTATTTTTAGGTTTAAGTTTATTTAGTTTTAATTTTATTTTATTTTAGGTTTTTTTATTTTATTTTATGATTACTTTTTTATTTATTTAGGTTTTCATTAAGGATTTTATTTTCACTTTAGTTTAAGTTTTATTTAGTTTATTTTAATTTATTTTATTATTTTATTTTATTTTATTTTAGGTCTAAGTTTTATTTTAGGTTTTATTTTATTTATTTTATTTTATATTTAGTTAGGGAGGGTTTTTAGATGGTTTAGGGCCCAAAGTGGTAAGGTTTTGGGTTTTAGGGTTTTAGGGTTTAGGGTTTAGGGAACAGGGGTTAGGGAGGTCAAGGGTTTAGGGTAGGTAAAGGTTTAGGGTTTAAAGTTTGTAGAATAGGTTTAGTGGGTTTAGGGTTAGCTTTAGAGTTTAGGGTTTAGGGTTTAGGGTTTAGGGTTTGGGATTTAAGGTTTAGGATTTACGGTTGTAAGTTTAGGGTTTCGGGTTTAGGGTTAGTTTTAGGGTTTAGGGTTTTTTTTTTAAGAAAAACATTAGGTAAATCGGTATGTTTGGGTTTATTTAGTATTTTTAGTCTATTTTATTTTTTATTTCTATTCAGGTTTAATTTTATTTTTATTTAGTTTAATATATTTATTTTAGGTTTATTTATTTTAGTTTAGGTTTTTTATATTAGTTTTTTTAGGTTTACGTTTAAGTTTTTGTTTTTTATTTAGTTTATTTTATTTTTACTTTAATTTTAGGTTTAGGTTTTATTTCTTATTTTAAATTTATTTTGTTTTTAGTTTCCATTTAGTTTTTATTTTATTTAGGTTTTTTTATTATTAGGTTTATTTTATTTTTTAGTTTAGTTTAGGTTTTTATTTATTTTATTTTATTTTATTTTTAGGCATAGGTTTAGGTTTTATTTTATTTTATTTTTATTTTATTTTGGTTTAAGTTTTTTTATTTATTTTATTTTTAGGTTTAATTTAGTTTAGGTTTTTGTTTTTAGGTTTGTGGGTTTGAGTAGGGTCTAGGATTTGGGTTTAGTGGTTTTAGTTTGGGGTTTAGTTTAAAGTTTAGGGTTGGGAAGGAGTTTAGGGTTTAGGGAGGGTAGCCCAGGTTTAGGGTTATTTAGGTCAAGGGTTTAGGATACAAAGTTTTATCAGGGTGGTAGGGTTAGTGAGAGTGGCCTGGGGCCCAGGTTTAGGCAAGGTAGGGTTTAGGTATTTTGGGTTTGATCAGTGGCCTGGGGTGGTAGGGTTTTAAGGGTTAGTAGAGGTTAGTTTAGAGTTTAGGGTTTAGGGTTTAGGGTATAAGGTTTAGGGTTTAAGGTTTAGGTTTTTTTCTCAAATTAACTAAACTGATAGGTTTAGGTTTGTTTAGTTTGCTTTTATTTATTTTCATTTATTATATTTATTATTTTTATTTATGTTTATTTTTTATTTTTATTTAGTTTAGTTTATTTATTTTTGGTTTATTTATTTTAGTTTAGGTTTTTAATTTAGTTTATTTTTTAGGTTTAGGTTTAAGTTTTTATTTACTTTTTAGTTTAGTTTTAATTTTATATTTATTATTTAGGTTTTATTTTTTTTATTTAAGTAGGTTTTAGGTTTTTTTTTTAGGGTTAGGTTTTAGGTTTTTATTTTAGATTTATTTTTATGTTTAATTTTTTTAGTTTAGGTTTAGGTTTATTTTTAGTTTATTTTATTTTCTTTAGTGTAGGTTTTAGGTTTAGTTTATTTTAGGTTTAGGTTTTGGTTTTACTTATTTTAGTTTAGTTTAGTTTATTTTAGTTTAGGTTTAGTTTTTTTATTTTGTTTATTTTAGGTTTAGGTTTTTTTTGTAATTTATTTTTATGTTTATTTTTTAAGTTTAGGTTTTTATTTAGTTTTTATTTTATTTTATTTTATGTTTATTTTATTTTAATATTATATCTTGGTTTTATTTTATTTAGGTTTTTTACTTTTTATGTTTATTTTATTTTTTAATTTACTTTAGGTTTTTTATTTATTTTATTTTAGTTTAGTTTCAAATATTTATTTTATTTTATTTTTAGGTTTGGGTTTAGGTTTATGTTTATGTTTTAGTTTAGGTTTTTATTTTATTTTATTTTTTCAATTTTATTTAGGTTTATGTTTTTATTTTATTTTATTTTTAGGTTTAATTTAGTTTAAGTTAAGGTTTTAGGATTTAGTGTGGTAGTGGGTTTAGGGTGTAGGATTTAGGTTTAGGGTAGGGAGGTAGTGTGGAGGTTTAGGGTTTGACATTTATGGCATGGATCTTGTCAGCCAGGATTTAGGTAGGTTTAGGGTCAGGATTAGTTAGGGTTTATAGTTTATGGAGTGTTTTAAATTATTTATTTATTTTTAATGGTGGTTTAAGGTAAGTTTAGTGTTTAGGGTTTAGGGTTAGTTTAAGGGTTTAGGGTTTAGGGTTTAAGGTTTAGGGTTTAGTATTTTTGGTTTAGAGTTTAGGGTTTAGTGTTTTGGATTTTTTTTAAAATTAACTAAATGGGTAAGTTTATGTTTATTTATTTTATTTAGTTTATATTTTATTTATTTTAGTTTTATTTAGTTTTGATTATTTATTTTAGGTTTATTTATTTTATTTTAGTTTATTTTTCATTTTAAGTTTAGGTTTATGTTTATTTTTAGTTTAGTTTAGTTTTTATTTTATTTTTTAGGTTTAGGTTTTATTTTTTATTTTTAGGTTTAGGTTTATTTTTAGTTTATTTTATTTTTTTAGTTTGTTTAGGGTTTTAGGTTTTATTTTTATTTTAGTTTAGTTTATTTTAGTTAGTTTAGGTTTATTTTTATTTTTTTTTTATTTTATGTTTAGGTTTTTTTTTTTTTAGTTTAGGGTTTAGGTTTTTTTTTTATTTATTTTAATGTTTTATTTTGGGTATATTTTAAGTTTAGGCTTTATTTAATTTTATTTTATTTTAGGTATATTTTATTTAGTTTTATTTTTTAGGTTTATTTTATGTTTTAGTTTTAGGTTTTATTTTTATTTTATTAGTTTATTTTTTTTTATTTTATTTATTTTTAGGTTTAGGTTTATGTTTTAGTTTAGGTTTTAGTTTAGGTTTTTATTTTATTTTATTTTGTTATTTAATTTAGGTTTAGGTTTATTTTATTTATTTTATTTTTAGGTTTTATTTAGTTTAGGTTTAGGTTTTTAGAGTTTAGGGTTTAAGGTTTAGTGTTTAGGGTTTAGGGTTTAGGGTTTAGGGATTAGGGTTTAGGGTTTAAGGTTTACTGTTTAGGGTTTAAGGGTTTACGGCTTAGGTTTAGGGTTTAGGGTTAGGGTTTTTTTATTTATTATTTTAATAGTTATTTATTTAATTTTAAATTAAGTAAACTAGTAAGTTTAGGTTTATTTAGTTTATTTTTTATTTATTTAAATTTATTTTATTTTATTTTTTTATTTAGGTTTATTTTTATTATTATTTAGTTTAGTTTATTTATTTTAGCTTTATTTATTTTAGTTTATTTTTTAGTTTTAAATTTTATTTTTTATTTTTAGGTCTAGTTTTTATTTAATTTTTTTTAAGTTTAGGTTTTAGGTTTTTATTTTAGGTTTATTTTTAGGTTTTATTTTTTAGTTTAGGTTCAGGTTTACTTTTAATTTATTTTATTTAATTTAGTTTAGAGTTAGGTTTAGGCTTAGTTTATTTTAGGTTTAGGTTTAGGTTTTTTAATTATTTTAGTTTAGTTTATTTTAGTTTAGGTTTAGGTTTATTTCATTTTTATTTTATGTTTAGGTTTTTTTTAGTTTAGGGTTTTGGTTATATTTTTTATTTTTTTAAGTTACTTTTTAGGTTCAAGTTTTTATTTAGTTTTTCTATTATATTTTATGTTAATTTTTTTCATTTTAGGTATAATTTTTATTTTATTTATGGCTTTATTTTATTTAGGTTTTTTATTTTTTTTTAGTTTAGGTTTTCATTTATTTTATTTTAGTTTCATTTTTATTTTTATTTTATTTTATTTTTTTATTTTGGTTTTAAGTTTAGGTTTAGTTTTTAGTTTATGTTTTTATTTTATTTATTTTTATTTTATCTTTTAGGTTTATTTATTTATTTTATTTTAGGTTATATTTAGTTTAGGTTTATCAGTTTGGGTTTGGAGTTATTTGGAGGGTTTGGGGTGGGGTTTAGGGTTTAGGGTTTAGGGTTAGGGTTTAGGGTTTAGGTTTAGGGTTTAGATTTGGGTTTAGGGTTGGGAGTGTTAGGGTTTTAGGGTTTAGTGGGTTTAGGGAGGGTTGTGGTGTGGTAAGGTGGGATTAGGTTTTAAGTTTAGGGTTCAGGTTTTAGTTTAGGGTTTATGATTTTTGTTTTTTTCTTTAATTGAGAATAAATTCATATTCAATATTTCTTCTTTTTGATTTCATCAACCAAGTAACACACGAAGTTTTCTAAGACACAAGCGACAATATAAATAAAAAATGAGCACGCATAGAGCAAATAAAAAACACTAAATAACTAGAACCGTCTTTACTGTAAAGAAACAGTTCCATAAGCACCTAATCGGATCTATCATTCTTCAGTTTCACCAGTTCCCATTAGAACCTCCCTAGCTTCTGGAGTATTAGGATCCACCATCATATCCCCGATCTCCCCCTCTGCCACCACCATGAATGTAACCTCCATCACTCCTCCCGCCTCCATAACCACCACTATTGCAATAACTGCCTCCATATCTACCAGCTCCTATAGATCCGCCTCAACTACTGCGATAGCCGTTGCCTCCACCTTCGCCTCCACCATCAGATCTAGACTGAACCTAGTTGACACTGATGTTCTTGTCATCAAGGTTCTGCGCATTCTTAGGGTTTAGGTTTAGGTTTAGGTTTATTAGTTGTTAGGGTTTAGATTTATTTTTAAATTTATTTAGTTTCTTTAATTTTAGGTTTAGGGTTTGGGGTTTAGGGTTTAGGGTTTAGGGCTAGGGTTTAGGGTTTAGGGTTTAGGGTTTAGGGTTTAGGGTTTTTAAGGTTTATGCTTTTTGGGTTTAGGGTTTAGGGTTAAGGTTTAGGGTTTAGTGTTCAGGGATTTTTAAGGTTTAGAGTTTAGGGTTTAGGGTTGTAGGTTTACGGTTTAGGGTTTTGGGTTTATGGTTTAGGACTTAGAATTTATGATTTTTTAAAAAAAATTAAGTAAAATGGCAAGTTTAGGTTTATTTATTTTATTTAGTTTATTTTTTATTTATTTTAGTTTATTTTATTTTTTATTTTTATTTAGGTTTATTTTTTATTTTTATTCAGTTTAGTTTATTTATTTTAGGTTTATTTTTTATTTTAGTTTATTTTTTAGGTTTAAGTTTATTTTTTGGTTTAGTTTTACTTTTATTTTATTTTTTAGGTTTAGATTTTATTTTTTATTTTTATGTTTAGGTTTAGGTTTTTATTTTATTTTTTAGGGTTTAGGGTTTAGGTTTTTATTTTAAGTTTAATGCTAGGTTTTATCTTTATAGTTTACTTTTAACTTAATTTATTTTATTTAATTTAAGTTTTGGTGTAGGTTTAGTTTATTTTAGGTTTAGGTTTAGGTATTATTTATTTTAGTTTAGTTTATTTTAGTTTAGGTTTAGGTTTATTTTATTTTTATTTTAGGTTTAGGTTTTATTTTATTTTATTTTTAGGTTTATTTTATTTTATTTTATTTATTTCTTTTATTTTATTTTAGTTTTTTTTTTTATTTTTAGTTTAGTTTAGGTTTTTATTTATTTTATTTTAGTTTAGTTTTAAATTTTTATTTTATTTTCTTTTTAAGTTTAGGTTTAGGTTTAGGCTTATGTTTAAGTTTAATTTTTAGTTTATGTTATTATATTATTATGGTTTAGGTTTTTTCTTTATTTTATTTTTAGGTTTTATTTAGTTTTAATTTTAGCTTTGGGATTAAGGTTTAGTGTTACTTAGGGTTTAGGGTTTATTTAGGTTTGTGGTTTGTTTTCTTTTGGGTTTATGGTTTTGGGTTTTTTAGGTTTAAGGTTTAGGTTTTAGAGTTTAGGGTTTAAGGTTTAGGGTTTAGGTTTAGTTAGGTTTGGGGTTTGGGGTTTGGTTTTGGGTTTAGGGTTTAGGTTTAGGATTTAGGGTTTTTAGGTTGGGTTTTAGTTTAGGGTTTATTTTTTAGAGAGAAAAAATTGAGATTGAACATTTCTCCTTTTGATTTCACTGTCGGTAACACACCAAGTTTTCTGACACTGATGACATAGATAAAAAATGAGCATGCATAGAGCAAATCAAAAACCCTAGATAACTAGAATTATCGATACTATAAAGACACGGTTCCATAAGCACCATATCGGATCTACCATTCTTTAGTTTCTCTAGTTCTTATTAGAACCACCCCGACCTCTCGAGTAGTGGGATCCACCATCATATCCCGGATCTCTCCTCCACCACCACCACATCTATGACCTCCGTTGCACCTCTTGCCTCCATAACCACTACTGCTCCGACCACCACCTCCATATCCACTAGCACCACTAGATCCCCTACCACCACTATGATATTCGCCGCCTCCATCTTCGCCTCCACTGCAAGATCTATACTGAGCCTGGTTGACAGTTATGTTCCTACCGTCAAGGTTCTGCCCATTCTTAGGTTTAGGTTTATTAGGCTGTAGGGTTTAGGTTTATTTTTTCTTTTATTTATTTACTTTAAGTTAAGGTTTAGGGTTAGGGTTTATGGTTTAGGGTTTAGGGTTTAGGGTTTAAGGGTTTATGCTTTTGGGGTTTAGGGGCTAGGGTTAGGGTTTAAGGTTTAAGGTTCTTGGTTTTTTAGGGTTTATGGTTTGGGGTTTATGTAGGTCAGTGGTCCAGGTTTAGGGTTGGGTTTAGGAGCAGGATTTAGGGTTTATGGTTTAGGGTTTAGTGGTTTTTTAGGGTTTAGGATTAGGATTTGTGATTTTTTTAAATTAAGCAAACCAGTAGGTTTAAGTTTATTTAATTTATTTTTTTATTTTAGTTTATTTTATTTTTTATTTTATTTAAATTTATTTTTATTTTAATTTATTTATTTATTTATTTAGTTTTATTTTATTTATTAGTTTAGTTTAGGTTTAGTTTATTTAGGTTTATTTTTAGTTGAGTTTTATTTTATTTTATTTTAAGGTTTATGTTTATTTTATTTAGGTTTAGGTTTTATTTTATTTTCTTAGGTTTAGTTTAGGTTTTATTTTAGGTCTATTTTTAGGTTTTTTTTAGTTTATGTTATGGTTCATTTTTAGCTTATTTTATTTTATTTAGCTTAGGTTTAGGTTTAGGTTTAGGTTTAGGTTATATTTATTTTTGTTTAGTTTATTTTAGTTTAGGTTTAGGTTTATTTTATTTTGTTTAATTTATTTTTATCATAAGTTTAGGTTTTTTTAGTTTAGGGTTTAGGATTTATTTTTATTTATTTTTAGGTTTATTTTTTAGCTTTAGGTTTTTATTTAGTTTTTATTTTATTTTATTTTAGGTTTATTTTATTTTAATTCTATGTTTAGATTTTATTTTAATTAGATTTTTTATTCATAGGTTTATTTTAATTTTTAGTTTAGTTTATAGTTTTATTTTATTTTATTTTAGTTTATTTTTATTATTTTATTTTATTTTATTTTCAGGTTTAGGTTTAGGTTTTAGTTAGGTTTTTATTTTATTTTATTTTTTATTTTATTTAGGTTTAGGTTTTTTTGCATATTTTATTTTTAGGCTTTATTTAGTTTAGGATTAGGTTTTTAGGTTTCTAGGATTTAGGGTTTAGGGCCCAGGTTTAGGGATGATAGGGCCCAGTGTTTAGGGCCATGGTAGGGTGGGTTTGGGATTTAGGTGGTTAGGGTTTAAGATTTTAGGGTTTAGTGTTTAGGGCCCAGTGTATCTCCTGTGGCCCAGGTCTTAGTTTAGTCAGGCTTCAGCGGTTTAGGTTTAGCATGTTGATTTAGCCCAGGTCAATTCATCATTTAGCCTAGGGTTGTGCCCAGAGTTTAGGGTGGAGGATTATTACAGTTTAGGGCTCAGCTTTAGCCTGTTTAGGGTTTGTGGAGGCCTTCTCAGGCTGGGGTTTAGTTTAGGGCCTGGTATAGTGGAGGCCCAGGGTTTAGGGCTTTAAGATTTATTTTAGGGTTTAGAGGGTTTAGAGAAGAGTTAGGGTTTTATTTTAATTTTAATTTTAATTTTAAATTATGTGAATTTTGTTTTATTTAGTTTATTTATTATTTATTTTATTTTTCCTTTCAATTTTGGTTTATTTTTATTTTTATTTTATTTATTTTTGGTTTATTTATTTTAGTTTATTTTTTAGGTTTAGTTTAGGTTTCTTTTTTTTAGTTTTATATTTTAGTTTTATATTTTATTTGTTTTATTTAGGTTTAGGGTTTTATTTTAGGTTTATTTTAGGTTTTTTTTTTTTTAGTTTAGGTTTAAGTTTTTTTAGGTTTTTTTTAGTTTAGTTTAGTTTATTTTTATTTTAGGTTTAGATTTTTTTTTAGTTTAGGGTTTTTTTTATTTTTTTATTTTTTACATTTTATTTTGGGTTTATTGCTTTAGGTTTTATTTAGTATTTAGTTTTGATGAAGGCTTACTCCTGTGGGACGAAAGCCCAACCTCTTTACATTATAGTGGATGTTGGCTGCACTATCTAGAGTTCTTTACCTGTGTATCAATCAACATTATGAGTCCAAGAACTCTTGCCTACTTGAGGATTGACATCTCCAAACTCTAAAAAGAAATGGTGATGTTGAGAGGATTCAATGAGCAAGGCGAGAGGCCCTTAAGGTGTTTATTTTTGGATGTAGGGGGGAGGTACTTTTTGAGGTGATCGAGTACAACATTGAGGTATGATGTACTATCTCGAAAGATAGAGGCATCACCCTACAATGGACCTAATCATGTAATAAGGACTCTTACAGCATGATGGGTCTTCGAATGTACCAGAGACTTTTTCCCTACTTTACATGGATAAATAAGTAGGGTTTATATTAAACCAGGTTCTTAAGTTCCTTATGGAGGTAAGCCTCTATAGTTAATTATATCTTGGGGATTGAAATTTCCTAAGAATACTCTCGATTAAAGTAGACAATTATTATCTCTAAAGATTTCAAGGTTAGACTATCAAAGGATTGGTTGTATTTGGAAAATCAATTGGGAAATTTCAAGTAGAAGACTTTTTTGTGGAATCTAAATGAATTAAGTAAGAAATACTCATGATAATGGGAAGCCTAGTGAGCAATCCAATCTATCCTATGGCTGTGCTTTCTAATTTTCAAGTTGAAGAGATTTATATCTTTTGAGTTGAAATTTAATTAGATTACTAGGGGTTCTAATCCACCAACACAAAGTTGTGGGAATGCCTAAGAGGTGAGGATTTATGCTCGTAGCCCAAAGGAAATAGCTACCTCGGATCCTAAATCTAGGGAGCTTTAGTATGAGCTCAAGCATAACCTAAATCTAAGCGACAGGTGGACATAAGGGTTTACCTCCACAAGAGAGAATAAATTATCTGACTTTTGGACTTATAACCTTCTGGAGTGGCCGCCAACTAACTCTTCCTATGATTTTAAAACTATGTATTCTGGTCTTATGAATTGCAAGATAGATAGGGTAGTTATTTAATTAGAAAGAGACAAAAGTCCTAAACATACTCCCTAAGAGACTAGAACATGAGTGGTATGAGCATATGATTTAATCTATAGATGCAAAATCTTTTCAAAATTTATTTCATTTTAGACACATTATTTTGACAGGCTTTAGATTTCTTATGCCTAAATGCATGATGAAATAGAAATATGGGTCAAATCAGCTAAAAGAAGGTGTTCTCCACCAAGGATGCCCTCACGTCAAGCATTCCTTTATCATGCAAGGATGGAGATCCTTCATGTTCAATAGAGAAAGAATATGCATGCATGATGTGAAACATACAACCATACAGCTAAGGGGATGCTAAATCTTTTAATTATCTTCTTTATGTCTTAGGCTTTATGATGAGGTTATGAGTTATTTAAAATTTAGTTATGAGTAATTAGTTGGGTAAAAAAGATATTTTTATCCTACCTAATCATAAAGCCACAATTAAAGCATCAATCATTTAAGAAATGAAAAAAAGCATGTCATCTCTAATGTACAATGTAAACATAACATCAAACAATTATATAAACTATCATATAAGAATAAAAGGTAGGTGAGATCGGTACCGCACAACTCAAAGAGAGAAAAGATGGGTAGTTGAGCTCTACCCTTATACTTCCTGGAATATGAAGGAATAATTATAATTGTATTAAATGCTATGGGGGTCTTCTTTCATCATATCACCATTTTTTGATTTGGTTCCTTCTTTGATTTGGATGGTGCTTGCTTCAAAGGCATCACAGGGTACCCCAGGACAAAGCATTGTAACCACTACTCATCCTAATCCCCTATAGCACTAATCCTAATTCCTATTGTAAAAATTACATTTTTGTGGGAAAAGTAAATCTAACTACACTTGCAAAATGTGAAAAATATATATATACTATATATATATATATATATATATATATATATATATATATATATATATATATATATATATATATATAATATGTAGTTATATTTATAATTTGGACTTAACACCCTACACATGGGTAACTAAGCTCACTTGTCCGAACTTGGATTATGCTTAAGGATTTAAGAAACCTGCAAAAAGAGCATTCACATTTATTTTTAAGCATCCCTTAATCATAATCCCTTGCAGAAAATATGATTAAGCTAATATTGACCTATCATCCAGTCTATGAAGCATACACCCTAACATCTAATCTAAAATAATACATCATAAAACTAAACATACATCACATTATACACCGTCCTAACTTAGAGCTAGAAGTGGTGACTTAATTATAATGTGTGTATTAAGGCTTGTGTGGTAAGTCTTTTTAG
The DNA here is from genome assembly GCA_021442155.1 of Cymbidium sinense. NCBI lineage: Eukaryota > Viridiplantae > Streptophyta > Magnoliopsida > Asparagales > Orchidaceae > Cymbidium > Cymbidium sinense. Next base: position 244,443,460 of record CM038214.1, read on the forward strand.
GCATTACTGTTGTATTTTCTAAGTGTAGAAGCATAAAATTTAACATGAAAGGTTGATTTCACTTGAAGTAGTTTAATTGATTTGAGAATTTTAATTTGTGTTTTTTTATTTCATTTGATTACACTTAGCAACTAAGTGTTATAAAGAGAGGAAAAGAGGATTTCCATCTTTCATCCCTACTTTGAGTCATTTTCTAAAGTATATTAATTTGATTTATTTCTCTTTAGTGAATAGCTTATTAAATGATTTATTTAATCTTATGTTTAGGTTCACTTTAAATAATCCTATTAAAAAAAAGAAAGGCATCTTAAGATTAATTCAATTACTACCACATGGTATATATTAAATCATTTATTTCCATCATATGTAACATGCATATGATTTAATCCTAAGTGTATCTATACATGTAACATATTTTAGCACACTTAAATGATGAATGTATGTGTATGTTTAGAATTTATGTTTTATTTGATTGAATTATTTAAACATATTAATTTAATGCTTTATCCAAATTCTTATACAAAACGGACACAAGAATGAAATTAAATAGGGATGTGTTGTTGTTAAACCAGGGAAGTGAGGTAATCAAATGACCTCAGAGCTAGCTAAAGCCCCGTATTCTTGGGATGTCTAGACTATATACCCATTTGCATTCAAACATATGTAAATACATATACATGAACATAGGAAGTAAGCTCCAAATCATATGGCTAATTAATTCAACTCCTTAGTCAATTATGAATGCATGCAATTTTAATGTAAAATGGGATTTTCATTCACTAATCATGTATACATATACATGTACAAAGATATAGGCAAGTACGTGTCATTGTTAAACCAGGGAAGTGAGGTAATCAAATGACCTCTTTGGGGCTAACTAAAGCCTTGTATTCCCAGGATGTCTGGACTATATACTTGCTTTCCTTGGACACACATGGATGTATACATAAATGCAGGAAGGAAAATCATGCGAAGATTGTATATTTTTTTGATTGAATCATTTATATATATGAATTAAAGCTCTATCCAAATTCTAATGTTGAAATACATAAGAATGAAATAAAATGGGAATGTGTCGTTGTTAAACTAAGGAAGTGAGATAATCAAATGAGCTCCTTGGGGCTAGCTAAAGCCTCATGTTCCTGGGATGTCAAGACTATATACCTATTACCATTCAATCTTCTATAAATCAAAACATGAATAGAGGAAAGAGAACTCAACATATGCTTAAGCTATAAGCACATGCATTTCTTATGTATTTATAACTAGCATCATAACACATATTATTATTCATTTATAAGCTTTTGAAAAATACATTTGGATTTAATAGTGATAATATCCACACATATATTAAATTAAATCAACACATGAAAGCTTACATAAAGGAAATCCATTATCTTTTACTTTATTTTGAATAGATGGATGCATGAATTCAAATGAGATACCAAATATAACATGATTATATAGAGGATAATCAAATATAAGCAAGTGATTTATTCAACCAAACTAGTTCTTAAGGACAACCAAATTAAATAAGATTATTTAAAGCAAACTAAAGCTTCTTTATTTACTAAGTTTTGGATTTGATTTGATTTAAAGAGGAGAAGAGAAATCATCACTTGCTATTTTTAAGCCCATCAAGTGATTTGATTTAATTTAAGGAAATATAATTAAGTTGATTTTATGGGTTAGTTGAACCTTTAATTAGATGAATTAACCTTACCTATGTCACCTTAAAGTAATTAACTAAATAATTATGAGCACATGATACATGGAAAATAAACTTGCAATGATCCTAGGAAATAAAAGGGGCCTAATGCAATTGGCTCATGATTAATAGTTAATTAGATTAAGGACTTAATTAATTACTTATGGTTTTCCCATAGATGTGGACTAACCATAATTTCATTAAACTCCTTTAGGTTATTAAACACCCAAAAGATCTACCGCATGATTTAATTAATTAAGGTCTAATGTTATGATTTCAATTTGATTATGTGATTTAATTAATTTGTTAAATCTTAATTTTCATTTTAAAAGGGTGAAATGAACTTAGGGTCCCAACCCTATTCCTTAGTTCACTTATGTGAACAATGATTAATAAACTTAATTAATCAATTTATTACTATTCATGGGATTAATTAATCATTAATTAACTTAAAAGAGTAGCTTCCTTAGCCCTACTCGCTCTCATCACAAACTTATGGGATCCATCATAATCCAAATAAATAAATCTAAAAATGAAATTAATTTTGACTACCTTTGAGCTGATCTAAGGCCCCCAGTGGCATTCACTCAATAGTCAGCCCTAGGTTGGGTTCAATCTATTGCCTTGCCAATAGATTACCCTAGCAACTAGTCTCTACTTTGGAGGATGTAAGTATACTATGCTTTCTAGTACACATCGCATACAAAGCATCCCTTTGGTTGGTTAGTCCTACTACGTGTTTAGTAGACTACCCCTTTGGATTGGTAAATCTGAGTTAGGTTTAAGTCTCCATGGCTCCTACTCAATGCAATCCATTGCAAACCAATACATTTCATGTCAAAATCTAAACCTAACAAAATTCAAAACAAATTCAACCCTCTTCCCTAGTGGAACAAATCAAATTTTTTTCTCCTCAGTGAGATTCAAATTAAATCAAACTTTTCATCCCCTTGTGGATGACTTGAACCTGCTTTTTTAGTGGAAGGTTCACACTCTATCCCTTGGATTTCTTCCCTCTCTCTTATGTCTTGGACATAAGTAGAGCCACATTGCACTAAGCTTTGGATTCTTTCTTTTCCTTGGGTTAAGGATAGATTGTTTCTGTTAGTGCTTGTGATATTTTAGTGTTGTTGATCATTTCAATCAACACCAATACGTGCGGTCTTCCTTGTCAGTCACACCACACCTATTGGGCACCCTTTGTTGACCTCATTTTTAGAATGAGCTCTCAACCCCTCCATCTTAGACATAATACTTCTCTTAGACTTTAAGAGTTCCTTAGTCTTAAGACACATCTAGTGATTAGGTGGACACTCAACCTACAGAGACTTAGAAGAGTTAGCCATAGAATAGGTCATGCCTTGGGGGTGTTACGAAAACTTCCTACCCTTAGCTTAAACCATTCCTCACTTTCCTTCCTCCAAGTCAAACTCAAATCAATCTATTTGATTTTCTACAAACCCAAGTCAATTCTATTTGATTTTCTCCAAATTCAAACCAACTCCATATGATTGAAATCCATGATTGAAATCTATGATTGAAACCCATGATTAAAATTCATCAAAAATTCTTAAGTCCAAATTTTGCCTAAGTCCTTAACCTTCCCTTAAGGACTTAACCAAAATTATGATTCAAACCTATTCAAACCTTTGAAATCTTCTCATAATTAATTTATATTCTCATTTATATTCACATATATAAATGAAATATAAATTCAAACCCATCAAATTAAACTCAAAATTCCAAATCAATTCATGAAATGTTTTTTAAGTCCCTTAATTTTCCATTAATGGACTTAGCCTAAACCTTGATCAAATCAATTCAAACTCATGAGATTTTCTCAAAACTCATTTATATTCTCATTTATATTCACATATATAAATGAAATATAAATATAAATCGAATCAAATCAAGCCCTCAAATTAAATTCTCAATTTAAAATTTCTTAAGTCCCTTAATTTTCTATTAATGGACTTAGCCAAAATCAACTCTAAACCATTTCAAACTCATAGGATTTTCTCAAAACTCATTTATATTCACATATATGAAAAATATAAATATAAATCAATCAAATCAAAGGCAAAAAATTAAATTCCCAATTTAAAATCTCTTAAGTCATTAATTTTCATTAATGGACTTAGCCTAAATCTTGATCAAACCATATCAAACTCATGGGATTTTCTCATAATTCTTTTATATTCTCATTTATATTCAAATATACAAATGAAATATAAATTCAAATCAATCAAACCAAATTCAAAAATTCAAATCCCTACTCCAAATTTTCCTAAGTCCTTTAAATCCTTCTTAATGGACTTAGCCCAAATCATGATTAAACCACTTCAAATCCTTGAAATTTTCTCATGATCAATTTATATTTTCATTTATATTCACATATATAAATGAAATATAAATCCAAACGATCAAAACAAATTCCAAAACTCAAACTCAAATCAACTCAAAATCCAATCTAAGTCTTTCAAGTCAAAATCTTGAACTTAGCCAAATCATTTTCAAATCAAGCCAAACCCTTGATTTTCTCTCATGGTTCAATCAACCCTACAATCATGAGCTCATATATAAATCCAAATTTCAATCACATGGTCAAACCCTAAGTCCAAAATCAAACCCAAAACCCTTTCATATTCTTCCTTTGAATATGAACTTTTCAAATGGATCAAAACCCATTTGACTTCAAACCACTTGTAAATGGATTTATATTTCAATCATGAGTCCATATACAAGATCAACCAAGATCAAATCAAGCTTTGACCAAGTCTTTTGACCCACTTAGGCCCATATGACCCAAAGTGACTTAAAGTACCCTTATGAGCCAAATTTTGATCCTAACCAAATTGGATTAAACCAAACTCATATATCCCTCTAATCATGATCAACAATCATCATGGGATGATCAATCAATCAAATTGGGTCAAACCAAGTCAAACCTAAAGGTTGACCAAGTCAACACTCAACCCAAAATGACACCTAACATAGCCAAATTCCACCATAGGCCAAATTGATTGAAACCATTGATCTAAGTTCACTCATGACTTATGTTTGAACTTGACCAAGCCAACATTTGAGCCAAACCTAGCCCAATTGGCCACTTGACCCATTTTGACCTAAAGGGTCAAAATGTGTCAAAACTTGATCTAAGCCAAATTGATTGAAACTAATGGGTCAAGTCCATTCCAAATCACTTGTGGAACTTGACCAAAGCCTCAACTGGCCAACTAGACCTAACCTAGCCCAATCTTAGACCCAACATGACCTAAAGGGGTCATGTTGAGCCAAATTTGAACATAACCAAAATTGATTGGAAATAAAGATACCAATCCACTCCATATGACTAACCTAACCTAAACCTACCCTTTGACCTACAATAGGTCAAATCAAATAGGTCAACTTGACCCATTTGACCTAAATGAAGTCATATGAGCCAAATTCAAAACTATACCAAATTGAACCAAAACAAAGCCACCAAAATATTTCAAATGGTCATATGAACTTGATCCAACCCTTAGTTTGACCCAATTTGACCTATTGGTCAAATTGACCCAAGTTGACCCATTTTGATGTAAATGGGTCAACATGAGCCAAACCCTATCAAATGAATTCCAAATCACATGAAACTTGGCCAAACCTAGTTTCTCCACATACCTAACATATCCAAAGTGGAAAAATAGCAAAATGACCATCCTACCCCTAGGCCATAGAACAAATTTTGGCTTAACCCATGGGTAATTTGGTCATACCCTCTTCACATTCACTTGAGGCTATCCTAAAAGCTCAAGGGGACCTAGGGGAGAGTGGTGCACCCAACCCAATGGGTTTATTATTTGGTCCCTAGACCAAACCCATCCCTATGGGTCAAAATTGAAAATTCAAACTCCCTCTCAAACTCAAATTAAGGCACATGGGAGGTTGGCAATCCACTCCTTGGCTCAAACCAACCATGTGCACACTCTAACTGATCAAACAACCCATAGCCTAAGCTCAATTGGATCAAAATGGCAAGTGCATTGCCGACCATCCGATCCTTCAAGGGGGAGATATACTCCCCCTAAACAAACTTGAATTGATCATTCCTAAATTCGATTGAGTACTAGTGAGACTTAGGACCCATCAAAGAGTGATAGCAAGCATCCTAGAGCTCTTGGCATTTCCCTATTTCTCAGTTTTCAAACAATTAAAATAAGGGAGCTCAATCCATTCTCCAACTTCTTCCACACTACAATCCATTGCAATGCCTTTTGCAAGCACACATAGGTGACCAAGTCGAGCTCACCTAGGTTCTTTCACAAGTTCTAATGGCAAGGGGGGGACCTAATTGGATCAAAGTCAAGCTCAAGCTAAGGAGGAGGTGACCCATAGAAAGATCCACTCAATCTCAAGTGCTCAAAACTTCAACAAGGCTTTATCTCAACCAGATGAAGCTTCTCCAAGGGAATCGAGAGTCGGTGATCACCTCTAGTGAGGTATGGGATTTTTTGACCATTAAACTCAATGTGGTGTGGAGCTTTGTGAAAGAAATTTTCTCCCCATCAATTTTTAACAGTTGGATTGGCCGCTCTCTTGCTTTAGATGGTAAGGGTTGAGTTTGGTTTGAATCCATTCTAGATTGATCTTCATCGATCTGATCATTCAAGGGAAGATCTCACCATCCATCCTGCATTTTAGATGGATGGTAAGATAATTACGCTTTAAATTTCCTTTTATCCATTTTAACCGAGATCTTTGATCGATCAAGAGGATCAAACCGCGTGTGTCGATAGCTGCCATTTGGAATGTGATGTTTAAGTAATCCCTCATGATATGACATGTGTAAAGCGTGCTGACTACCACCACCACGCGTCACGCCATGAGGTAGGGATTAGTTAGGATTAGTTAAAATGCTTAATTAATTTCTAATTAATTCAAGGATCTACTAGAATTCATAACTCTTTCTAGAAAATTTAGAAAAATGTGAAATAAATTTCTATGGAAATATAATTAAACTTGGAACATTTCAATATTATTTTTGATGAGTTTTGAATTATGCTATTCTCTAAATTTGGGTTTTATTGGAAAGTTTATTTTGCTAATTATTTTTTAATTAAGCTCTGATTAATCCCAAATTTCTTGGGTATGTTTTAGGGGATGACTTCTTTCTCCTTTAATTTTTTTGGGATTTATTGAAGGCTTGATTAGAATAATTGCATATGGTTTCCTTAATTACCCTCCTTATGTAATTAAGCATAATTAGGGTATGATTAGTGATTTTAACCTATGATTAGGGTTGATTAAGGTTAGATCCAATAAGTAAGAGGTTTATGGAATAATTTTGGGGCATTTCCCCTAAGCTATTCCCTAAACCCCCTCTTATCTCCTTAATCTCCTCTTAATTAAGATTAATTCATAAATTATCCCCTTAATCAATTTCTAAAAATTCTAAAAAGTTAGAACTTAATTAATCTACCTTGGGTAGATGCTTAGGTGTTTAATAGCCTAAGTTAAATTAAGGAAATCAAAATCCCATTCATAAGTATGAAAGGGTGTTTTGAAATTACTTAAGCTAAACCCCTTAGCTTAATTAACTTTTAATTGTGAGCCAACTTGCATTAGGCCTTTTCCTTATTAGGTGCATTGCAAATTTAAATTCCTTATGGGTTTTATGTAAACTCATTGGCTCATAATTATTTGGTTAATTATTCTATGGTGGTGTAGGTAAGGGTTAATTGTTACTTAATTCATACCTTAATCTAATCAATGCATAAAAATGGATCTAATTATCTAAAAATTAAACAAAAATAGCAAACACATGTGGGAATGGGTTAAGAATAGCAAACTCATCTCATCTTTTCAAAATTAAATCAAACTCTAAACAAAACAAAATTCACTTTGAATTCCCTTTGATTTATTTTAAACTTTCTTATTCCATAAGAATGTCTTTAGGACTTAAGTGTAGTGAGTTTGTTTACATGCTTTCATTACTTTGAATCTTACCCCAACATGTTAGATTTGTATGTCATGTGATTCCATGCATTCATAATGTTAAAATTCAAAATTTAAAATAAAATTGTTTACTTTATGTCAAATTTACATGTTTTGGCTAAAGTAGAAATATGAATGGCTATTATTACTATTAAATACAAATTATTTTCAAAACATATAAATCAAATACCAAATCTGAAAGTATGATATTTATATTTTAATTATGAGTTAGCATGTGATAGATTACGAAGTCATGCTTAGCATAGGTTTCCTTTCTCTTTTATGTTAGTATAGTTTGAATAGGAATTAGTAAGATGTAGGGTTCATTTGTAAAGAATCTAACACTTACTTAATTCCACATCCTATTCATCTCTATGCTACTACTTAAGAAGGGTTACTTATATTTGCATGTGTAAATTGCATAAGACAAAAATGAATCCATTAAACAACATTTGCATTCTCCTATTCTGTTTCATTTATTTTATACATATGTTAGTATTTAAGGAAAGTGGTATATTAGTCTGGAAAATCTTGAGGTTGCAAGGCTTTAAGTAGCCCTAAGTAGGTCTTGTACCTTACACCTTTGGTTAACAATGGTGCTATACTCACTTATGCCTTTCTTACTTTCATGTGTGTATGTGAAAATTTAGATAAGGAAAACCCTTTCTACTTAAGAAAAATCATGCATATTCAACTTCTAAATTTCCTTAAATGGATTACTTAGCATGCATCATAAAGTGTGTTAAATACTCTCATTTTAATGTATAGATATTCTTAGGGTCCATCCATATGCATGTTACATATGTTGGGAAAGAAATGAAGTAATGTGTGTTATGTAAATTTTGATTCATTTTATTTAATCTTAAAATGCCTTTCTTTTTGAATAGGTTTGTTTAGAGTTTATCTAAACTTAGAATTGACTAAAATATTTAATCAAGACATTCACCTAAATGAAACTAAAATGTGAATCTACTTTAGAAATTACTTAGGTTAGGGAAGGAAAGAAAAGTTCTCTTCTCTTTCCCTCTCTTCATAACTTAGTAATTAATTGTAGGATCCACTTAAACTAAATCAAAACATGAAATAAAATCAACCCAAAAAAATTAAATAACTTAAACGAAACCCTCCTCTAAGTTGAACATGTTCTTCACACTTAGAAAATTTAAACCTAAAGCCATAGCTAAGCATACCACATAAGCCTTCAACGCACACACATTAGCCTAAGTCACCACTTCTAGACTTAAGTTAGGTCGGTGCATGGTTTGATGTTTATTTTAATTTGTGATATATATTTTAGACTAGATGTTAGGGTGTATGCTCATAGAATGAATGGTAGGATGTTCTTAGTCTAACTATTCTTTTCTGCAGGGGATTGTGCTTAAGGGGCATTATTATAAATAAAAATATAAATTCTTTTGCTTGTAGGTGCTTTATACCCCCTAAGCACAATCCATAGGCCAGGTGGACTTAGTCACCCATGTGTGGGGTGATAAGTCCAATATACATGCTTTGGATTTGTGTGGTTTGTTTTAACTAACCTTTGCTTTGCAGGTGTTAGTTAGATTTCCATTCCTTTTCCTTTTCAGATAAATTTGTACAATTAGGATTTTGGAATGATTTTATGGGGATTAGATTGGTCATAAGATTCTATCTTATGCCATGTGAAGCTTTGGAGCATCTACCATCCAACCATCCAAAAGAAGGAACCAAAGAAGAAAGAAGAAAAGAAGAAGAAAGATGAAAAGAAGAAAGAAGAATAAAGCTTGAAGACCCCATAACAATGAATTCCTTGCTTAATTTTAATTTAATTCATTTGTAATCCGGGTTGTATAAGGGTAGAGCTCGACTACCCACATTTGATATTTTCAATTTTGTACGGTGGTGCCCGACCATAATGGCCTTTTATTCTTTTACAATTAACTTTATAAATTGGTTAATGACTTGTTTAGCTTTTGCATTAAGTGGCATTCTTTTCCTAGTTTCTTCCTTGCTTTATGTATGGCTTAGATGTGGATAAGGCTCTTTAAGGAAAAATAAATCTTTTACCCAACTTAATAACTCAAATTATTAAATAACTCATAACCTCACCTGAAGCTTAGGTTTAAAATCAAGATAACAGAATTATGAACCCTTTAGATGGATGAGCATTTCACTTATAATATCATGCACAAATGCATCTTATTTCTCCCTTGATTGGAGGGCCCAGAGAAACTTGGCTTGACCTTTGAGAGCCATGGTGGAAACTCACCTCCTCCCTTCTCGCTGAATTGGGCCAACAACCTTCTTTCTCATTCATCAATCATATGAATCCTATTAGCCTGAGTCAAAATATTTGTCCAAAATGAAAATAAAATGAAATTTGAATTGCATTAGATTTAGTCATTTAAAGCATGTCCCTTTACATGATCTAGTCTCTTTAGGGAGTGAGTTTAAGGACTTAAATCTCTTTCTAAATAAATAATAGCCTAGCTATCTTGGATAAGCATAAGGAATTGCCTACATGTATTTAAAATCATAGGAGGAGTTAGTTGGTGGCCACCCCTAGGCAATTATAAGTCCAAGCTGTAGGGCAGTTTGTCCTCTCTTATGGAGGCAAACTAATTACCCATTTTTGCCTTAGATTTAGGTTGTATTTCTGGCCCTCACCAAAGCACCCTAGATTTAGGTTCTGAGGTTGCTTCTCCCCTTTGTGGGCCATAAGTATAATTCCTCACCTCTTAGGCATTTCCTTAATCTGGTGTTAAGGAATCATAAGTCCTAAATTTCTAATGAAAAATACAACTCAAACAAACTAAATCAATTTCTAAAATGTAAAGCCTAACTATAGGATAGTTTAAGATGCTCGCTAGGTTTCCTAATATCGTGGGCATCTCCTACTCATCTTCCATTTTGGCTTCAATAATAACTCCCTCTTTTGATCAATCCCAATTGATTTTCAAACATAAACCAATCGATTGATAGTCCTTTTCTAGTGAAATATTCAAAGACAATGATCATTTACCTTAATCGAGAGTTTTCCTAAGGGATCCCATCCCTTAGGATGTAATTAACTTTGGGGGCTTTCTCCTGTAGGGAACTTAACGAACCTGGCTTAAAATAAACTCTGCTTTACTTTTCCATGTAAAGTAGAGGAGGAATATCTGGTACATATGCAGAACCGAAGTCCTTAGGAGTCCTTATTATGGTGATTAGGTCTATTAAAGGGTAGTGACTTCTGCCTTTTGAGATAGTACACTATTTCCATGATGATGTACCCGATCACTTGAATAAGTACATCTATGGATCTACGTGGCATTCTAAAAAGATGAATTTCTATAAGGGTCATGTCCTCTTTCATTTCTCACCAACATATTTGAAAGGAGACTCTCGATACCCTTATTAGGAAATTTTCTCCACAATCAATTTTGTAAGCATACCTCACTAGCACTCAAGTCTGGCAGCTCAAATGATTGAGGAAGCTTCATCCAGTGGAGACGGAGCTCTATTAAGCAGCAATTGGATAATAACTTTAATGTTCTCTCAGAAGGCCATGAACCGATGACTTGGAGCTCAACTTTGATCAAAGTCCCACCTTCGATACTCAGGAAGCTTGGGAGATGATTCGTGCGTGCAAAGTTAATTTGAGTTTGATGGAGAAATTGGTAAGTTAGGTCAGAAATGGGAGTGTCCTATTTTAGGACGTATGGTAATGGCATTTTTTGATCAAGGAATGAGCATGGGAGCTTAGGGAATGGCTCTAGCGGCTAATCTAGGGTATCTAGTGTTATAAAGAATGATTTTTGTGTGTGTTTGAGTTGAAACCAGGGAGTGTATACCCCCCTTCATCTTGATCGGGCAGTGGGATCCAGTTTGGATTCTACTGACCATCCAACTATCTCAGGGAGTCATGGGTGGTAGGGAGGAGGTGAGTTGGCTCGACTTGGTTGGTTAAAGGTGTGGAGGTGGCTGCCAAGGAGGAATCATGGGTGCCTTATGGGTTTCAAATGCTCTAATTGGGAGGGTGAGGTGATTTCACCTCCCATGGGTCATGGCTGACTCAACTACCCCTTGGGTTAGGTTGGGCAGTGTCCTAGGTGCTTAGGTGGACCATTGGGAGAGTACCAAGTGGCCAAGAATTATAAATGACCACTTGCATGGGTGATTTGTCTCATCTGATGCCCTTGACCCAATGGTAGAATGATTATTTGGCATTGGATTTAATTTGGGTAGATTTGAAATGAGCCAAAAGTGGGTTAGCCCAAATTTCAAGTCAATTGGAGTTGATTTGGTTAGGTTTGGCTCAATTTAACTCCTTTAGGTCAAATTGGTTTAGGTTGGGTCATGTTGACTAATTGGCCAAATCGGGCAAACTAAAGGTTTGGTCAAGTTCATATGATCATTTGGGATGTTTTGGTTCATTTGGTTTGGTTTAGTTTGGCTTAGATTAGATTTTTGGCTCATGTGAATTCATTTGGGTCAAATGGGTTAAGTTAACCAATTTGACCAAATTGGCCAAGTTGGCTTGGGTTAAGTGTTGGTTTGGGTTTAGTTGACTAATTAAAGATTATTGTAGGCTTTGGTTTCAAATAATTTGGATATAGTTTTGATTTACAATAACTTGAAACTTTAGGTCAATTTGGGCTAAGTAGGTCAATGTGGTTCAATTGGGTCCAATCATGGCTTTGGTCAAGTTCTATAATCAATTTGAAATGAACTTGAGCCATTGGTTGCAATCAATTTGGTTTATATTTTGATTTGACCCAATTTGGTATTTTAGGTCAATTTGGTCAACTTGGGTCAAGAGGGCCAATTGGGTTTGGTTTGACTCAATTAAAGGTCAAGCCATATTCAAATATTGATTTTGATTTCATATGAATCATTGGTTTCAAAGGATTTGGCTTAGGTTGCAATTTGGCTAGTTTGGGTTCATATGGGTTAAGGGGTTGACTTGGTCAAATGACCAAGTTGACTTGGTTTGACCTAATTTGTGACATTTGATCAACCTAGGGTGATCAACAATCATGTTGGGAGGTTTTGATCGGCTTGGTTCAATCAAATTTATGTAGGATTAGAACTTGGTTCAAAAAGGTCAAATTGGCCACTTTGGGTCAAGTGGACCAATTGGGTTTAGTTGGCTTGATTTTTGGTTGAGTTTGATTTAGTTGAGTTTATATATGGATTTGGGATTGATATATAAATTCAATTACTTTCAAATGGGTTTTGGTTCATTTAAACATTTCAAGTCAAAAGGGTTAAGTTGGGCTTGACTTGGGTTGATTTTGGTTTGGCTTGATGATTGTAGATTTTATTTATATTTATGAATGTGATTGAAGGTATGATTGATTCATCAGAAAATCAATTGAATTTGGGTTTTGGATTGAAAGAATTTGGCTAAGTCCATGGAGTTCATGTGCTTAGTTTGGATTTTGATTTGGTTTGATTTAGTTTTGATGATTTAAATGTATATTTCATTTAAATTTGTGAAGATGATTGAAAATATGATTAATTTGTAAGAAAATCAATTGAGTTTTACTTGATTTGGATTAAGATTTGGCTAAGTCCATGGGATAGGTCATATGGCTTAAAAAGGGTTTTGATTTAATTTGATTTAGTTTGATTTAGTTTTGATCATTTGAATATTGATTTGATTTACATTTAAGAAGATGATTGAAGATATTAATTGATTATGAGAAAATTAATTGGTTTTGGATTGATTTGGATTAATATTTGGCTAAGTCCATGGGATAGGTTATATAGCTTAATAAGGGTTTCAAGTTTGGATTTGATCATGGGCTTCAATCATTTGGTTTTGGAATTTGGGTTTTGATTTGGATTTGAATTTGATGTTTGAATTGAACTTGAGGTTTGGTTTGAGAAGGTGAACATGGATAAGATTTGGGTGTAAGATAGGTCGATTATCCTAATCCCTGAGGCATAACTTAATCCTATGATTAACCCTTCTATGTCTTTAGGCTTAGGTTAAGTGTTTATCTAATTGTTAGAAGTGCCTTATGACTAGGGAAGTCTTATTATCTAGAAGACTCCTAAGTCTAAGATGGGAAGATTTAATCCACACTCCAAAAGTGAGGTCAACAGGCCTTAGGCTCCATAGTGTTGCCCTTGGAGATAAATGATTGGAGATACATCTTTCAACGCTTTGTTGGAAGACCATGGATATATGAGAACAACATAGTTCCATCCTCTCTACATCAGTGTATGTAGTTCGTGAGAGGTGGGATCATCTACTGTGTCCAAGGAGATCTCAAGCCATTTACAATTCATGAGGTCGACATATATGAGGATGCAGCTTACTACCTCTCTCAAAATCAACAAGTCTAATCTCGTGAACTTGGCTAAAGTTTAAAAATAAAAGAAAAAGAAAAAGAAAAGGAAAGAGAAAAAGAAAAAGGAAAGAAAAGAGAAAATGAATAAGAAAATAAAAGGGAGCAGAACTTAGAGGAGAAAGTGGAGCCTAACATTAGATTACACCTATAGTTCATTACTCCAATCAAACATATAGGTAGGACGGCCTGACGGCCACCAAGCAGAGGAAGAGGCCAGTTCAGAGGCAGTTCTAGGGGTGGAAAACCTCCTTATTGGCTCCTCAATGGAAGATATGTCTCAGCTACCAAGAGTACACCTGCTATCCATATAGACCTAGAATCTAGTTCATAGGTTGAGTCTTATATGGGTAGCACACCAGCCAGTTCTTCTTAATATTAGATTCTCTTGGAGGTGACACTTGAGCCAGATAGTGATGAAGATCAGGTTCCAAAGCAAAGCATAAGTGTATCCAAGTCTATATGTGAAACAATTAGTCATCGCTAGGAACCTTAGACCCCTTTTCCTCTCAAAACATTGAGGGTTTGGTAGAAGGAAGCTCATGTCATCCAGATGTGAAGACTAAGAGGTTCTTTATGGGAGCATCATCCTCAAGTCAAGAAGTTGATGTAGAACTTAAGGATGATTCATATAAAGATTTAATAGAATTACCTTTTGATTAGTACTTACCTTGTGTTCATAATTTAGCAAAGATAGGGTTAATCTCATATACTTGGTACAAGCACAGGTTCGACTACTTTGAAAGTATATTGAAGAACAAATGAAAAATCTCTCAATCAAGATCGGGACTAAGATTCTATACAGTGGGTCCAGTCGATGATGAAGGTTACTACTTAGTCATTACCAATCATTTGGAATATGATAGGTTCTTTTCAAATCATATTAACTCATATGAGGAGCTATGCTTAGAAACATCAAATGATCCAGATGATTTTGAAGTCAAAGATGCACCACCAGAGTTTGAAGAAGAGATCAAGTCAACCATCGACAAGCTCAAAAAAGTTAACTTGGGAAATGAAGAAGATCCATGCCTGACATACATCAGTTCTTTGTTGAATGAAATTAAAATCAATGACTTAGTTAGGCTATTAATTAAGTTTAAGGATTACTTTGCATGGAGTTATGAAGAGATGCCTAAATTTTCTCCTGACGTAGTGGTCCATAAACTAATAATAGAGCTTACTACTAACCCTATCAAGCAAGATCCTAGACGCATGCGACTAGACATAGAATAATAAGTCATTTATGAAGGCAAGAAACTGATCGATGAGGGCTTCATTTGAGAAGAAAAATACCCTACATGGTTAGCTAGCATCATCCTAGTAAAGAAAATGAATGGCCAAATTCACATATGCATCGATTTTATGGATTTAAATAAGGCATGTCCAAAAGATGAATTTTCACTACCAATCCTGGAGCTGATTGTGGACATTACCTCATCTCATGCAGTCTTCTCTTTCATGGATGGCTCATCTAGATATAACCAAATAAAGATGGCCCCTGAAGATGAAAGAAGCACTACTTTTAGAACCCCGATCAGAATTTATTGCTATGAGGTCATGTCTTTCAGCCTTAAAAATGATGGTGCTACATACCAGCGGGCTATGACTTGAATCTTCGATGAACTCATTCATCATCAAGTCGAGTGCTATGTTGATGTTCTCATGGTCAAAAGTAGAGAAAAGGAAGACCATCTCTTTGACTTGAGAGTAGTTTTTGAATAGTTAAGATAATTTAACCTCAAAATGAACCCCTCAAGTTCAGTAGCTTCAAAGAAATTCCTTAGGTTTGTTGTCCAAAACCAGGGAATCAAAATCAATCCGAAGAAGATCAAGGTGATATTAAAAATGCCACCCCTAAAAGTTTAACTCAACTCAGATCATTCCAAGGGAGGTTGGCATATCTAAGATGATAAATATCCAACTTATTAGGAAGATGTTGACCATTCTCAGCTCTTGTCAAAAAGGCTGCCAAGTTAAAGTGGGATGACAAGTGTGAACATCCCTTCGAGGATATCAAGTATTAACTGATGAAGCCATTGGTTATAGTAGCCCCTATCCCGGGCAAGCTGCTCATACTTTACACTGCTGAGTTAGATGATTCCCTTGGTGTTTTATTGGCAAAGCCAATGATGAAGGGAAGCAAAATGCACTCTACTACCTCAGTCATGTATAATCCCTGCTGAGGCTAATTATCCACCAATTAAGAAGCATTGCCTACCTTTAATCTTTGCATCCCAAAAGCTACAACACTACATGCTTCCTCATAAGATGAACTTAATCTCTAGGATCAATCCACTATAGTATCTCATGACACAACTAACACTATCCAAATGGTTGGCATGATGGTCCATGATCCTCTCACAGTTTGGCGTTACCTTCATACCCCTGCATGCGATGAAAGGACAAGCACTAGCGAATTTCTTAGCAGCACACCTACTTCCTACTGACTTTCCACTTAGTGATGATCTCCCTGATGAATAAATCATGAACTTAGGGGATACTAGCATTCACCGTTGGAAGATGTACTTTGATGGTGCAGCTTCCTCTCAAAGAGGAGAAGAACCATAATCTACTATTCAATGAAAGGCAGGGCTAGGAATAGTTATCTTAACTCTGGACCGCAATGTGATGAGATTCTCATGTCATTTGTCCAATCCTTGCACCAACAACGAAGCTAAATATGAGGTTTTGATTGCCAATCTGGAGTTATCCATTACTTTAAGCATCCAGAACATCAACATCTTCAGGGTTTCTCAACTAGTTATCAACCAAATCACTGGGTCCTATAAGGTTATAAAGCCCAAGCTCCATCACTACCACAAGTACACCATGGACTTGTTGGCCCAAATCCTAGAGGTTACCATTTATAAGATTTCTCGAGGAAAGAACACAGTAGCATATACTTTAGCCAAGCTTGCCAAAGAGTTAGCATGTTCAGAGGATGAGTCCATGTCAATAAAGGTCCACAATAGACAAGCCTTATCTCTTATTGATATTGAACTCATAAAAAAGTACTCTCTTGAAGGAGAGATTACAATTGCCAATAAGGATGAGGAGTTAGTTTGAAGGCAACCATTAATGGATTACCTAAATAAAGGAAAACTACCTTATGAGAAGTCCCAAGCCCATCAGATGAAGCAGAGATCACTTTCCTATGCTCTTGTGGATGGTGTCTTGTACCGGTAGTATTTCGATCATATGTGGTTATGTTATTTAGATAAGCAGAAAGCCTGTAAAATGATGATCGAGGTACACTCAAGATTATGTGGTGCCAACCAATTTGGTCGAAAGATGAAAGCCAATATCAAGAGACTAGAATACAACTGACTATCGATGATCAAAGATTGCATGGATACAACTAGGCGATGCAATCAATGTTAAATACACGGTGTGGTCCTACACGAACCACCTAACATTCTACATCCTAGATTGGTCTTATAGCCATTTGAGTGTTGGGGTACTAACATAGTGGATCTGATTGATCCTCATTCTTCCAAGGGTCATCAATTCATCTTAGATGCTACTAATAACTTTTCCAAATGGCCGAAGGAGATTCTGCTCAAAGAGGTCACAACTCAGCATGTGCTCTAGTTTTTTAAGAACCATATCGTATATAAGTTTGAAGTGCTTCAATGAATTATATCTGATAATGGTACTGCATTCAAGAGAACTGAGATCAACAACTTTTCTTAGAGACATATCATAGATTGGATATATTCTACCATCAACTTCCTAAGAAAAAATGGCTTAGCAAAAGCCTTTAACAAAACTCTCATCCAAATACTGAAGAAGACACTCGACAAAATAGTGGTATGAGCAATTAGTTGAAACCTTGTGGGCCAACTACACCACATTTAGAACTCCAACTCAGTCTACTTTTTTCTCCTTAGTGTATGGGTCCGAAGCCATTCTACCATTAGAAGTTCAACTCCTATCACTAAGCATAGCTGTGGGTAGCAAGATCACAATATAGTAGAATGCCAAATTATGGTTAGAAGAGCTCAGGAGGAGATGCCTGGCATGCCAAAACCACAAGTTGTACAAAGCTAAAATGATTCAAGCTCATAATAGGTTGGTCCATCCTAGTTCTTTTCAAGTAGGAGAGCTTATTTTGGTTCTAAGGAGACTGATTATTCCTGTAGTAAGATGTGAGGCAAGTTTGAACCCACATGGGAAGGCCCTTTTTCCAGAGATAAGGCCTACTAAGGAGAATCTTATCAACTTATTAATCATAAAGGATAGTGCCCAATGCTTCCAATCAATGAGCTCTACTTAATGAAATATTATAAATAATGTTTGAAAATAATTTTCATCAATAAAAATTCCATTTCGAATTCAATCTCTTCCATGTTGAAAGTATTCTTATTTGCAAATCTGCCATGATGCATTTAGGGTAGGTGTAAGGAACTCAAGCAGCGTCCTATCCTTCATTGGCATTACACAAACATAAACTACACACAAACATATAAAATAAACACATATATTTTATCTCAGGCTACTCTAAATTGAAATAACACCCCCAACGACACTCACTCAGTAGCTGCTCTAGGTCGAGCTGACATGCTACCCTGCTAGTGTGTCACCCTAGTGGTCTTCTTTCTTTAGAGGATGTAAGTATGCTATGCTTTCCTTCCATACTTGGCCACTGCACACCAATGAGAACCTTCTTATTTTGGTCAGCCTTACTGCGTGGCCGATAAGCTACCTCATGTTGGCTTTGTTTAAGAAGATGTGAGTCTTCTATGCTTTTTTCTTGGATTAGCCTTCAAGCACTAACTGGGTCGAGTATATTTGAGGTTTAGGATAAGTCTAATAGCCTTCCCTCCCCGATGTTTCGTCATCCTTTCGAGGCTCCCATTTAGTCATTGCTCTAGGTCATCATATTGTCGATAATTACTATCTGATCGCCATCCGAAAGTTGTAAACCTACATGCTTTCTTTCCATTGATCATTTCACATCACGCACCTTAGGTTGGTTGGTTCTCACCACGATGGATACACCACTCATGCTAACGGATACACCTTAGGTTGGTTGGTTCTCGCACCCAGATACATCACTCATGGCATGTAAGTCTGTTACACTTTCTCCTTGAGTTGGCCACTATACACCGTAAGTTTTCTTTCTGGGCTCAGATAACGCCAGCACCTCCCCTATGGGAACTATATTTGGATCACATCCTTTGCGACCCCATTTAGACACTACCTAGGTTACTATTGGTTTAGATAGTTCCTCTTTCCTAGTAACCACCCTTGTGGTTGGAGAATCCATCCCATGGATGTATAGATTCTCCCTTGGTCTAGTAAATCTGAGATAGGTCAAGCCTACATAGCCCCTTCTCATTATGGTCCTTCGCACAGCAATAGGGTCCACATAAACATATAAATAAAATATATATTCACTTATGATTAGAGGACACCCTTAGTGGTATCTTTTCCCAAGCGGCATCCCATATTTAGGGCGGTCAAGAAAACTCCCTAAAGGAATCGCTGACTACTCTTGAGTTGATATAAGTCCCCTTGCATTCACTTAAGTCGCCCTAGGTTAGGTTTGATTTGTTGTGCTACCAACAGGTCACCCCAGCATTTGTTCCATGCTTAGAAGATGTAAGTCTGCTACACCTTCTTTTTATCACAACCATTGTACATCGAAAGGTAACCCCTTAGGCTGGCTAGCTCTACCCCACGGCCAGTAGACTATCCCTTTGGATTCATAAATCTGAGATAGGATAAGCCTGATATAGACCCTTCTTAGTGGGTCCATCGCACATCGACTTGGTCCATAAATTAAATCTATCAAATTTAATTAAGCTCACATCCACAGTAGATATGCCCTTAATTCAAAATCAAACTAAACCAATAAACCATATCAAATCACATGAAATTAAGAAAAATTAATCTTGACTACTTTTGAGTTGACATAAATATTCACTTAGTCACCCTAGTCAGTTCGATTTGTGCATCCAACAGTCACCTGGTTGTTTCTTTCTTCAAAGATGTAAGTTTGTTATGCCTTCTTCCTAGCCAAGGTCACATTGAAACGCTTAGGTTGGCTAGCTATAGGAGACTATCCCTTTGGATTTGTAAACCCGAGTCGATATAGCCTTCTCAAGGTCCAATGCACACCAATAGGGTCCATATGTTAAATTAAATTAAATTAAACCAAATCTAATTTTCCCACAGTGGAGTTAAATCATACCCTTCCCCCCAGTGTAGCCCCAAATCATTTATAAACAAGTCAAGCTAACAAATCAAATTCAAAAAGTAACCTCCCCAATGGAGCCAAATTAAACCAGCTCCCCCAGTAGTCTAAACTAAAGAAATCTAACCAAACTCTTATTCCCAGTGGATACATCCCCAAACAAATCTATGAAATCAAACTCAAATCCTATTCCCCAGCGGATAGCCAGAACCTGCTTCCCTAGTGGATGGTTCATATACTCGATCCCTAGTGGACTCGAAGCCATATCTCTAGCAGATATGCCTCCACATCAATTAAAACAAAATAAATTAAAGTTAATTTGATCTTAATTCTCAGTGGATTATAGATTCTTATCCCCAACGGAGCTTCTTTCCACAAATCATATATTCAAATCAAATTCAAACCTCATCCCCAGCAAATTTTTTTCTTCTATGCCATCAATATAGACCCCTTACATGTCATGTCCAATGCATGTGTGATCCCCTGGAGGATCTCCCTCCATTTCCTTGAAATGGAATTCTCATCAAATCTTATTTCTTCTCTAAAGCACACCTTTAATACTTCAACCAAAAGCCTAACAATGTATTCATTCAAATTACATCATCTCAGGTGTAATCAACATTTTATGATTTGCGATGGTGCAAGCTCAAACTAACTATATAATATCATGCTAAACATATTATAGTGTGAATTAACAAACTATATTATATTATAATATATGATGTTATATTATAATTTGCTATTATATAATATATTGTCTAACATTACACCTCATTAAAATCACTTAAAAGAAACAAATAACAAAATTTTCTCAAAATATGACTAATTTTGGATGAAAAAATTATTATATTATAAATGGTACAAAATAGCATAATTTTGGTGTTGCTTCTTTGTGTGTGTCATGAATTTGGCAAAATTCTTCCATCTCATCCTTCAAATTAACATTTTTGTGAGTTTTGACCCAATGTATTATAACAAAAGTAAAACACACTAAAATGTACAATAACATTTCTTAACACACCACCACATTCATTTACATGTGAAGTTATATTGTTATGTACATTATATTTTAATATGCTTTCATATAATATATTATCTTACATTACACCTTAAAATGAATGACTTTAAGCAAAAAAGTTATAAAATTTGGTTGAAAAATGAACATTTATTTTGGATGCAAAATTCCATTCTTTTTATTAAATGACACACCATAGCACACCCCTAATGATGTTCCCTAAAGCTTAACTTAAATTTGGCCAAATCTCATCATCTCAGCCTATTAATCAGTATTTTTATCAATTATACCAGTACAAACTCTACTACATCATACTATAACAAACTAAAATATACTAAACAATAAGTAGCAATACACAACAATATGCTATAAAGCATGACACTACACTATGTTATGGCATCCTATATTATAATACACTATAACATATTATATTATAATTTATTATATCACATCACAAGGGATTGCTTAAGATAATAAATCATAAAATTAGTCTAAACAATAAAAAACTATATATTTTAGTCGTATCACTTACATATTTTAAATTAAAATAATAAATTATGATGCCATGCTCTACCTATTATAAATTTGGCCAAATTCCACCATTTTAAAGTCTAAATCAAAATTTTTATAAATAACGCTAGTGTAGGCTTGATAACATGATTGTAAAATGCTAAAAGAATTTAAAATGCGCACAATAATATATTATGATATATTATGTTATATTTTGTTGCAACATATAATATTTATTTTGAACATAAAATCTTACTTTTTAGACTACAAGTGGTGTAGCACACCTTTGGTACTACAACATAATTCCCATTTCAAATTTAACAAATTTCATGATCTGATTTATTAAATCAATATTTTTATAATTTATATTAATATAGACTATAGGGCACAATACCATAATATACTAAAACATTTCAAAATATCCTATAACATCCAAAAACACATCACTACATACTCAAATATATGATGCTACATTATATTATAATATATGGTATTATAATCTAATTTAGTGTTAGGGTTGTAGTATTCAAATCTTTAGTCAAAGGAAAGTCTCTTGACATTTTCTTTAGCTATAACTATGTTAGATTAGGTCATTCTTTAGATCTATATACATCTTTATTCAGGTTTTAGGGTTTGGGGATTTAAGGTTTAGTTGGGTTTGCTGGGTTTAGGTTATTTTTAGGGTTTGAGGTTTAGGGTTTAGGGTTAGTGGGGTTTAGGTTTAGGTTTAGGGTTTAGGGTTTAAGAGTTTAGGTTTAGGGTTTTAGGATTTAGGGTTTAGGGTATGGTTTAGGTTTAGGGTTTAGGGTTTAAGGTTTAGTGTTTAGGTTTTAGGGTTATGTGGGTTTAGGTTTAGGGTTTATATTTTTTTAGGTTTTGGTTTAAGTTTTAGTTTAGATTTAGGGTTTAGGGTTTAGGGTTTAGTTTTATTTTAACAGAGAATAAATGATTCAACATTTCTTCTTTCAATTTTATCAACCAAGTAGCACCCCAAGATTCTATGACAATGAATGATAAAAAAATGAACACCCATAGAGCAAATAAAAAGCCCTACATAAGTATAATCATCTCTACTGTAAAGACACCATTCTATAAGCAATAGATTAGATCAATCATTCTTGAGTTTTTCTTGTTCCCATCAGAACCACCCCCACCTCTTGAGTAGTGGTATCCGCCATGATATCCTAGATCTCTCCCTTTGTCATTACCATGGCTGTAACCTCCATCGCTCCTCCCACCACCATAACCACCACTATTCCAACCACCACCTCCATATCCACCAGCACCTCTAGAACCCCCACCACCACTACAATAATCATCACCTCTGCCTTCGCCACCACCGCTAGATCTAAACTGAGCCTAGTTCACAGTGATGTTTTGGTCTCACCCATTCTGGGTTTAGGTTGGGTGTGGTTTAAGGTTTAGTTAGTTTAGATTTAGTTGGGGATTTAGGATTTGGGGTTTAGGTTATAGGTTTGTGGTTTTGTGGTTTAGTGATAGGTTGGAGGTTGGGCAAGTTTTTAGTGTTTAATTTAGGTCTTAGGTTTATGATTTTGATTTAGGATTTTTTTAAAAATAAACCAAGAGTAGTTTAGGTTTATTTAGTTTATTTTTTATTTAATTGAGTTTATTTTATTTTATTTATTTATTTATTTTTATTTTTTTATTTAATTTAGTTTATTTATTTTAGGTATATTATTTATTTCTTTAAGTTTTTTATTTTTTTTAGGTTTAGTTTATTTTTAGGGTTTTAGTTTAGTTTAATCTAGCTTAGATTTTCTCTTTATTTTTAAGTTTAGCCAGTTTTGATTTATTTTTTACCTTTTTTTAGGTTTTATTTTTAGGTTTATATTAGTTTATATTTTTAGTTTTATTATTTTATTTAGTTTAGGTTTTAGGTTTATCTATTTTAGATTTAGGTTTAGGTATTATTTATTTTAGTTTATTTAGTTTAGTAGTTTATTTTCATTTATTTTAATTTTATTTTAAGTTTAGTTTTTTTAATATAGGATTTAGTTTTATTTTTATTTATTTTAAGTTTAGGTTTTATTCCATCATTTATTTAGGTTTTAATTTAGTTATTTTATTTTATTTTTATTTAGTTTTATAGGTTTATTTTATTTTAGTGGGTTATTATTTATTTTATTAGTTTAATATTTTTATTTTATTTTATTATTTAGATTTAGTTAGTTTAGTTTATCTTATCTATTTATCTTATCTTTAGGTTTATTTTAAGTATTTAACCAGTTTGTGGTTTAGGTCTTGGCTAGTACAGGGCCTGTGGCTTAGCTCAGGGCCTATGCCTGAGGGGTGGGCTCAGAGTTTAGACTCAGGGCCTGGGGGTCAGTGGTCTGAGGCCCAGGCCAGGGCCTAAGGTTTAGGCCTTGGGGCTCATGGTTTTGGTTTAGGGCTAGTGTAGGGTTTGGGGTTTAAGTGGTCAGTGAGCCAGGTTCAGGTTTAGGTTTGTGGTCAGAGTTTAGGGTTTGTGGCCTGGGTAGCCCAGGTTTAGATTTAGTTTTGAGTAGGGTTTCTGGTTTAGGATTTAGTTTGGGTTTGGGGTTTTAGTTTAGGTTTTAAAATTAAGTAAACGAGTAGGTTCAAGTTTAATTAGTTTATTTATTATTTATTTTAGTTTAATTTAGTTTTTTTTATTTAGGTTTATTTTTTATTTTTATTTAGTTAATTACTTTATTTTAGTTTAGGTTTTATTTTAATTTATTTTTTAGGTTTAGGTTTACTTTTTAATTGAGTTTTATTTTTATTTTATTTTTTAGGTTTAGGTTTAATTTCTTATTTTTAGGTTTAGTTTATATTTTAGTTTAGGTTTAGGTTCATTTTCTATTTATTTTATTTTATTTAATTTAGGTTTAGGTTTAGGTTTGGATAATTTTAGGTTTAGGTTTATGTTTTATTTATTTTAGTTTAGTTTATTTAATTTAGGTTTAGGTTTATTTTATTTTAGGTAGATTTTAATTTTTATTTACTTTTAGGTTTATTTTTTAGGTTTTGGTTTTTATTTAGATTTTATTTTATTTTATTTTAGATTTATTTTATTTTTAGTTTTTATTTTAGTTAGTTTTTTATTTTTAGGTTTATTTTATATTATTTAGTTTAGTTTAGGTTTTTATTTAACTTATTTTAATTTATTCTTATTTTTATTTTATTTTATTTTTAGGATTAGGTTTAGGTTTAGGTTTTAGTTTAGGTTTTTATTTTATTTTAGTTAAAAATTATTTTATATTTTTACTTTTAGAGTTTTTTTAGGTTTTTCTGAGGATTTAGGGTTGTGGTTTGAGTTTATTATCTTGGGTCCAGTGTGGTCTGGTGGCTCAGGCCTAGGGTTTAGGTCAGGTTTAGGGTTTTAGGGTTTAGGCTTGCAGCCAGGGTTTAAGGTCTGAGGTTTAGGGTTCAAGGTGAGGGTTTAGGGTTTAGTGGCTCAGTTTAGTTTTTCATTTTAAAATTATGCAAACATGCATCTTTAGGTTTATGTAGTTTACTTAGTTTATTTTTTATTTATTTCAGTTTATTTTATTTTTTCTCTTTATTTACTTTTATTTTTTATTTTTTATTTTTTATTTAGTTTAGTTTATTTATTTTAGTTTAGGTTTTTATTTTAGTTTATTTTTAGGTTTATGTATGTTTATTTATGTTTTTTTTTTAGTTTAATTTTATTTTATTATTTTTTAAGTTTAGGTTTTATTTTTTTAGCTAGTTTAGGTTTTATTTTATTTTTAGGTTTAGGTCTTAGGTTTTAAATTTAGGTTTATTTTATGTTTTATTTTAGTTTAGTTTATAGTTTATTTATTTTATTTTGTTTAGGGTTTTGTTTTATCCACTATAGGTTTAGGATTAGCTATTTATTTTAGTTTAGTTTATTTTGTTTTAGATTTAGTTTATTTTATTTTGTTTATTTTATTCATTTTTATATTTTTTTATTTTAGTTTATTTATTATTTATTTTAGCTTTTATTTTAGGTTTATTTTTTTAGTTTAGGTTTTATTTATTTTATTTTATTTAGGGTTATTTTATTTTATTTTATGTTTATTTTATTTATTTTAGGTTATTTTAGGTTTATTTTTTTTTAATTTAGTTTAGGTTTTATTTATTTATTTTAGTTTAGTTTTATTTTTTATTTTATTTTATTTTTTTACATTTTTAGTTTAGGTTTAGGTTTTAGTTTATTTTTTTATTTTATTTTTTATTTTATTTAGGTTTTAAGTTTTTATTTATATTATTTTTAGGTTTTATTTAGTTTAGGTTTAAGTTTTTATTTTTAGGTTTAGGTCCTGGTTTAGGTTTGTGGATTTATGGTTGTAGGTTTTAGGGTTTAGGGTTTAGGTTGTGGTTGTGTGGTTTTAGAGTTTATGGTTGGTTTTATGGTTTAAGGTCGGTTAGTTTAATTTTTAATTTTTAGTTTTTAAAATTAAGTAAACTGGTCAATTTAGATTTATTTAGTTTGTTTTATTTATTTATTTTAGTTTATTTTTTATTTTTATTTAATTTAGTTTATTTATGGAGTGCAATTTTAGTTGTAGAAGTTATAGTGGTAGTGTTATGATAACATGTGAGCAAATGATTGAAAAGTGTGATTGATTCAAATATTTAGGCTCTATTGTTCAAAATGATGGTAAAATAGATGGAGATGTTATTAGAATTCAAGTTGGATGGTTGAAGTGGAGGAATGCATCTGGCCTGTTGTGTGTTAGAAAAGTAACACTTAAACTTAAGGGAAATTTAGACCTACAATGATTTATGGTGAAGAATGTTGGCCAATAAAAGAGAAGCGTGAGACTAAGTTAAGTGTTTCAAAGATGAGGATGTTCAAGGTGATGATCGGCTTTACATTTAGAGATAAAATGTAAAATGTGTATGATCGGGAAAAAGTAGATAAAATTAGAGAGAGTGGCCTTACGTGGTTTGGCCACATAAAGCGTCGACCATTTAATGACCCTGTTAGGAGAGTAGATGCATTAGATTTGCCTTATGTTAAGAAAGGTAAAGGTAGACCTAAAAAAGACATGGTTAAGATGTATAAGAAATGACCTTAGTATACTTGATTTGAATGAGAATTTGACACATAATAAAACAGTTTAGGGTTTAGGGTTTAGGGTTTAAGGTTTAGGGTTTAGGGTTTATGGTTTAGGGTTTAGGTTTTAGGGTTTAGGGTTGAGGGTTTAGGGTTTAGGTTTTAGGGTTTAGGTTTATGGTTTAGGTTTTAGGTTTAGGGTTTAGGGTTTTTATTATTATTATTTTTTTAACAGAGAACAAATTTAGATTCAACATTTCTTCTTTATTATTTTTTCAACCAAGTAACACACCAAGTTTTCTAAGACACAAGCGCATAGGGCAAATCAAAAACCGTAGAAAACTAGAATTGTCTCTTCTGTAGAGACACAGCCCATAAGCAGATAGGATCTGCCTTTTAATTTTTTCCAGCCATCGAACTACCCTGCCTCTCTGCAGTGGGATCCACCATTATAGCCCCGATCTCTCCCTCCGCCAGCTCCATGGTTGTAACCTCCGTCGGTCCTCCTACCACCATAGCCTCCATTGCTCCAACCACCACCTCCATATCCACCAACACCTCCAAATCCCCCAACACCACTACGATAACTGCCGTCTCCACCTTCGCCTCCACCGCTGGATCAAATTAAGCTTGGTTAACAGTGATGTTTCTGCCATAAAGGTTCTACCTATTCTTAGGGTTAGGTTTTGGTTTAGGTTTATTCAATTTTGTGGGTTTAAGGTTTGCTGGTTAGGTTTAGGTTTAAGGGTTTAAGGTTTAGGATTAGTTATTTAGGGTTTAGATTTAGGGTTTAGGTCAGGTTTAGAGTTTAGGGTTTAGGGTTAATTTTAGGATTTAGGGTTTAGGATTTAGTGTTTAGGGTTTAGGGTTTTTTTTTTTTAAATTAAAAAAATTGGTAGGTGTAGGTTTATTTAGTTTATTTTATATTTTTATTTAGGTTTCTTTTTTATTTTTATTTGGTTTCGTTTATTTATTTTATGTTTATTTATTTTAGTTTAAGATTTTTATTTTAGTTTATTTTTTCAGTTTAGGTTTTATTTTTTTATTTTTAGGTTTTTATTTTATTATTTTAGGTTTAGGTTTTAGGTTTTTATTTTAGGTTTTTCTTAGGTTTCATTTTTTAGTTTAGGCTTAGGTTTATTTTAAGTTTATTTTATTTTATTTAGTTTTGGTTTAGCTTTAGGTTTAGTTTAGTTTAGGTTTAGGTTTAGGTTTTATTTATTTTAGTTTAGTTTATTTTAGTTTAGGTTTATGTTTATTTTATTTTAATTTTTGGTTTAGGTTTTTTCTTTTTAAGGTTTAGATTTTATTTTCATTTATTTTTAGGTTTTATCGTTAGGTTTATTATTTTAGGTTTGGTTTTATTTAGCATTTATTTTATTTTACTTTATGTTTATTTTATTTTATTTTTTTAAGGTTTTATTTTATTTATGATTTTATTTTTAGTTTTTTTATTTTAGTTTAGTTTAGGTTCTTATTTATTTTATTTTAGTTTAGTTTTTAGTTTTTTTATTTGTTTTAGGTTTAGGTTTAAGTTTAGCTTTTAGTTTATGTTTTTAGTTTATTTTATTTTTTTATTTTATTTTGGTTTAGGTTTTTTTATTTATTTATTTTTTTATGTTTTGTTTAGTTTAGGTTTATGTTTTTAGCTTTTTAGGGTTTAGGGTTTAAGGTTAGTTTAAAGTTTTTTTTGGGTTTAGGGTTTAGGGTTTAAGTTTTAGGGTTTAGGGTTTATGGTTTTCAGTTTAGGTTTTAAGGTTATGGTTTATATTTTGGGGTTTGTTTAAGGTTTAGGGTTTAGGGTTTAGGTTTAGGTTTTAGGTTTAGGGTTTAAGTTTTAATTTAGTGTTTTGGTTTTTAGGTTTTTTTTTAATAGAGAACTAATTTTGATTCAACATTTCTTCAATTTGATTTCAACAACCAAGTAACAATCTAAGTTTTCTAAGATGAAAGAAATGATAGAGATAAAAAGTGAGCATGCATAAAGCAAATCAAGCACCCTAGATAACTTGAATCATCTCTACTATAAAGACACGCTCTAAAAGCAAGACGATCGATCATTCTTGTTTCTGAGTTCCCATGAACCACCTCTCAGCATTGAAATCCACCATTATATCCCCAATCTCTCCTCCCACCACCACCATGAACCGTCCTCCCCTGTTCCACCACCTGCTCACTACCACCTCCATATCCACTAGCCCTCTAGATCCCCACCACCACCAAGATAACTGCCCTCCTCATTCACCTCCGCATTAGAGATCTAGACAGCTGGATGTGATGTTCCCGCCATCGCCCATTCTTATGGTTTAGGTTTAAGTTTATTTATTTATTTAGTTTTTTAGGGTTTGAGGTTTATTTAATTTAGTTTTAGTTATTTAGTTTAGGTTTAGGTTTTAGTGGTTTTTAGGGTTTAGGTTTGGGGTTTGTTTAAGGGGGTTTGGTTTTAGGTTTAGGATTTTTTTTTTTGTATTGTAGGTTTAGGTTTAAGGTTTAGGATTTTGGATTTTTTTTTGAAAGAAATTAAGTAAACTGTAGTTTAGGTTTAGTTTATTTTTTTATATTTACTTTAGTTTATTGTATGTTTTATTTATATTAGGTTTATTTTTCATTTTATTTAGTTTAGTTTATTTATTTTAAGTTTATTTATTTTAGTTTTATTTTTTATTTATTTATTTTTTGTTTAGTTTAGGTTTATTTTATTTTTATTTTTGTAGTTTTATTTTTATTTTTACTTTAGTTTTATTTTATTTTAGGTTTTTTTATTTTTTATTTTAGGTTTATTTTTAGGATTTATTTTTTAGTTTAGCTTTTATTTTTTATTTTAGTTTATTTATTTTATTTAGTTTATTTAGTTTATTTTATTTTTATGTTTTTTTTATTTATTTTAGTTTATTTTTAGTTTATTTATTTATTTTATAGTTTTATTTTATTAGTTTTTTATTTATTTATATTTAGTTATTTAAGGTTTATTTATATTATTATTTATTAGTATTTATTGGTTTATATTATATAATTTTATTTTAGGTTTATATATATTTTATTATTTTATTATTTTAGATTTAGTTTAGGGTTTAATTATATTTATCTTTTATAGTTTACACATATTTTAGGGGTTTAGCCTAGGTAGAGGTTTAGGGAGTGTGGAGCCCAGGCCCAGTTTTAGGGTTTAGGGTTTAGAGGTAGGTCATTGTGGTGGTCAAAGGGTCAAGTCACTGTGGTCAGGTCAGTTTAGGGCCCAGGGTCAGTGCCCAGGTTAGGCCCAGTTTAGGGTTTAGCTGTGGCTCAGGGTTGTGGTAGGTTTAGGCCTAGGGTTAGTGTGGTTAGCTCAGGTCAGGTGGGGTGTTTAGGCTCAGGGTAGGGTAGCCTAGGGTCACCCAGGGCTCAGCCTTTTTAGGTAGGGTTGGGGTCTGGGCTCAGTTAGAGTTTAGTTAGTTTAAGATTTATTTTGAAAAAAAAACCAAGAGGTTAGTTTATTTAGTTTATGTAGTTTTTATTATTATTTATTTTATTTTATATTTTATTTAGGTTTATTATTATTATTTTATTTATTACTTTTAGTTTAATTTTTAGTTTATTTTTAAACCTTTAGTTAATGTTTTTTTTTAGTTTTATTTTCTTTTAGGTTTTTTTTTTTTAATTTGGGTTGTTTAGGTATGTATCTATTTTTAGTTTAGGTTTTTTTTTTTTTTAGTTTAGGTTTAGGTTTAATTTAGATTATTTTATTTTATTTATGTTTAGGTTTATTTATTTATTTAATTTATTTTAATTTAGGTTTATGTTAATTTATTTTTATATTAGTTTAGTTTTTTTAGATTAGGGTTTATGTTTTATATTTATTTTTAGGTTTATTTTTTTTAGGTTTAGGTTTTAATTAGTTTTATTTATTTTATTTTATTTTATGCTTAATTTTATTTTTTTAGGTTTTTATTTTAGGTTTATTTTATTTTTTAGTTTAGTTTAGGTTTTTATTTATTTTATTTTAGTTTAGCTTTTATTTTTATTTGATTTTAATTTTAGGTTTAGGTTTAGGTTTAGGTTTAGGTTTTAGTTTAGGTTTTTATTTAATTTTATTTAGGTTATGTTTTATTTATTTATTTTATTTTTAGGTTTTATTTAGTTTAGGTTTAGGTTTTAGGGTTTAGGGTTTAGGGTTTAGGGTTTTTAAGGTTTAGACTTTTGGGTTTAGGTTTTAGGTTTAGCGTTTAGGTTTTAGTTTAGGGTTTAGGGTTTTTGAATTTTTTTTTAACAAAGAACAAATTCAAATTCAACATTTCTTCTTTTCGATTTCATCAACCAAGTAACAATCCAGGGAAGTGAGGAAGTCAAATGGCTTCCTTTGGGCTAGCTAAAGCCTCGTGTTTCTAGGATGTCCAGACTATATTCCCAATAGCATTCAATCTCATATAAATCAACCTATGAATAGAGGAAAGAGAAATCAACATTCATACACTTAAGCTATAAGCACATGCATTTCTTATGTATTTATAACTAGAATCATAACACATTATTTTTCATTTATAAGCTTTTGAAAAATACATTTGGATTTAATAGTGATAATAACCACTCATATATTAAATTAAATCAACATATGCAAGCTTACATAAAAAAATCCACTTTATTTTACTTGATTTTGAAAAGGTGGATGCATGAATTCAAATGACATACCAAATTTAATATGATTGGAAAGAGGACAATCAAATATAAGCATGTGATTCATTCAACCAAACTAGTTCTTAAGGACAATCAAATCAAATAAGATTACTTAAAGCAAACCAAAGCTTCTTTATTAATTAAGTTTTTTGATTTGATTTTATTTAAAGAGAAGAAGAGAAATCATCGCTTGTTGTTTTAAACCCATTCCCACATTAGAGATTTAATTTAATTTAAGGAAATGTAATTAAGTAAATTTATGGGTTAATTAAGTTGAACCTTTAATTAGATGAATTAATAACCCTTACTTATGTCTCCTTAAAGTAATTAACTAAATAATTATGAGCCAACATGATATGCATGGAAAATAAACTTGCAATGATCCTATTAAATAAATGGGCTTAATTGGCTCATGATTAATAGTTAATTTGATTAAGGGACTTAATTAATTACTCTTATGGTTTTCCCACACATGTGGACTAACCATAATTTCATTAAACTCCTTTAGGTTATTAATCACCCAAAGATCTACCCCATGATTTAATTATTAAGGTTTCATGTGATTATGATTTCAATTAATTAAGTGATTTAATTAATTTTAAATATTAATTAATTTCATTTTAAAAAAGGCTGAAATGAACTTAGTGAAAGGGGTCCCAACCGTATTCCTTAGTTCACTTACTGTTTAACAATGATTAATAAACTTAATTAACCAATTTGTTATTGTTCATGGGATCAATTGATCATTAATTAACTTAAAAGAGTAGTTAAGGTTTAATTAGTAAATTTTCCTAATTAAGTGAGAAATAAATTCCAACAATATCATGGGAGGCAGAAGTCATCCCATTAAATTAACCCACAAAATTTGGGATTAATTTCAAGTAATTAAGTAATTAATTTAATTTTATAATTAAACTTTAATTACTTCAAAATTAGTTATGATCATTTTTAAATAATTCTCCTCTAAAATACCTTTAAAATGAGCATTTATTTGCATTTTTTTATTTTCTTAATGATTTTTTATGATTTTTAGAACTTTCAGACATTAAAAATTATTAATTAAGCCAAATTAATGCTTAATCCTGTTGGCGCCATGTGGTACGCAGACGTGGTGTGCTTTCTACATGGCACATTGATGCAGTGCGCTTTCCACATGGCGCAGAGGGATTGGCTACTTAAAACTTATCCAACAAGTGGACGCTTGTCCGGATGGTCATCATCCATTTAAGATCGATGACCACGATTAATCCGCCTTAATAGGATTAAATCGATTGATCTCTAATCTAATCACCACCGCTATTCATCATAACGAATGGTGTGATCTAACGTCATGTAGGTGAGGGAGAATGGAGACTGTCCACCATTCCTCACTTGATCTGAGCTTACCTAAGCTCGGATCAACTCCAAAAGGATTCCACACCTTCATGACATCAATCAGAGGGGATCCAATGGTCAAGATCACACGAGATGCAAGTTCTCTTCAAAAAGCTCCAACCCATTTTTCATAAGGATCGATTTTGGAAGCATACCTCACCGGAGCTCAAGACTGGCGGCTCGAACGATTAAGGAAGCTTCATCTAGTGGAAATGAAACCTTGTTGAGCAGTAGTTGGATCAATTCTTTGATGTTCACTCAGAAGGCCACGAACCGATGATTTGGAGTTTAGCTTTGATTGAAGTCACACTTGGTGCTTTTGGGAGATGATTCGCTCTGAGCTTGGGAAGGTGTGTGCAATGTTAATCGAGATGGAGAAATGGGGAAGTAAGGTCGAAATGGGAGCCTATTTTGATGGATAGGAATGGCATTTTTTGAGGAACGAGCTTGGGAGCTTAAGGAATGGATCTAGGGCTCAACTGGCTGAGGGCTTTGAGGAATGATTTTGTGTGTGTTTGAGTGGAAATGAGAGGGTGTCTACGATCTAACATCATGCAAGTGAGGGAGAATGGAGTCTATCCACTTGCTCACTGATCTCGAGCTACTGAGCATCGACTCCAAAAGGATTCCACACCTTCATGACATCAATCGAAGGGGATCCAATGGTCAAGATCACATTAGTTGCAAGTTTTCCTCAAAAAGCTCCAACCCATTTTGACTAAGGATCAGTTTTGGAAGTATACCTCATCGGAGCTCAAGACTGGTGGCTCGAACGATTAAGGAAGCTTCATCTAGTGGAGACGAAGCCTTGTTGAGCAATAATTAGATCAATTCTTTGATGTTCGCTTAGAAGGCCATGAACCGATGATTTGAGCAATTTGATCAAGTCACACCTCGTGCTCGGAAGCTTGGGAGATGATTCATTCTGCTCACGAGGCCTGTGTGCAAAGTTAATTTGAGTTTGATGGAGAAATGGGGAAGTTAGGTTAGAAATGGGAGCGCCCTATTTCGGGACAGACGGGAATGGCATTTTTTGATTGAGGAAAGAGCTTGGGAGCTTAAGGAATGGCTCTAGCAGTTAGTCTTGGGTAGCTAGAGCTCTAAGGAATGATTTTTATGTGTGTTTGAGTGGAAATGAAATGGTGTATACCCCCCCGTTCATCATGATCAAATGGTGGGATTGGGTTTGGCTTCTAGTGGTTGTCCAACGATCTCATGGAGTGGTGGGTGGCAAGGAGGAAGTGAGTTGGTTCGGCTTAGTTGGTTGAAGGTGTGGAGGTGCTTGCCAAGGAGGAATCATGGGTATCCTATGGGTTTCAAATGTTCCAATGGAAAGAGTGAGGTGATTTCACCTCCCATGGATGATGGCCGACCCAATCACCCCTTGGGTCAGGTTGGGCAGTGTCCTTGGTGCCTTGGTGGATCATTGGGAAAGTACCAAGTGGACAAAGAATTGAAATGACCACTTGCATGGGTGATTTGGCTCATGTGATGCCTTGACCCAAGGTAGAATGACCATATGGCATTGGATTTGGGTAGATTTCAAATGAACAAAAGTGGATTACATTTCAAGTCAAATGGGGCTGATTTGGTTCGATTTGGCTCAATTTGACTCATTTAGGTCAAATTGGGTTAGGTTGCATTAAGTTGACCAATTGGTCAAATTAGGTCAAACCAAGAGCTACAAGTTCATATGATTATTTGAGATGTTTTGGTTCAATTGGTTTCATTTAGTTTGGCTTAGATTTGATTTTGGCTTATTTGAATTCATTTGGGTCAAATGGGTTAAGTTGACCAAATTGACCAAATTAGCCAAATTAGCATGGGTTGGGTGTTGGTTTGGGTTTAGTTGACCAATTGAAGATGCTTGTAGGCTTTGGTTTTAATTAATTTGGATTTAGTTTTGATTTAGGCCAACTTGACACTTTAGCTCAATTTGGGCTAAGTAGGTCAATTGGGTTCAATTGGGTCCAATCATGACTTTGGTCAAGTTCAACAATCAATTTGGAATGAACTTGAGCCATTGGTTGCAATCAATTTGGTTTATATTTTGATTTGACCCAATTTGGTCTATTAGGTCAATTTGGGTCAACTCTGATCAAGACGGCCAATTGGGTTTGGTTTGACTCAATTGAAGGTCAAGTCATATTCAAATATTGATTTTGATTTTGTATGAATAATTTGTTTTAAGGGATTTGTCTTAGGTTGCAATTTGGCTAGTTTGGGTTCATATTGGTTAAGGGTTGACTTGATCAAATGACCAAGTTGACTTGGTTTGACCTAGTTTGTGATAATTGATCAACCTAGTTGATCAACAATATGATGCAAGGTTTTAATGGGCTTGGTTCAATCCAATTTTGGTAGGATTAGAACTTGGCTCAAATAAGTCAAACCCACTTTAGGTCAAGTGGACCAATTGGGTTTAGTTAGCTTGATTTTGGGTTGAGTTTGATTTAGTTTAGTTTATATATGGATTTGGGATTGATATATAAATTCAATTCTAATTAGCCTTGGTTCATTTGAACATTTTAAGTTAAAAGGGTTAAGATGGGTTTGACTTGGGTTGATTTTGGTTTGGCTTGTTCATTATAGATTTCATTTATATTTGTGAATATAATTGAAGGTATGATTGATTCATGAGAAAATCAATTGAATTTGGGTTTTGGAATGAAGGAATTTGGCTAAGTCCATGGAGTTAGGTTATGTGGCTTAGGTTTGGATTTTGCTATGGTTTGATTTATTTTTGTTGATTTAAATGTATATTTCATGTAAATTTGTGAAGATGATTGAAAATATGATTGAATTGTGAGAAAATCAATTGAGTTTGACTTGATTGGATTAAAATTAAGTCCATGGGATCATGGCTTAGGAAGGGTTTTAATTTAATTTGATTAAGTTCGATTTAGTTTTGATCATTTGAATGTAGATTTGATTTATATTTAAGAAGATGATTGAAGATATAAATTGATTATGAGAAAATCAATTGATTTAAAATTGATTTGGATTAAGATTTGGCTAAGTCCACGGGATAGGTCATATGGCTTAGGAAGGGTTTCAAGTTTGGATTTGATCATGGGCTTCAATCATTTGGTTTTGAATTTGGGTTTGGATTTATATTTGAATTTGATGTTCGAATTGAACTTGAGGTTTGGTTTGAGAAGGTGAACATGGATTTAGTTATTGGTGAATTATCCTAATCCCTAAAGCACTAATCTTATGGTTAACCCTTCTAAGTCTTTAGGTTTTGGTTAAGTGTTTACCTAATTGTTAGAAGTGTCTTATGACTACTAAGTGTCTAGAAGATTCCTAAGTCTAAGATGGGAAGATTGAATTCACACCCCAAAAGTGAGGTCAACATGCCTTAGGCTCTATAGTGTTGTTCTTGGAGATAGATGATTGGAAGATAGAAGCCAAGTTTCACATTATAGACTCAGATACATCTTTCAACACTTTGCTTGAGAGACCATGGATACATGTGAACAATATAGTTCCATCCTCTCTACATCAATGTATGAAGTTCATGAGAG
This sequence comes from Cymbidium sinense, assembly GCA_021442155.1. Lineage (NCBI taxonomy): Eukaryota > Viridiplantae > Streptophyta > Magnoliopsida > Asparagales > Orchidaceae > Cymbidium > Cymbidium sinense. Next base: position 244,479,768 of record CM038214.1, read on the forward strand.
GTGGGATCATCTACTATGTCAAAGGAGATCTCATTTATAGTTCAGAGGCATATATGAGGATGTGGCCTCCCTCAAAATCAACAAGTCTATTCTCAACTTGGTCAAAGTTTAAATATAAAGAAAAAAGAAAAAAAGAGAAAAAATAAAAAAAAGGAAAACGAAAAGAAAAGAGAAAATGTAAAACAAAATAAAAGAGAGGAAATAGACTTGGAGGAGGAAACGGAGCCTGACATTAAATTCCACCCACAGTTCATTACTCCATTTGAACATATGGGTAGGACTACTTAACCTCCACCAAGCAGAGGAAGAGGCCAATTTAGAGGTAGTCCCAAGGATGGAAAACCTCCTTATTGGCCACCTAATAAAAGATATGTCGGAACTACCAAGAGTACACCTGCTATCCATATAAACTTAAAATCTAGTTCATAGGATGAGTGTTATATATTTAGCACGCTAGACAGCTCTTCTCAGTAGTAGATTCCCTTGGAGGTGATAGTTGAGCTAGAAAATGATGAATATCGGGCTCCAAAGCAAAGCATAAGTGTATCCAAGTGTTTATGTGAAATAGTTAGACATCAGTTGGGAACCTTAGCTCTAACCCTACTTTCCTCTTAAAAAGTTGAGGGTTTGGCAGTTAGGGAAGCCCTAAGTCATCCATAGGTGTGAAGAATTAGAGTACAGGTCAGACTACTTTGAAATAATATGGAAGAGCAAATGCAAAAGCTCTTAATCAAGATCGGGACTATGATTTCATACAGTGGGTCTAGTCGATGATGATGATTACTACTTAGTTATCACCAATCATTTGGAATCTGATAGGTTCTGTTAAAATCATATTAACTCATACGAGGAGATGTGCTTAGAAACTTCAGATAATCCTGATGATTTTAAAGTCAAAGATGGACCACTAGAGTTCGAAGAAGAGATCAAGTCAACCATCGACAAGCTCAAGGAAATAAACTTAGAGTCAAGAAGATCGCCGACATACACCAGTTTATTGAATGAAATTGATACCAATGACTTAGTTAGGCTATTAACTGAGTTTAAGGACTACTTTGCATGGAGTTATTAAGAGATGCCTGGATTGGCTCCTATCGTAATGGTCCATAAACTAGTAATAGAGCCTACTGCTAACTCTATCAAGCAAGCTCCTAGATGCATGCGATTAGACATAGAATAATAGGTCATTTATGAAGTCAAGAAACTAATTGATGTTGGCTTCATCTGGAAAGAAAAATACCCTTCCTGGTTAGCTAGTGTCATCCAAGTTAAGAAAAAGAATGTCTAAATTCACATATGGGTTAATTTTAAGGATTTAAATAAGGCATGTCCAAAAGATGAATTTCCACTACCAATCCCGAAGCTGATGGTGGACATTGCCTCATCTCATGCAGTCTTCTTTTTTATGGATGGCTTATCTGGATATAATCAAATAAAGATGGCCCCTCAAGATGAAAGAAACACTGCTTTTAGAACCCCTATAAGAAACTATTGTTATAAGGTCATTCCTTTCAGCCTTTAAAATGTTGATGCTACATACCAGTGGGCTATGTCTCGAATCATCAATGAACTCATTCATCATTAAATAGAGTGCTATGTTGATGAGCTCATGGTTAAAAGTACATAATAGGAAGACCATCTCGGTGACTTGAGAGTAGTTTTCAAATAGTTAAGACAATTTAACCTCAAAATGACCCCCCTGAAGTGTACATTCAGAGTACCTTCAGGGAAATTCCTTGGGTTTCTTGTTCGACACCAGGAAATCAAAATTGATCTAGATAAGATTAAGGCAATATTAGAAATGAAACCGCCTAAAAGTTGAACTTATCTTAGATTATTCCAAGTGTGGTTGGCGTATCTAAGATGCTTTATATCCAACTTATCAGGAAGATATCAACCATTCTCAGCACTTATCAAAAAGGATGCAAAGTTCAAGTGGGATGACAAGTGTGAGTATGCCTTCAAAGACATTAAGCATTACTTGATGATATCGCCGTTCAAGTAGCCCCTATCCCGGACAACTAGCTCATACTTTACACTGCTATGTTAGATGACTCCCTTGGTGCTTTATTGTCCCAAGCCAATGACAAAGAGATGAAAAATGCACTATACTACCTCAACCATCGTCTAATCCCTATTAAGGCTAATTATCCACTCATTTAGAAGCATTTACTTGCTTTGATCTTTGCATTTTGAAAGCTACAAAATTACATGTTTCCTCAAAAGGTGAACTTAATCTCTAGGTCCAATTCACTACAGTATCTCATGACATGGCTGACGCTATCCGGACGGTTGGCATGATGGTCTATGATCCTCTCATAATTTAATATTACCTTTGTACCCTTTCGTGCATTGAAAGGACAAGCACTAGCAGATTTCTTAGCAACACACCCACTTCCTACTTACTCTAAGCATCCAGAACATCAACATCTTTAGGGATTTTCAACTAGTTATCAACAAAATTATTGGGTCCTATAAAGTTATAAAGCTTAAGCTCCATCACTACCATAAGTACACCATGGAGTTGTTGGGCTAAATCCCAGAGGTTACCATTTATAAGATTCCTCGAGGAGAGAATGCCATAACGATGCTTTACTTGCCAAGGAGTTGGCATGTCCAAGAAGAGTCCATATCAATAAATGTCCAAAATAAACAAGTCCTTATTGATATTGAACTCAACAAAAAGTACTCTCTTGAAGGGGAGGTTACCATTACCAAGAAGGATGGGGAGTTAGATTGGAGGCAACCATTCATGGATTACCTAAATAAAGGAAAACTACCTCAAGAGATGTCCCAAGCCCATCAGATGAAGCAGAGAGCACTTTCCTATGCTCTTGTGGATGGAGTCTTATACCGACGATCTTTTGATCATATGTGCTTATGTTGTTTAGACAAGCACGTAGCCCATAAGATCGTGATCGAGGTACATTTAGGATTTTGTGGAGCCAACCAATCTGGTTTGAAGATGAAAGCCAAGATCAAGAGACTAGGATACTACTGGTCATCGATGATCAAAGAATGCATGGATACTGAGCGATGCCACCAATGTTAAATACACGTGGTGGTCCCACACTAACCACCCAACATTCTACATCCTACATTGGCCTCATTGCTATTTGAGTGTTGGGGTATCAACATAGTGGGTTCAATTGATGCTCCTTCTTCCAAGGGTCATCGGTTCATCTTAGCTACTATTGACTACTTTTCCAAATGGGCGAAGGTGATTCTGCTCAAAGAGATCACAGCTCAGCATGTGCTCTAATTTTTTGGGAACCATATTATATATAGTTTCAGAGTACCTCGATGAATTATATTTGATAATGGTACTGCATTCAAGAGTACCAAGATCAACAACTTTTCTTGGAGACACAACGTAGATTGGAGATATTCTATCATCAACTACCTGAGGGAAAACGGCTTAGTAGAAGCCTTCAACAAAGCTCTCATCCAAATACTGAAGAAGACACTTGACAACAACAAGCGACAGTGGCATGAGCAATTAGTTGAAGCCTTGTGCACCTACCGCACCACTTATAGAACTCCAACTCAGTCTACTCCTTTCACCTCAGTGTATGGGTCCAATGCCATTCTATCATTCGAAGCCGAACTCCCATCACTAAGGATAGCTATGGGTAGCAAGATGACAACAAAGCAGAATGCCAAGTTACGCTTAGAAGAGCTTGAAGGTTTAGAGGTGAGATGCCTATGACCATGATAAAACCTCAACTTGTACAAAGCTAAAATGATTCAATCTCATAACAAGTTGGTCCGTCTTACAGCTTTCCAAGTAAGAGAGCTTATTTTAGTTTTAAGGAGACCGATTGATGCTCATCGTATGATGGGAGGCAAGTTTGAACTCACTTGGGAAGGCCCTTTTATCATAGAGAAGAAGTACCAAGGAGGATCTTATCAGCTTATTAATCATAACGGAGAGTGCCCAACAATCAATGGGCTTTACTTAAAAAAATATTATAAATCATGTTTGAAAATAACTATTATTAGTGAAAATTCCATTTTTAATTCAATCTCTTCCATGTTGAAAGTATTCTTGTTTACGAATCCTCCATGATGTGTTTAGGGTAGGTGTAAGGAACCCAAGTGGCATCCTATCCTTCATCGACATATCACAAACACAAACTACACACAAACATATAAAATAAACACATATCTTTTATCTTAGGCTACTTTGAGTTGAGATAATGCCCCCAATGGCACTCACTCATTAGCTGCTCTAGGTTGGGCTGGCGTGCTACCTTACTAGTGTGTCACCTAATGGTCTTCTTTCTTTGGAGGATTTAAGTCTGCTATGCTTTCCATCCTTACTGCCACTACATTGATAAGGGCCATTAGTTTGGTTGGCCTCATGCTGTAAGCTACCTCATGTTGGCTTTGTTTAAGAGGATGTGAGTCTGCTATGCTTTCTTCTTGGATTGGCCTTCGTGCACTAACTAGGTTGAGTATATTTGAGGTTTAGGATAAGTCCCCTAGTGGCTCCTTCCCTCCTAACTGCTTCATGTCTGGGTCCAGTCCATCCTCGGGGCTCCCTACTTAGTAGTCATTCTAGGTCAGATAACATCTATCCCGCGGATGACAGACTATCTCGATTATCAGTTCAGCCTGGAAAGTTGTAAGCTTATACTCTTTCTTTCCAGATTGATCACTGTACACCGACAGACACCTTAGGCTTATTAATTCTCACTCTGTTGATGGATACACCACTCATGCAGATGGATACACCTTAGGTTGATTGGTTCTTGCACCTTAGGATACACCACTCATGGCAGATGTAAGTCTGCTATGCTTTCTCCTTTAGTTGGCCACCTATATAGCTTTCTTCAGGGCTCAAAATGCCCCTAGGTTCCTCCTGGGCACTATATTTGGAAAATGTCCTTTGCGACCCCATTTAGACACTACCTAAGTTACTATCAGATTGGACAATTCCTCTTTCCTAGTAACCACCCTTATGGTTGGAGAATTCACCTTATGGATGTGCAGATTCTCCCTTGGTCTAGTAAATCTAAGAAAGGTAAAGTATGACATGGCCCCTTCTTTGTGTGGTCCCTCGCACACCAACATGGTGCACATAAATATATTAATAAAGTATAAATTCACTTGTGGATTAGGAGGACACCCCTAGTGATACCTCTTCCCAAATAAGTATCCTATCTTTAGGGCAGTGTCAACAAAACTCCCTATATGAATCGCTTAACTACTCTTGAGTTGATATAAGTCCCCAGTGGCATTCACTCAGTAGTTGACTCTAAGTCAGGTTCGATTTATTCTGCTACCAACATTTCACTCCAATGGTTGTTCCCTACTTTAAAAGATGTAAGTCTGCTACACCTTCTTCCTAGCACAGTTGTTGCACACCAAAAGGAAATCCCTTAGGTTGGCTAGCTCTACCCCACAATGAATAGGCTATCCCTTTGGATTTATAAATTTGAGATAGGATAAGTCTGATATAGCCCCTTCTCAGTGGGTCTATCACACACCGTCATGGTCCATAAATTAAATCTATCAAATTTTACTGAGCTCACATCTCTAGTGGATATGCACTCAATTCAAAATCAAACTAAACAAACAAACCGTATCAAATCATATGAAATTAAGATAAAATTAATCACTACTGTTGACACATAAGTCCCCATATTCACTTAATAGTCAAGCTAGGATTTGTTGTGCATGCAATAGGTCACCCCAGCATTTGTTCCTCGCTTTGGAAGATGTAAGCCTTCTATGCCTTCTTCTTAGCATAGCTATTGTAAACTGAAAGGAAACCCCTTAGGTTGGCTAGCTCTACCCCACAATCATTAGACTATCCCTTTGAATTTGTAAAGCTGATGTAGGTCAAGGATGATATAGCCCTTCTCATCCATCGCAACATGATCCATACATTAACTATTAAACCCAATTTGATTTTCCCGAGAGTTAAATCACACCCTTCTCCCCAGTGGAGCCCCAAATCATATATAAACAAGTCAAACAAATAAATCAAATTCAAACCAACCTCTATATTGGAGCCAAACTAAACTAACTCCCCCAGTAGAGTCTAAATCAAAGAAATCCAACCAAACTCTTATCCACAGTGGATACATCCCCAAACAAATTTATGAAATCAAACTCAAATATAAAATCCCGGATAGTCCAACCTACTTCCCTAAGGTTCATATACCCAATCACTAACTCAAGCCCATATCTCTAGCAGATATGTCTCCACATCAATTAAAACAAAATAAATTGAAGTCGATTCAATCTTAATCCCTAGTGGATTATAGTTTCTTATCACCAATGGATCTTCTTTCCACAAATCATATAATCAAATCAAATTCAAACCTTATCCACAGTAGATTTTCTTCTTCTATGGCCTCGACATAGACCCCTAACATGTCATGTTCAATGCATGTGTGATCCCCAAGTGGACCTCCCTCCATGTCCTTGACATGGAATTCTCATCAAATCTTATTTCTTTTCTTATGCACACCTTTAATACTTCAACCAAAAGCCTTACAATGTATTCGTTCAAATTACATCATCTTAACATTATAATCAACATTTTATGATTTGTGATGGTGCAAGCTCAAACTAACTATGCAATATCATGCTAAACATATTATAGTGTAAATTAACACACTATATTATATTATAATATATGATGTTATAATATAATTTACTATAATATAATATATTTTCTAACATTACACCTCATTAGAATCACTTAAAAAGAACAAATAACAAAATTTTCTCAAAATATAAATAATGTTCATTTTGGATGTAATATTATTATTTTTCTATTAGAAATGGAAAAAAAAATAACATAATTTTGGTGTTGCTTCTTGGTGTGTGCCATGAATTTAGCCAAATTGTTCCATCTCAACCTTCAAATTAACATTTTTGTTAGTTTTGACCCAATGTATTATAACAAAAGTAAAACATACTAAAATGTATAATAACATTAGGTTTTATTGTTATGTACATTATATTTTAATATGCTTTCATATAATATATTATCTTACATTATAATGAATAACTTATGCAAAAAATTAAAAAAATTTGGTTGAAAAAAATGAACATTAATTTTGGATGAAAAATTCCATTCTTTTGATTAAATGACACACCATAGCACACCCCCAATGATGTTCCCTAAAGCTTACTTTAAATTTGGCCAAATCCCATCATCGCAGCCAATAAATCAATATTTTTATGAACTATACTAGTACAAACTCTACTACATCATACTATAACAAACAAAAATATGCTAAATGATAAGTAGTAATACACAATAATATGCTATAATGCATGATGCAACACTATGTTATAGCATCCTATATTATAATACACTATAACATATTATATTATACTATGTTGCATATTTCATCACAAGGGATTTCTTAAGATAAAAAATAACAAAATTAGTCTAAACAATAAAAACTATATATTTTAGTCATATCACGTACATATTTTAAATTGAAACGCTATATTATGATGTCATGCTCTACCTATTATGAATTTCACCAAATTTCATCATTTTAAAGTCTAAATCAACATTTTTATAAATAATACTATTATGCATGATTGTAAAATACTAATGATGCTATATATTATGATATACAAATATATAATATTTATTTTAAAATAAAATCTTACTTTTTAGACAACAAGTGGCGTAGCACACCTTTGGTACTACAACCTTATTCCCACTTCAAATTTAACAAATTTCATCATTTGATTTATTAAATCAATATTTTTATGATTTATATTAATATAGACTATAGGGCACAATACCATAATATACTAAAACATTTCAAAACATCTTATAACATCCAAAAACACATCACTACATGCTCAAATATATGATGCTACATTATACTATAATATATGGTATTATAATATGATTTAGGGTATTCATATCTCTATTAATCAAGGGAAAGTCTATTGAAGACATTTTCTTTTGCTACAATAACTATGTTAGGATTAGGTAATTCTTTAGATCTACTCCTAATAACATCTTTATTCAAGGTTTAGGGTTTAGGTTTAGGGTTTACAGTTTAGGGGTTAAGGTTTAAGGTTGTAGGTTTTAGGGTTTAGGGTTTAGTGTTTTAGGGTTTAGGGTTTGGGTTTTGGGATTAAGGTTTAGGGTTTTAGGGTTTAGGGTTTAGGCTTTTTAGGGTTTAGGTTTTAGAGTTTAGGGATTAGGGTTTAAGTTTTAGGTTTAGGGTTTATGTTTTTATTTAGGGTTAGGGTTTAGGGTTTAGGGTTTAGAGTTTAAGATTGTTTTTAACAGAGAATAAATTAAGATTCAACATTTCTTCTTTTCAATTTCATCAACCAAGTAGCACCCCAAGTTTTCTATGACACAAGCGATGACCTAAATAAAAAATGAGCACCCCATAGAGTAAATCAAAAACCCTAGATAAGTAGAACCATCTCTACTATAAAGACTTTGTTCATAAGATCGATTATGCATTTCAATTTTGCAATTCCCATTAGAACCAACCCCGGTAGTGGGATCCGCCATTATATCGGGATGTCTCCCCTACCACCACCAACCTCCTCCACCTCCCTCCATAACCACCACTGCTCCGACCACCACCTCCATATGAACCAGTACCTCCAAATCTGCCACCACCACTGTGAGAATTGCCGCCTCAGCCTACCCCTCCACCTCCAGATCTAGAGTAAGCCTAGTTAATGGCAATGTTCCTACCGTCAAGGTTCTGCCCAATCTTAGGGTTTAAGGTTCATGGTTAGTTTAGGGTTTAGGGTTTAGGGTTAGTTTAGGTTTAGGGATTCAGGTTTATGATTTAGTGTTGTTTTTGAGTTTAGGTTTAGGTTTAGTTTAGGGTTTTAGGGCTTAGGGTTTGTGCTTGGTTTTAGGTTTTGGGTTTTGTGGGGTTTAGGTTTATCATTTAGGGTTTAGGGTTTTAGGGTTTAGGGTTTTAGGCTTAGGGTTTAGGGTTTAGAGTTAGTTTTAAGGTTTAGGGTTTAGGGTTTCTGATTTAGGGTTTAGGGTTTTTTAATTAATTAAGTAAACATGTAGGTTTAGGTTTATTTAGTTTATTTTTTATTTTAATTTTTATTTTTTTAGTTTATTTATTTTAGGTTTATTTATTTGAGTTTAGGTGTTTTATTTAATTTATTTTTAATTTTAGGTTTATTTTTTAGTTGAGTTTTATTTTTATTTTATTTTTTAGGTTTAGATTTTTCTTTTTTTTTAGGTTTAGGTTTTAGGTTTTTATTTTTGGCTTATTTTTAGGTTTTACTTTTTAGTTTAGGTGTAGGTTTATTTTTAGTTTAATTTATTTTATTTAATTTAGGTTTAGGTTTTATTTATCTTAGTTTAGTTTACTTTTGTTTAGGTTTAGGTTTATTTTATTTTAATTATTTTATTTTTATTTTAAGTTTAGGTTTTTTTTAGTTTAAGGTTTAGGTTTTATTTTATATTTATTTTTAGGTTTATTTTTTTTGGTTTAGGTTATTATATAGTTTTAAATTTATTTTTTTTAGGTTTATTTTATTTTTATTTTATGTTTAGTTTTTAATTTTATTTAGGTTCTTTATTCTTAGGTTTATTTTATTTTTTAGTTTAGTTTAGGTTTCTATTTTATTTTATTTATTATATTTTATTTAAGTTTATGTTCTTTTACTTATTTTATTTATGATTTATTTAGTAGTTTAGGTTTTTTTAGGCATTTAAGGAAAGGCTTAGGGTTTAAGTTTATGGTTTAGGGTTTGGGGTTTTAAGGTTTAGGTAGATTAGGCTTTAAGGTTTAGGTTAAATGTTTAGCTTTGTGGTTCAGGGTTAGTGTAGGGTTTAAGAGGGTTTAGTATTTTTAAGGTTTAGTTTTTTAAGATTTGGTTTAAGGTTTAGGGTTTTAGCATTGGGTTTGTGGGTTTAGGGTTTAGATGGGTAGGGTTTAGGTTTATGGTTATTTATAGTGGGTTTTGATTTATGGTTTAGTTAGGTAGATGGGTTTGGTTTAGGGTCCATGGTTTGGCTTAGGGTGGATTTAGGTTTAGGGTTTAGGGTTTTTAATGAATCGATGGGTTTATGTTTATTTATATTTTATTTTTATTTATTTATTTATTTATTTTTTTTATTAGGTTATATATTTTTTATTTAGTTTAGTTTATCTTTTTAATTTATTTATTTTATTCTTTTAGGTTTAGGTTTAGGTTTATTTTTTATTTGGGTTTATTTGTATTTTATTTTTTAGGTTTTATTTTATTTTAGGTTTAGTTTTAGGTTTTATTTTACTTTTTATTTAGGTTTTATTTTTGATTTATTTTTAGGTTTTCTTTTAAGGTTTAGGGTTTAGGATTTATGGTTAGCTTTAGGTTTGTTTAGGGTTTATAATTTAGGTTGGGTTTATTTAGGTTTAATGTTTAAGGTTTAGGGTTTAGTTTATCATTTATGGTCAGCCTAGTTTAGGTTTAGGTTTGGGGTATATATGGTTAGGTTTTAGGGTTTAGCATTTGGGTTTAGGGTTGATTTTAGGGTTTAAGGTTTAGGGTTTAGAGTTTAGGTTTAGGGTTTAGGGTTTAATGTTTGGGTTTAGGGTTTATGTTTGGATTAGGGTTTAGTTTTGGTTTAGTTGGGTTTTAGGTCTGGGATTCAAGGTTTAGGGTTTAGGGTTTAGAATTTAGGGTTTAGAATTTTTTAAAAAAATTAAGTAAATTGGTAGGTTTAGGTTTATTTAGTTTATTTTGTTTATTTTTTATTTATTTGAGTTTATTTTATTTTTTTTAATTTTATTTAGCTTTATTTTTTATTTAGTTTAGTTTATTTATTTTAGTTTAGGATTTTAATTTTAGTTTATTTTTTAAGTTCAGGTTTATTTGTTAGTTGAGTTTTAATTTTATTTTACTTTTTAGGTTTAGGTTTAGGTTTATTTTTTCTAGGTTAAGGTTTAGGTTTTTATTTTATTTTTTTAGGTTTAGGTTTTAGGTTTTTATTTTTGGTTTAATTTTAGGTTTTATTTTTTAGTTTAGGTTTAGGTTTATTTTTAGTTTATATTATTTTATTTAATTTAGGTTTAGGATTAGTTTATTTTAGGTTTAGGTTTTATTTATTTTAGTTATGTTTATTTTAGTTTAGGTTTAAGTTTATTTTATTTTTATTTTAGGTTTAAGTTTTTTAGATTAGGGCTTTGGTTTTATTTATAATTTATTATAGGTTTTATTTTTATGTTTATTTTTCTAAATTTATGTTTTTATTTAGTTTTTATTTTATTTTATTCTTATTTTACATCCAATTTTTATTATATTTATGTTTTTTATTCTTAGGTTTAGGTTTTTATTTATTTTATTTTATTTTATTTTTAGGTTTAAGTTTTAGTTTAGGTTTTTATTTTATTTTATTTATTTTATTTTATTATGGTTTAGATTTATTTATTTATTTTATTATTAGGTTTTATTTATTTTAGTTTTAGGTTTGGTTTAGGTTTGTGGTTTAGGGTGTGGTTTAGGTTGTTAGCCATGTTAGGGTTTAGGTTTTATGTAGGGTTTAAACGGTTTAGGGTTTAGGGTTGTGGTTTAGAGTTTAGGAAATAGTTTGTGGATTTAGGGTGGTTTAGGTTTAGAGTTTAGTTTAGGTTTAGGATTAGGTTGGTTTAGGGTGGTTGGTGGTAGGGTAGGGTGGGAGGTGGGGATTGTTGGGTTTTAGGGTTTTTTTTTTTAAACCGTTAAGAGTTTAGTTTATTTAGTTTATTTTTTATTTATTTTATTTTATTTTATTTTTTATTATTATTTAGGTTAATAATTTATTTTCATTTAGTTTTGTTTATTTATTTTGTGTTTATTTATTTTAGTTTATTTTTTAGGTTTAGGTCCTAGGTTTTTATTTTAGGTTTATTTTTTTTAGTTTTGGTGTGAAGTTTTATTTTAGTTTATTTTATTTTATTTAGTTTAGGGTTTAAGTTTAGTTTATTTTAGGTTTAGGTTTTATTTATTTTATTTAAGTTTATCTTATTTTATTTATTTTAGATTTTGGAGTTTAGGTTTTAGGTTTTATTTTTATTTATTTTTAGCTTTATTTTTTAGGTTTAGGTGTTTATTTTGTTTTTATTTTATTTTATTTTAGGTTTATTTTATTTCAGGTTTATTTTATTTTTATTTTATGCTTTTTTTATTTTGTTTAGGCTTTTTTATTTTGAGGTTTATTTTATTTTAATTTAGTTTTAGTTTTATTTATTTTATTTTATTTTAATTTTATGTTTTATTTTGTTTTATTTTATAGTTTAGGTGTTAGGTTTTAGTTAAGGTTTTTATTTGATTTTATTTTTTTTATTTTATTTAGGTTTAGGTTTATTTATTTATTTTATCTCTAAGTTTTATTTAGCTTTGGTTCAGGTTTTTAGGTTTTTAAGGTTTATGGTTTAGGGTTTTAGGTTTAGGTTTGGGTTTTGATTTGATTTAGGCTAGGAGGTTGTAGGTTTAGGGTTTGGGGTTTAAGGTTGTTAGGTTTAGGGTTTTAGGGTTTTATGATTTAGGGTTTAGGGTTTCGGGTTTAGGGTTGTAGGTTTAGGGTTTAGGGTTTAGGGTTGGGGTTTATTTATTTATTTAGGGTTTAGGGTGTAGGGTTTAGGGTTTTTTTTTTTTTGAAATTAAGTAAACCTATAGGTTTATGTTTATTTAGTTTAGTTTTTATTTATTTTAGTTAATTTTATTTTATTTTATTTAGGTTTATTTTTATTTATATTTAGTTTAGAATATTTTAGGTTTATTTATTTTAGTTTATGTTCATTATTTTAGGTTTTTTTTAGGTTTAGGTTTATGTTTATTTTTTAGTTTAGTTTTATTTTTATTTCATTTTTTAGGTTTAGGTTTTATTTTTTATTTTTATGTTTAGGTTAGGTTTTTATTTTATTTTTTAGGTTTAGGTTTTAGGTTTTAATTTTAGGTTTATTTTTTGGTTTTATTTTTTAGTTTAGGTTTGGGTTTATTTTTATTTTATTTAGTTTAGGGTTTAGGTTTAGTTTATTTTAGGTTTTGATTTAAGTTTTATTTATTTTAGTTTAGGTTTAGTTTATTTTTATTTTGTTTATTTTAGGTTTAGGTTTTTATTTAGTTTTTATATTATTTTTTCTTAGGTTTATTTTATTTTTATCTTACATTTAGTTTTTATTTTATTTAGGTTTTTAATTTTTAGATTTATTTTATTTTTTAGTTTAGTTTAGTTTTTTATTTATTTTATTTTAGTTTAATTTTTATTTTATTTTATTTTATTTTTTGGTTTAGGTTTAGGTTTAAGTTTAGGTTTTAGTTTAGGTTTTTATTTTATTTTATTTAGGTTTAAGTTTTCTATTTATTTTATTTTTAGGTTTTATTTAGTTTAGGTTTAGTGCCAAAGGGCACCCAAAAAACCCAACAAACAGGAAGCTAGAAACACCAAGTTAGAAGGAGGAAAATTAGCCAAGAAGCCAATGCTCAAGCTAGCAAGAAAACACACAGTAAAAGCTCAACCAATAGAGAAAAAACCAGCCAAAAGCAAAAACCTCCCAAGGATAAGAGAGATTATTTCCAAGAAGCTTTTGAATGAGTAACCCTCAGCAAGTGAGGAGGGGCATAAATGTGAACACATTTTTCTTCTTGTAGCTTTATAACCATGCCCTTTCTCTAAAAAATCTCCATTCGAAAATGAATCAGTATTGTTATAAAAGGTAGGGGATCAAGAGAAGCTATCAATTTCAGAGAAGAGCATTCAGAATCATCCGCAACATTAGACAAAGGAAAATCAGAAATAGTATGCATTTCAGAATCCGAAGTGAAAAAAGGAGTGAAAATAGCTTTATTAAGAAGACAATTATCTATACTTTCACCTGCTAACAAAATCTGAAGAGTGTCCTCCCTATCTTGATTCATAAAAGAAGAGAAGTAGAATCAGATTTTAGTACAATCTTCAAGGGATTAAAATAAGATTCAAATCCCTTAGAAACATAAAGCATATTACCAAAATTCTGAATAGAATTACCAGCCATAGAAAAACAAACATTTTGAACTAAAATAGAGATATTCATAATGAGAGAATTATCAAAGGTATCTAAATCTTATTTTTTAAAAGAAGGATTGCCAATATTAACAAGATTGTTAGGACTAGAATTTAAAATATCATAAATAAGAAGATTTTTTTCACCACCATTCTCAATCAAAGAAGGCAAAGAAATTGTCTCTCTCCCATGATCTAAAGTAGACATAAGAGAAAGAGAAACAATATCCAACTGATTGGAAGAAATGGTGTTAGCATTAACAATATTCGATCCTTCATCATGAAAGGACTTATGCACAACATCCAAACCATTAGAAACATTAACCACGGCCTCTAAAGTCTTCCCTTTAACATAATCTTTGAAAGAAACACTTAGAGCATGAATATTAGTTTAAATTTGATCAGAAACACTAAAATTGCCTTCCGCATTTGACAAATCAATAATAGGTAAAACTTTTTCAGAAGATTCAGAAATCTGGTTTTGCAAAACATCAGAATTTTGAAAAGCATATTTTTCTTTATCCAACTTGAGAGAATCATCATTTTTTCAACAATTGAATTCTTACTGGTGATTTTCTTCCTAAGAGAGGTATGAGCAATAAAGCATTCAAAAAATTCATGCCCATGAATCTTACAATGACTACAAAAAAATGAGAAACTTCTCAAAAAGAACTTTCTAAAAATAACTGCATTTCTCCGAACCCAACCAAATTTCTTTCGAATATTTTTTAGTAATATCAATCCCTATGAGAATTCTAACAAGAGACTGTCTAGAAGAAGCATTTGATGATTAACCCAATAGCATAAAGAATTTGATGATTAAATAGATGAATATTCAAGTTAGGTAAAGAAATCCAAATGGGAACAATAGGAGACTCTTCATTAACATCAAACATAGGTATCCACTTAAGAATACGCATTTGACAATTAAAAACATAGTAAAAAAGCCTAGAAAAAATTATTCTATAATAAAGGTCATTAGAAAGTTTAACCAGAACATGCCTTGGATCAATCAACCCAATAGAAAATGTACTAGATAAATTTAAGCTGTTAAAAAAAGAACGAATATCTTCCATCTTTGGCCAAAAGGCTCAGCTAATCTTTCAATATCCTCATCTAAAATCATAGTTGTCGGAGTACCTTTAAAAGAAATATGAAGCAAATTCAAAGGAGGCTTAGTGGAGGAATTCTTATAGACTAAAGCCTTTTTGAAAGATTTAGTAACAGCATGGAATTTAGGTTTAGTGGAAGGATTACCTAAAAAATCTAATTCTAGCGATCCATTGGCATATGGGATTTACCCCATGGATTTGAAGAAGCCGATGCCATGAGTCACATCGTTGTGACAAGAACATGTCGAGATCAACGCAAAGCTGACAATCTATCGGGAAACCAAGAGAGAAAGCACTCAAAAACTCACCAAGAATGCGAGGGATCCCGAAATCGCTCAATAAGAGGGTTTAGTTTAGTTTTAGGGTTTAGGTTTTAGGTTTAGTTTTTATTACTTATTATTAGATTTTATTAGTTTTAGGTTATTATTAGTTTATTATTAGTATTATGTTTTGTTTAGTTAGTTTAGTTTTAGTTAGTTTATTAGTTTTAGTTATAGTTATTATTATTTTTTTAGTTAGTTTGGTTAGTTTATATTTAGTTTTTTTTATTGGGGTTTAGTTTATTTTAGTTTATTTATTAATTATTATTAGTTAATTAGTTATTTATTTATTTTAGTTAGTTATTATTATTAGCTTACGATTTTATTTTTATTTAGGTTTTAGTTAGTTCTAAGTAATGGTTTAGTTTTAATAGTTTAGTTTTGTTAATTTATTTATTAGTTTATTAGTTTTATTAGTTTATTTATGGGTTTAGGTTTATTAGTTTATTATTATTAGTTTTTTTTAGCTTAGTTTAAGTTTAAGTTTTTTATTAGTTATTATTAGTTATTTATTATTTATTATTATTATTAGTTAGTTAGTTGGTTTATTATTAGTTTTATTTTAGATTAGTTTTTTTTTAGTTTATTTTTATTATTTAGTTTATTTATTTAGTTTATTTATATATTATTTTAGTTATATTGGTTAAAAAATTATTTTAATATTATTAGTTTATTATTTGTTAGTTAAGATTTAATTATTATTACTATTATTATATTATTATTATTATTATTATTATTATTGGTTTTATTAGTTTTAGTTATTGTTAGTTTATTTATTATTATTATTTTATTTATTTATTAGTTATTTAGTTAGTTTTGTTTTATTTTTATTAGTTTATTAGTTTTAAAATTAATTATATTATTAATTTTTTAATTAGCTTTATTATTAGTTTCTTATTATTAGTTGGTTTTATAAGGTTTAGTTATTATGTTTATTTATTAGTTAGTTTTATGGTTTATTATTAAGTTTAGTGTTTAGTTTTATATTTTAGTTATTTATTATTAGTTATTATAATTAGTTTATTAGTTTAGTTTTAGGGTTTAGGTTAATTTATTAATTAGTTTAGTTTTATTAGTTAGTTTTTTAGTTAGTTAGTTTATTAGTTTATTAGTTATTAATTTTAGGTTATTAGTTATTTATTATTAGTTTTAGTTTAAGTAGTTTTATTGAGTTTATTATTAGTTTTAATTTTATATTAGTTATTATTAGGATTTTAGTTTATTAATTTTAGTAATTTATTATTTATTAGTTTATTAGGTTTTATTAGTTAGCTATTACTTAGTTTTAGTTTAGTTTTATTATTAGTTAATTAGTTTTTTTGTTATGGTTTAGTTATTATTATTAGTTTTATCAGTTTAGTTATTAGTTATTTTAGTTTAGTTTAGTTTGTTATTATTAGTTTTATTATTATCAGTTTTATTAGTTTAGGTTTAGGGTTTGATGTTTAGTTTATTTAGTTTTATTATTATTATTACTTTTATTATATTATTAGTTTAGTTAGTTTAGTTATTATTATTTATTTAGTTTAGTTATTATTATATTATTATTATTAGTAGTTATTATTGGTTATTTTTTTAGTTTATTTTTATTTATTAGTTTAGCTAGTTTAGTGTTTAGTTTAGTTTAGTTTTATTTATTTATTATTTAGTTTATTATTAATTATTATTTAGTTTAGTTAATTTTTAGTTTATTAGGTTTTATTATTATAAAGTGTTTTTTAGTTATAATTAGTTTTTAATTTAGTTTATTTTTTATTATTATTAGTTATTAGTTTATTAGTTTAGTTAGTTTTATTAGCTTATTATTATTAGTTTATTAGGTTTATTTATTATTATTAGGATTAGTTTATTTATTTATTATTTTATTTATTTAGTTTGTTTTAGGTTAGTTTTTATTATTATTATTAGTTACTAGTTTTATTTAGTTTAGTTTATTATTAGTTTATTTAGTGTTATTTATTATTAGTTATTTAGTTTTAGTTTATTAGTTTTTTTAGTTTTATTATTAGTTTTAGTTATTATTATTTAGTTAGTTTATTAGTTTAGTTTAGTTATTAGTTTTAGTTATTAGTTAGTTAGTTATTATTAGTTATTTATTAGTTATTTAGTTAGTTTCTTAATTTTAGTTTATTAGTTATTAGTTTTAGTTTAGTTAGTTTAGTTATTGGGTTTAATTTTATTATTAATTAGATATTTATTAGGTTAGTTATTATTATTTGTTAGATATTTATCAAGGCTTAGGGTTAGGGTTAAGGTTTTGGGTTTAGGGTTAGGATCAATATTTAAGGTTTAGGGTTTAGGGTTTTTTAGGGTTTAGGGTTTAGGGTTGTCTGTTTAGCATTGTAGTTTTAGGGTTAATTTTAGGGTTTAGGGTTTAGGGTTAAGGATTAAGGGATTATGGATTTTTTTTAAAAGAAAAAAAATTAAGTAAACCGATATATTTAGGCTTATTTAGTTTATATAGTTTATTTCTTATTTATTTTAGTTTATTTTCTTTTTTATTTTCATTTAGGTTTTTTTTATTTAGTTTGGTTTTTTATTTTAGGTTTTTTTATTTTAGTCTAGGTTTTTTATTTTAGTTCATTTTTTAGGTTTAGGTTTATTTCTTAATTGAATTTTATTTTTATTTTATTTTTTAGGTTTAGGTTCAATTTTTAATTTTAGGTTTATGTTTAAATTTTTATTTTATTTTTATGTTTAGGTTTTAGGTTTTTATTTTAGGTTTATTTTTAGGTTTTATTTTTTTAGTTTAGGTTTAGGTTTATTTTTAGTTTATTTTATTTTGTTTAGTTTAGGTTTAGGTTTATGTTTAGTTTTTTTTAGTTTTATTTTAGGTTTTATTTTTTTAGTTTAGGTTTAGGTTTATTTTTAGTTTATTTTATTTTGTTTAGTTTAGGTTTAGGTTTATGTTTATTTTTTTTTTTAGGTTTAGGTTCGGGTTTAATTTATTTTAGTTTAGGTTTAGGTTTATTTTATTTTATTTATTTTATTTTTATATTAGGTTTAGGTTTTTTTTCTAGTTTAGGGTTTTGGTTTAATTTTTGTTCATTTTTAGGTTTATTTTTTAAGTTTTAAGTTTTTTAGCTTTTATTTTATTTTATTTTAGCTTTATTTTATTTTTATTTTATGTTTACTTTTTATTTTATTTTGTTTTTTCTTTTTAGGTTTATTTTACTTTTTAGTTTAGTTTATATTTATATATATTATTTTATTTTATTTTTATTTTTTAATTTATTTTATTTTTAGGTTTAAGTTTAGGTTTTAGTTTAGATTTTTATTTTATTTTATTTTTTATTTTATTTACATTTAGGTTTATTTATTTATTTTAGTTTTCTATTTTATTTAGTTTAGGTTTTGGCTTTTAGGTTTTTAGAGTTCAGGGTTTATGGTTGAGGGTTTAGGGTTTAGGGTTTAGGGTTTTTGGGTTTAGGGTTTAGAGTTAGGGTTTAGGGTTTAGGGTTTAGGGTTTTAATGTTTAGGGTTTAAGGTTTAGTGTTTAGGGTTAGCTTAGGGCTTTGGGTCAGTTTAAGGTTTAGTATATAGGGTTTAGGCCTTAGGGTTTTTAGAGTTTAGGGTTTAGTGTTTCAGTTAGTTTTGGGTTTAGGGTTTAGGGTTTTAGAATTTTATGGTTTAGGGTCTAAGGTTAGGGTTAGAGTTTAGGGTTTAGGTTTAGGGTTTAGGGTTTAAGGTTTAGGGTTTAGAGTTTAGGGTTTAAGGTTAGTTTAGGGTTTATGGTTTTTTAGGGTTTAGGGCTAGTTTTAGGATTTAGGGTTTAAGGTTTAGGATTTAGGGTTTAGGCTTTAGGGTTTAGGGTTTAGGGGGTATTTTTTTAAAATTAAGTAAACTAGTAGGTTTAGGTTTATTAACTTTATTTTTTATTTAAGTTTATTTTTTTTTATTTAGTTTAGTTTATTTATTTTAGGTCTATAGATTGTAGTTTAGGTTTTTTATTTTATTTTATTTTTAGGTTTAGGTTTAGGTTTATGTTTATTTTTTAGTTTAGTTTTCTTTCTATTTTATTTTTTAGGTTAAGGTTTTATTTTAAATTTTTAAGTTAAGGTTTAGGTTTTATTTTATTTTTTTTGGTTTAGGTTTTAGGTTTTTATTTAGGGTTGTTTTGAGGTTTTCTTTTTTAGTTTAGGTTTAGGTTTATTTTTAGTTTATTTTATTTTATTTAGTTTATGGTTTAGTTTTAGTTTATTTTAGGTTTTATTTATTTTAGTTTAGGTTTAGGTTTATTTTATTTTAAATATTTTAGGTTTACATTTTTTAGTTTAAGATTTAGGCTTTTTTTTTATTTATTTTTAGGTTTTATTTTTAGGTTTATATTTAGGTCTAGGTTTTTATTTAGTTTTTATTTTAGGTTTTTTTTATTTTTATTTTTGGTTTAGTATTTATTTTATTTAGATTTTTTATTTTCAGGTTTATTTTATTTTTTTAGTTTAGTTTATGCTTTTATTTATTTTATTTTATTTTAATATTAATTTTTTATTTTATTTTATTTTTAGGTTTAGGTTTAAGTTTAGGTTTAGGTTTTAGTATAGGTTTTTATTTTATTTTATTATTTTATTTATTTAGGTTTAGGTTTTTTTTATTTATTTTAATTTTTGGTTTTATTTAGTTTAGATTTTGGTTTTTAGGTGTTTAGGGTTTAAGGTTTTTTTTTTTTTAGGGGAAGCCCCATGTAGGGGTATTTTATTGCCACAAAAAGAGGGTTACAAGGTCCTTAAAAGGGGGTAAACTCGAACTACGCTAAAGAGCCACAATTTTAAGGAGTAAATCCCTATCTAAGTACATCCAGAGTAAAAGCATAAAAATAATCAAAAGATACAAGATGATTAACATAATAAGCTAAAGTAAGATTAAAGCCAATGCTACGGAGGATGTGGGAATGCATGATGATAATGCAGGCGGAACAGAAGGAGAGAAGATACAGTGAGCTTTGTGCAAACCTAAGCAAAATCATATCTAAAATATATAGGTAATTGCTAAGGCTGAAGGATAAGGAGTCTCATTCAAGAAAAATATCATCAATATAGTCATCTTGACATGAGAATACATAAACATAAGTGAGTGAGCCATCTTAGAGAATCTCATGAATAGCCATATTAGGAAAGAAATTAGTTTAGCATATAATCCTCCATAAGAAAATTACGACAACTTGCGAAAACACATAAATAAGTCAATGAGCCTATAATTAACACCATCCCAATCACATGATATGTAAATGAATCTTTCAGTGCAGAAAATAACCTAGGAAATAATCCCCTTATTAATGTCCTGGAGAAAGCAATATTAAAGGAAGATAGCATAGCTCAACACAAGGAATGAACTGCAACCAACCAAAATAAGCACCCAGAAAAAATAGTTAGAGCAGCATCTCCAATAGCATTAGGGGCCTCCATTGGATAATCCGGATCAACAATCAATCAGAGAACAAGGCAAAAGGCAACAACATCCAAGATAGGAAGGGACTAAAGCTAATACCATTCTTTGAATAAGCTTATAAAAGGCGCACCAACCGGTCGAAATGAGGTAGGTGATGCGATTGGAAAAATAAGAGATAAATTGCGAACATCGAAAATAAGCCAAAGACCAAATAGCTAATACAACATTGGAACCCGCCATAAAAAAATCAACAAGTGAATTGAAATGAGTCTCAACATTAAAATCAGAACAACAAGTTAAGATGGCAACATCCAAGATAGGAAGATCAGAAATTGGCCATAAAATCCTCAATCGAGTAGACATGGAAATAATAGATAAACAAATAAATAAAGCATAAAATAGTTATCTTGAAGGCAACAAATCGGGGCAATCACCAAAACCCTCACCATCAGGGCAAAGAATGAGGAGCGACTTTCGGCATGAGACCCTGAAATTCTACAACAAACAAAGAAAGAGCCAACTGAGGTGACAAGGTAAAATAAAAAGGTAAATCTCCAAGAAAAGAGATAACCAAAATAGTAAAAACCAGTTAGCTTGCCATGATGCCACTCATCCAGTATAATCAAAACAATAGATACAAGTTTGACAGAAAAAGGATGAAGTAAACAGTAGCAAAAAAGGTAGATCAATGAATTCCAATGATAGGCATAAAATAAACCAGTAAGGTGGTTCAAAGCAAAATCTACCAAGCAATCATCAACTTCAATAGAGACTTGCTGTACAAAATAATCCAAAGCCCGAGGCGATAAGGTGGGTATTGAGATCGACCAACCAACAAGGCGTTAAAACCAACAAAAAGATTCCACCCATAAACATATATAGGTAAAGGAAAGGATAGATAATGAATAGCTTCCCACCATAAACCTATCCAATAAATGACATTCGAAATCGGTCGATTAAGGGATGCTTATTCACCATAACCCAATTACGCCAAGGTAATGACAATAATAACCGTGGGTTTGTCAATAAATTATGCATATAAGATAAATCATTGATTAATTCCAAGCATAGCAAAGAAATGTGCTTCAAGTTGTACATGTTCCAATCATAGCATAGGATGGGAGAATAATAGCAAGGAAAAGCAACAACATCCCAGGTGTTAGCATCAAAAAACAAAAGAAAAATAAAGAGAATTTGCCGGACAAGGAAATCAAACAAACATGGACAATTTTACTATTAACACTCCCATTAGGAAAATATTACTAAGAAGGATATAAAGTAAAATGTATGAGTTCAAGGATTTTCCACCGAGTAAGCGTGCACAATCTCGAGATGCATAATGATAATCCCTTGAAAAACTCCAAACCTGATCATGGGAAGCAAGACCGACAACAAGACTAGTATTGAAAAATAACACAATTCCATTCCGCAAAGAGATATTAGTGTAGAGATGGGATATCCCAATCAATGTACAATAAAGAAAATTGCAACCAATAGGTGCTCAATAGCGATCTAAGAGCAAGCGATTGATGAGTTGCTTTGTCACATTAAGCCGTGAAGGATATTGACAGTCATAATCAGTAGGCATATAGGATAGACCATTGGTTACATATAAGCAGAAGAGTAGAATGGTCTTTAGGATTTTCATAATCTCCTCAAAGCATGAAGGGTGAAAACAATTGCAGTAAAGTCCAACATCAACCCAAATGTTAACAAGCGAGAAAATGAAAACGAGAGGAGGGTAAACACAGTAAGAACCAAAAGGAGCAGCCAACAAGGAAATCCATTCCTGCAAAGGATAGAAGAAGACAACCCCCAAAAATCAGTTAATCTTCAGACAAGGACAATAAAAGAAATTAACCAAACCGATCTGAAACTTCACGTAGAAAGGATCTCACGGGTAAAAGCGACCATAAGCAGTTTGAATAAACTCCATCCGACAAAAAAAATAAATAGTCAAAGATATGAATGTAAGAGATTCCACCACGGCAGATTCGCACAAAAGTAGATCTCAAGGTGTGTAAGGTGACAGTAGAAAGGAAAACTCAGAAGATAATCATAGCAATTTGAAGAAAAGAAACCCCCCAACAATAAGATCCAACCAAAACTCAGTGAGAATCGAATAAGGATTTCATAGAGAGCATCTGGATGAGATCAAGAATCTAAAGACAACCAAGAAGATTGATATCATCTAAAGGGCCAAGAAGCCAATGCAAAAATAAAGTGAAGGATAACTCCAGAAATAAAAGGAAATGTCTATTTACGCTCAACATAATTCTATCTTTGATTAGCGTATGCACAAAACTCACGACCTTTTAATGCCAAAAGTAGTGAGCCTCCGAAAATGGGAGGAGCTATTAAAACAGTAGATCATGACACAAAGATCCAGGCACCAAGTGTTATCCATGAGAAGCATCCACAAAAAAATCAAAAGGAACAGAAATCCAAAAAGTGAGCAGAAAGTATCAAAGTTTTAATTAAGTTTTGAGATAAGGTAACCCAAAATTATCCAGGTTAACCAGCCCACGCAAATGTTTGGGCAAGGTGTGTTGATCAAAGAAGTTGATACCATTGGATCTAGCACCCAGATTGGCAAGGTAGTTGGAACAAGCATTTCCTTCACGCAAAACATGTGTGATGTTAAAATTGGTGGGAAAGAAGAGATCTAGTATGCTTGAGGAGGTAATACAATTGTCGCTCATCTTAGTTGAAGTTAAAGATCAATCGAAAAGCGACATCCACCTCGATCCAAATATTGATCCGACCATTTTGGAGACAAATCTCAAGAGCTTTGAAGGCATAAGTTGAGGGGGCGGTGGAAATAAGGGGATAAGCAAAAGCACATAGGACTATACCCTTAGAGTTCTAAAATGCCACCATAACCCGAGCCATTATGAGAAAGACCATATTTATTTTAATAATATGATCAAGTGGTTTTCCAATAAACAATCTTGTCATTACGGAAAGTTGATCCCAAATTTATGCTTGTCCACAAATTACCTTTGAAATGTTTGTAATGAATGAGATTGGCTTTAAGCAAGTCACTAATTTTGTTTTTAGTTCTAGCGATAATCCTCCTATGGTTCATAGGGATCCCACGGTGTTTTGCATTTCCATCCATATGAACCGAGATAAGAGTGATAATGATAACTTTTATGTGACCTTTAATAGTATTATCAAAATAAATTTCAAGAAGTTGGTATAAAGTAAGAGAGCCATTTAAATTGAGAGTGTTATAAAGATCATCATACCAAATCCATAGTTTAGAAGCAATGGCCCCATTAACAAAGACATGATTAACATTTTCAATATGAAAATAGCATTGACATTTAGAAATATGGAACCCTTTACCCCACAACAAGGAATCTGAGGATAAAATTTTTAGAATAAGCCATGTAAGACGAGTAAGAAATAGGGATATTGTTATTTCAAAGTTTAGAGAATACATAGGACGGTTCATGAGGAGTATCTTTAATGTGGAGCCACACTTTTTTGAGGTTGAAATCACCATTGTGAGAAAGCTTAAAGAGAATATGATCTTGGTTTTGAGGAGTGATAGGAATAGTATTAACCATATTCAAGAAAGTAAAAGGGATAAAATCAGCAAGCTTATTATTATTCCACTTATTGTTATGCGAAAGTGTTGACTCTAATAGGAAGTGGAATGGGTAGTAAGTCATCCATGGAACCATAACCACTCGAGTTATCTTGCCAAAAGAAAGAGGTACTAGAGTTGATGCCCCAAAAATAAATTACATCCCATTTGTGACAAAGTCTTTTCCACAGAGTCACAGAAGGGACAAGTGAGGGGTGCTTACCTAACAATATTTAGCGTCATGAAATTAGCCAGACTGATTACTCACGAAATTCCACTAGAGTTTATAAGAAAAGGCATTGATAGTTTCTTTAATGGGTTTACAACCAAGACCACCTTCATCAAAGTTCCACAACTTTTAAACCAAGAGGTCATTTTTTAGAAGAGGTATTGGAGCCCCAGAAAAATTTATTTAATAGATGCTCAATTCTGTTGATGCTAGAGATGGTTGGCACAATGGTTTGGATGAGATATAAAGGCATGGAATTAATAGTGCTCTTAATCAAGGTGAGCCTACCACCAAAAGAGTAAATGAAATTCCCGAAATTTTATTAGAAATTTTTTGAATAAGGTCATCAAAAGGTGAGATCTTTTCGTCCTTTAAAAGTGGAACCAGGTAATTAATTGGAAATTGACTTTGCTTAAAATTAGTAATTCTGGAGATTTGATTCAATCTATTGGGAGGGATCTTCGCTGAGGGAATAAAATAGCATTTTTTTTTCATTAAGGAAAAGACCATTAACTTTACCAAAATCATTTAAGAGATTCTTGATATTTTTGACATATTGAAGGGAGGCGTTACAGAAGATTATAAAATCATCTACAAAGCTAAGATGAGAAACGGGGAAGCCACCATGAGTTTTAAAAGCCATGTTAGGATATTTGATGAAAAGATCACTAAGGCTTCTTGAAAGATATTCGACAGCAATGATAAAGACAGAAGGAGAAAGGGGGTCGCCTTGATGCAAACCATGGCTCAAAGAAAAGAAACCAAGGGACTCACCATTTAAGATGATAGAAAACTAGATGTTAGTGATACAACTTTTAATATTTCGGATAAAGTGATCAGAGAAACCAAACAAATGTAAGATTTGGAAAAGGAAATCCCACGAGAGGTTGTCAAAGGCTTTAGAGATGTCCAGTTTGAAGAGCATATTACCTCCTCTAGAAGAAACATCAATGTCATAAACCAGTTCTTGAGCGAGGAGGATATTATCAGATATGGCTCTATTTTTAACAAAACTAGTTTGGTTAGGGGAGATGATTTTATGAAGCAGGGGGCTAATTCTATTATTAATCAGTTTAGCAATGAGTTTTTGAAAAAAGGTACAAAGACTAATAGGTCTAAAGTCACCCCAGGATTTAGGATTGATGGTTTTGGGAATAAGGATAATAGAAGTACTTAAAAAGTATCTGGGAATAGAGCCGCCGTCAAAGAAATCAATAACAGCATTAACAAGATCAGATTTAATAAAAGGCCAATAATGTTGAAAGAAATGAGTCGTTAAACCATCAAGACCAACAATAGAGTCATTATTCATGCTATTGAGAGTAGTACTAATCTCCACTTCTAAGGGACGCATAGTGAGCAAATGGTTATCCTCATTGGTAATCATAGAAGGGATAAGATTGGTGTTGGAGGGGGTTTCTAATGAAGGATTAGAATTTAATAAATTTTGGAAATGATGGATGACAGAATCCTTGATTTCATTGTTATCAGTTATCTAGCCACCATTAGGGTTGTTCATTTTCTTAATCGAGTTAAGGGCTTTCTGTTTATTATAAATAGTATGAAAATACCTAGTGTTTCGGTCACCATCAGCAATGTGTTTGCTAGCGGCTTTTTGACGCCAATAGGTTTCTTCCATATTTTGATAGTTAATCAGACTATCTTTGATAGTGCTCAACTCATCAAGTTTACTGGGGTCAATTAAGATAGCTTCTTCAAGAGAGCAAACCACTTGTTCCATAGCTTTAAGATTGGTGAAGAGATTTTTAAAGATATGCTTGTTCCACCAATTGAGGTTTTGTTTAAGCCTCTTGAGTTTAAGCAAAAGGCGAACCATGCCTTTAACATTATCAGATGAGCAGTCTAGTTAGTGTAAACAACGTTAGTGAAATCACCATGTTGGGTCCACATATTTTGGAAATGAAAAGATGAGGGATTAGGAGGGTTAGTGGGGGGAGTTTTGATAGAGATCAAAAGGGGGGCGTGATCAGACAAAGTCCTGCTCAAATGTTCAACAAAAGTGAGAGGCCATTGGTTAATCCAAAGCAAATTAAAGAGGGCCCTGTCCAGACGCTGCCAAAGTCTAGAGTTGTGCCACGTGTAATCAGACCCTGAAAAGCCAATGTCAATAAAATTGCAATCTAGGATCATATTAGAGAAGTCTTCCATGGAATGAAGGTTAGGAGGACATCCTCCCCTCCTTTCCGAAGAAACAATGATAGTGTTGAAATTTCCTCCAACCAACCAGGGTAGATTAACTGAGGAGGCAAAGGTTCTTAAATGATTCCAAAGGATGTTCAGATAAAGGAACCGAAAGCTGAATAATCACCTAAAGAGATTTTGACATTAACCAATTGGGCAAGATCATCGATGATGGAAATGGTGATAGAATTATCCCAAAAACACCAAATTTTGTTATTAAGATTGAAGAAGAAATTTTGAAATCTAAGCGATCTAGCAACAAAAGCAATTTTGGAAGAGCTAATGAAAGGCTCAAAGATAATAAGAAGTTTGATGTTATGAGAGCGATAGAGGCTCCTAACACGGTTGCGGACAGGGAGTGTCCCACAACCCCGGATATTCCAAATAAGAAAATTAATCATAATAAAATTTCAAAAAGGAAGAGATAGAAAAGGAAAAGGGAAAATTGAGGAGAGAGGGACAAAATTATTTATGAGGTGTAAGAGAAGAACGTGTGGTTCTAGTGAAATTGTTATTAGTCATTTTGGCTTTAGAAGATTTTTTTTTTAGAACAGTTTGGAAAGGTCTATCAGAATCCAAAATATCTCCATCAAAAAGGGATTGGTTTTTGTTTTCTTGAATAGGAGTTTTAGTAGTGGTGATTTCTCCTTCTTCAATATCAGAGTTAGGATGAGAAGTTTGGATAGCCTGAATATCACTCTGTGATGAAATAGAGGGGGAGGTTCTTGTACCATTAGTAATATAAATAACATTTTCATTGCCATGATGCATATTCTGGTTTTGGTCTGACACCAAGGGATCAACATTATTTTGATCCAATGTAAAATTCCCATTTAAGAAAAGTTTGTCATGAGGAGCCAATATATTGCAAGTAGGAGAAGTGTTAGATAAGTTAGCATTAGTCTCAGTACACCCCTCAATAGTAGTATGTATATCTAGCTCGATGTTTTCCTTTGACAAATCAATAGATAGGGTGTAAGGGGATGTATTTCATTTTGAGAAGCTTTTGGCACATAAGCTAACTTAGTGGTTTTCCTGTTCCAAGAGAGGTATTAGTGTCTGTGAAATATTCTTTTAAGGTTTGGGTGAAGTACAAAACATTGGTATGATCATGGCCATGGATCTTATAGTGAGACGAAGGTTGGGAAGTTTTCAAATTCAACTTTATTATATCCAATTTTCTTGAGCCAATCCAAACCTCTTTGGGGTATTTTTTGGTAATGTCTATTTCAACCAATATGTGTGCAATAGATGGATGAGTTCTAGTGGCAGTGGCTTGATCAATTTGAAGGGGTCTACCAAATAGAGCCCCAACCGCAAACAATACTTGATGAGTTACATAGTGAATTCTCATGTTTGGGAAAGCAATCCATAACGGAACAATAGATTCTTCCTTAACATCAAAAGGGTGTCCAATTCAAGAGCGACATTTGACAATTATGCACATAATAGAGCGGAAAGACACGAGTAATCTAAATCATTTGATAATTGAATGAGGATGTGTCGAGGATCAAGCCCAATAGTGAAAACTCTCGAAAGCTTTAAGCTATGGAAGAAGGATATGATATTATCTAGAGTAGGGCGTCGCAAAGAGAATTTACCAACCAAAGAGAACTCATATGGTTTCGCTAATTTGTCAACATCTTGGTGAGCACATGTGAAAATCCACGAAAGGATGTAGAAATTAGATTAACCGAGGCATTGGCACAAGAGGTCTTACCAGAAAGAGCATCCTTAAAGGACTTCACAGCAGGCACATTAACAGTAGTAATTGGATCCAGAGTACCTTTAGGTTCAGTGGTTATTGTCGGTGCATCTAGATGCGATGAGTTTGGTGGCGTGGAGGGTGAAGCCTCCGCCATTGATCGATCCGGTGACAATCACATAAGCTACCAGGGGATGCGCAACCAAACAATTTGACAGCGAGCATGATCGGGGAGGCCCGAATAGCATCCAAACGCAAGAAGAGAGCATAAAATTGCCACAAAATTGCAGAGGGAGTAGCTTTAGGTTTAAGGTTTAGTTTTTAGGATTTAGGGTTTAGGGTTTTTAAGATTTATGATTTACAGTTTATATTTTAGGTTTATGGTTCAAGTTTTAGTTTAGGGTTTAAGTTTTTTTTTAACATAGAACAAATTCAGATTCAATATTTCTTCTTTTCAATTTCATCAACCAAGTAACACACAAAGTTTTTAAGACACAAGTAATGACATAGATAAAAAGTGAGCACATATAGAGCAAATCAAAAACCTTAGATAACTAGGACTGCTTTTGTTGTAAAGACACAGTTCCATAAGCAACAGATCAGATCGGTCATTCTTTAGTTTCTCTAGTTCCCATCAGAACCACCCTAGCCTCTCGAGTAGCGGGATCCACCATCATATCTTGGTTCTCTCCCTCCGCCACTACCAACCTGGTCTTCTCATGCCTCCATAACCACGCTCACCACCACCTCCATGTCGATCGGCACCTCCAGCCACCACCACTACGATATGCCTCCTCCTCCATCTCTTAGATCTAGATTGAGCCTGGTTGAAGGTGGCTTTCTTAGTCATTTCATTCTTAGGGTTTTGGTTTAGGTCTAAGTTTATTAGGTTTTAGGGTTTAGGTTTATTTTTCAATTTTTTTAGTAAATTTAGGTTTCAATTTTGGGTTTGGGGTTTAAGGTTTGGGGTTTAGGGTTTAGGGTTTAGGGTTTATGTTTAGGGTTTAGGGTTTAGGGTTTAGGGGTCAGGGTTTTAGGGTTTATGCTTTTAGGGTTTAGGGTTTAGGGTTAGGATTTAGGGTTTAGGGTTGTAGGTTTAGGGTTTAGGGTTTAGGGTTTAGGGTTTAGGATTTAGAGTTTAGGTTTTTTTTTAATTAAGTAAATTGGTAGGTTTAGGTATATTTAGTATATTAAGCTTAATTTTTATTTATTTTAGTTTACTTTATTTTTTATTTCTATTTATGTTTATTTTTTATTTTTATTTACTTTAGTTTATTTATTTTAAGTTTATTTATTTTAGCATAGGTTTTTTTTATTTTAGTTTATGTTTTAGGTTTAGGTTTAGGCTTAAATTTATTTTCTAGTTGAGTTTTATTTTTATTTTCTTTTATAGGTTTAGGTTTTATTTTTTTCTTTTTAGGTTTAGGTTTAGGTTTTTATTTTATTTTTTTAGGCTTAGGATTTAAGTTTTTATTTTAAGTTTATTTTTAGGTTTTATTTTTTCATTTAGATTAAAGTTTGTTTTTAGTTTATTTTATTTTATTTGGTTTAAGGTTATTTTAAGTTTATGTTTAGGTTTATTTATTTTAGTATAGTTTATTTTAGTTTAGGTTTAGGTTGATTTTCTTTTTATTTTAGGTTTATGTTTTTTTATATTTTAGTTTGGGGTTTAGGTTTAATTTTTTATGTATTTTTATGTTTTATTTTTTGGTTTATTTTTTTAGGTTTACATTTTTATTTAGTTTTTATTTTATATTATTTTAGGTTTATTTTATTTTTATTTTAAGTTTAGTTTTTATTTTATTTTATTTAGGTTTTTTATTTTTTTAGTTTAGTTTAGGTTTTTATTTATTTTATTTTAGTTTAGTTTTTATTTTTTATTTTATTTTCATTTTAGGTTTAGGTTTAGGTTTAAGCTTAGGTTTAAGTTTAGATTTTATTTTATGTTTATATTTTATTTTATTATTTTATTTTATTTTGGTTTAGGTTTTTTTATTTATTTTATTTTTAGGTTTTATTTAGTTTAGGTTTTGGTTTACAATTTTAGGTTTTAGGTTTAGTTTTGGTTTATAGTTTAGTTTAGTGTTTTGGGTTTAGGGTTTAGATTTGGGGTTTTAGTTTAGGTTTAGTTTAAGTTTAAGTTTTAGGGTTTAAGGTTTAGGATTTTAAGGTTTAGTGTTTAGGATTTAGGGTTTATGATTTAGTGTTTAGGTTTAGGTTTATAGGTTTATTTTTTAAATTTATTTAGTTACATTTGGGTTAGATTTAGGGAGTTTTAGTCAGGGTTTAGGTTTAGGTTTAAGGTTTTAGGGTTTATACTTTTGTTTAGTTTTATTAGGGTAGGTTTATTTTAGGTTTATTTTAGGTTTTTTACAGTTTAGTATTTAAACTTTAGGTTTAGGGTTTTAGGTTTAAGGTTTGCATTTAGTTTAGGGTTTAAGGTTGTTTAAGTTTTAGTTTAGGATCTTTTATGCTTTTAGGTTTAGGGTTGTTTGCTAGATTTTAGGTTTTAGGGTTTAGGGTTTAGGGTTTAGGGTTTATTAGGTTAGTTTAGGGTTTTTTATAGTTTAGGGTTTATTGTTTAGGTTTTAGGGTTTAGGGTTTTAGGTTTAGGGTTTAGGTTTAGGTTTTTAGGTTTAGGGTTTATGGTTTAGGTTTTCGATTTAGGGTTCTAGTTTTAGTTTAGTGTTTAAGGTTTTAGTTTTTTTTTTAATATAGAACAAATTTAGATTCAATATTTTTTCTTTTTGATTTCATAAACAAAGTAACTCACCAAGTTTTCTAAGACACAAGTTATGACATAGATAAAAAATAAGCATGTATAGAGCAAATAAAAACCCTAGATAACTAGAACCGCCTCTACTGTAAAGACATAGTTCCACAAGAAGATTGGATTGGTCGTTCTTCAGTTTCTTTAGTTCCCATCAGAACCACCCCGACCTCTCATAGGTTAAGGATTCTGGTTTTAGTTTACTGTTAAGGGTTTTTGGTTTTTTTTAATAGAGAACAAATTCAGATTCAATATTTTTTTCTTTTTGATTTCATCAACCAAGTAACACACCAAGTTTTGTAAGACACAAGTGATGACATAGATAAAAAATGAGCAGAAAATCAAAACCCTAGATAACTAGAACTGTCTCTACTATAAATAGCTCAATGGCGGTCGGATTGGCGTTCTTGATTTCTCTAGTTCCCATCAAAACCACCCTGGCCTCTCGAGTAGTGGGATCCACCATCATATCCCCGATCTATCCTTCCGTCACCACCACTGCTATAACCTCCATCGCTCCTCCTGCCTCCATAACCACCTTTGCTCTGACCACCACCTCCATATCCACCAACAACTTTAGATCCCCCACCACCACTGCCAGATCTAGACTGAGTGTGGTTGATGGTGATGTTCCCGCCATCAAGGTTATGCCAACTCTTAAGGTTTAGATTTAGGTTTAGGTTTGTTAGGTTTTAGGGTTTAGGTTTATTTTTTTAATTATTTAGTTACTTTAAGTTTAGGTTTAGGGTTTGGGGTTTAGGCTTTAGGGTTTACGATTTAGGCTTTAAGGTTTAACGTTTAGGGTTTTAGGGTATAGAGTTTAGGGTTTAGTGTTTAGGGTTTAGGGGTTTAGGGTTTAGGGTTTTTTAGGGTGTATGGTTTAGGATTTATGATTTAGGGTTGTAGGTTTAGGGTTTAAGATCTAGGGTTTAGGTTTTAGGGTTTAAGATATAGGGTTTAGGGTTTTTGCATTTTTTTTAAGAGGGAACAAATTCAGATTCAACATTTTTTCTTTTTGATTTCATCAACTAAGTAACACACCAAGTTTTCTAAGACATAAGTGACAACATAGATTAAAAATGAGCACGAGCAAATCAAAACACTAGATAACTAGAATTGACTCTCTTGTAGAACACAGTTCCATAAGTAGCGGTCATCGATTTATTTCTCAGTTCCCATCAAAACCACCATGACCTCTCATGTAGTGGGATCCACCATCGTATCCCCGATCTCTCCCTTCGCTACCACATTGGCTATAACCTCCATCGCTCTTCCCTCCTCCATAACCACCAATGCTCTGACCACCACCTCCATATCCACCAGCATCTCCAGATCCTCCACCACCACTACAATAATTCGCCTCCCCTTAGCCTCCACGCGATCTAGGCGAACACGGTTGATGGTGATGTTCCTGCCATCAAGGTTCTATCCATTCTTAGGGTTTAGGTTTTTTTTAGGGAAAATTAAAATTTTATTATCATAAAAATAAAGGATACAATGTCCTTAAAAGGGGTAATGCTCAAATTTCTACTGCTCATAGAGCTACAAGAAACCTAAAGAGCTAAACCCCCATCAAAGTATAATGGAATAAAGAAAATAAAAGAGCAAAAAGAATAGCATAAAATAAAATGAGAAAATACACAAAAAGGACTAATAAAACTTAAGAAAATAGTAAAAGGACTAGTCAGCAGCAACCCATTGAGAAGGAAAGATAAGCAAGCTCCATAATAATAGTACTTGAGTTGGCTGAGTAAAGATCACTCCATCTAAGAAGTTCCAACCTGCAAAAGAAATCTGTAAAAAACTACAAAGGCAATGGTCATAGCTCAATGAAAAATGATAAAGTAAAAAATTTAGAAAGAGCTAAGAAAGAGAAAGTTCGAATTCAATTTAGATCATCTCAAGGGGAAACAATACATATGAGCATCCAAACTTCATGAGAAGGGTTACAGTCATATGCATGCTACCAACTAGAGAGAAGATATGGGGAAACATCAAGGCCATCATATCTAGTATACCTGATATAATCAACCATCCAAGGCAAAACAGTCCATAGTGATGTAGTCCTTGCACAAAAAAAAAACAAAGAAAAATAGCCAGCTACCAGCCAGCCAGCAGCCAACCCACCAACCTAAACCCACAATACATAAAGCTAGCATTCTAAAAGTTACAGCAAGGTCAGTGGCCTAGAAGAACCCCCAACTATCTCTAGAGCACTAGCAATCCAAATCCAAGGGCAAAACCTCCACCCAAACAATGACGTAGTAGAAGATAAGCAGCACCAGAGAGAGGAAAGCTAAAACATAGAGAGACCAAGAGGGCATCTTGAAATTACCATCAAAACCACCACCAAGGTAGCCAAAAAAAAAAAAAGCAAATCCACCATCACCAACCAAGATGGAAATATCAAGAAACAAGGAGTGCCAACTAAACCAAAGGGAGTCAATACCAATAGCCAGCATAAAGCTCAAAACACTAAGCCACAGAACAAGCATCTAAGGCAAGACAACAACCATAAAAAACCCCTCAAGTAGCCAAACCCCAATAGCAAGTCCTAAAATAGGACCAAAAAACCCACAATAGGTCATATCCTCCACCAACAAAATAGCCAATAAAACTACCCAGGATAGCAGCCAATAGGATGAGCAGCAGGAGTATTCAAAGCAATAGGAAAATTGACACCCAAACTAGGAAGCAAAAATAAAGGAAAAATAGCTACACTCAAGAGAGGATAACCAACCTAGGAGCAGACCAGAAACCCAACTAAAAGAACCCAACCAAATGCACCTAAACCAACCATCCAACATAGCCAACACATCCACCTAGCCAACGAACCCAGCAAGACAAAATAACCAACTAGCCCAGTCAACCAACAAAACCAACCTGCAGATAGAGCCAATACAGAGCTCAAATAGAAAGAAAAGAACAATAGCAGACAAAGCCACAACCCACCTGGAGATCTCCAAAATAACCAAGAAATAAAAATGGTAGTCACCCAGCCAATTTAAAAAAGGCCAAGGAGGACCACCCAACCACAAGCTGCAAAACTATAATGAAAGGAATAAGGCCAGAGGCAAACAAAACCCCTTCCAAATCCCAAAGAGCATACAATCACTACAAAGGAGAAAATGGGGAGACAATAACCACATAATAGCTAACTCCAATTCACAAGGCAGATGGAACCAACTAGTGGAATCCTCCAATCCAAACCAAGAAAAGAGAATAACAACCACCAAAAAAACCCAAAACTAAACCAATCCAGAAGAGGCCAATAGCAGCCATGAAAGGATAACTACCCAAAATAACCAGGTAGATGAGTGTGACAAATAGCAGCAACCTGCAGAACGAACCATAACATTTGTAAATTCAATTCAAAAAATGCCACAACCATCCAAAACTAGAGGAAAACCCAACATTCATTGGTAAAAGGGGTAGGCCAAAATCTGGCACAAGCACAAACGGAGATGAGCCACATAAAGAAAACCACCAGGCTCAGAGGATAGGGAAACCAATTAAAACCAGCACCACTACGACCCAAAAAAAGGTCAGGTAAGTATAGTACATGGTTGAAGTATAGAAATAAACTCAGGAAAAACCACTTCTTAATGATGGGAGCAGAAAAAAATCAACAAAAAGATAGACTGAATAATACCACCATAGCAAAAGATCAAAAAAAGGGCATAAAGTTAAAATCTGATCTACGATAGTCCAGTGTTATCCAGATTGACCAGACCACATAGATGCTTAGGTAAGCTATGCTTATCAAATAAAGTGAGCTCATTTAATTCCCCTCCCAAATTAGCCAGGAAATCAGCACAAGCATTACCTTCATGAGGAATGTGAGAAATTTTGTAGCAAACATGAGAAAGAAGCTTTATAGTGTGATTAAGAAGATAAAATAAGTCGCATTTCCCATATTATTATTTAGAATATCAAGTAAAAGAAGAGCATTAACTTCAATCCAAATATTTAAGAGGCCTTTGCTTAAACAAATATCACTAGCTTTGTTAACAGTCATGAGTTCAGCATAAATAATAGAACAAGCTTTGAGGGGTTAGGCAAAAACACAAATGACAATGCCTTTAGAATCCCTAAGAAATCCACCACAGGCATATTTGTTTAGGGAAAGAGAACCATCAGTATTGATCTTAATAGAATTTTCTTTAGGCTTAATCCAATGTATAATCCTAATACTCTTGTAAGAAGGATCATCATGCAAAGTGTTACCCAATTTTTTAGCCACAAATTTATAGCCTCTAAAGTGAAAATTGCTAATTAAGTTTGCATTAAACATAGCAAGAATTTTTTCTTTAGTTCTAGCAAGGATCCTTTTATGGTTCATAGGGATGCCATGATATTTAGCATCATTTCTATCCATCCAAATGAAAAAAATAAGGGTATTAGCAATAAAAACTTTGATATGACCTTTCACAATTTTATGAAAACAAACTTCAAGAAGTTGATATAATGAAAGAGAGCTGTGAAAATAGTTAGTGTTAAATAAATCATCGTACCATATCCAAAGTTTTGAAACAATAGCACCATTGGCAAAATCATGATTAACATTTTCAATATGAAAGCAATAATAGAACTTAGCAAGTAAGTAAATCCCTTTAAGCCAGAGCATGAAATCAACCAGATGAAGTTATTCAAAATCGTCCAAGCTAAAACTGAATAAGAAATGGGAATGATATTGTTCCAAAGTTTAATGATAAAATTAGATGTATTCTATTTATTTCTAATAAAATTCCAAACCTCTTTAATTAAATTAAAGAGAGTTTGAAAAGGATTTGACCCAATTTATTAGAAAAGATAGCGATGTTGCAAAACTTATCAGAATATAGTTCTCAAGTTTATTTTCATTCCAATTGTTATTAAGCCGGGTTGTAGGATTAGTGTTGTAGGTTTAGGGTTTAGGGTTAGTTTTAGGGTTCAGGGTTCATGGTTTAGGTTTAGGATTCAGGGTTTAAGGTTTTTTTTTAAAAAAATTAAGTAAATCGGTGGGTTTAGTTTATTTAGTATATTTAGTTTATTACTTATTTTTTTAGGATTTAGGGTTTAGGGTTTAGGGTTTAGGATTTAGGGTTTAGAGGTTTAGGGTTTAGGGTTTAGGGTTTAAGGTTTTTTAGGTTTAGGGTTTAGGGTTTAGGGTTTATGTTTTAGGTTTAGGGTTCATGTTTTAGTTTAGGGTTTAGGGTTTTTCATTTTTTTAAATAGAGAACAAATTCATATTCAACATTTCTTCTTTTCAATTTCATCAACTAGGTAACACATGAAGTTTTCTAAGACACAAGCGACAACATAGATAAAAAATGAGCATGCATAGAGCAAATCAAAAACCCTAGATAACTAGAACCATCTCTACTGTAAAGACACAGTCCCATAAGTAGCAGATCGGATAGACCGTTCTTTAGTTTCTCTAGTTCCCATCAGAACCACCTCATCCTCAAGTCATAGGATCCACCATCATATTCTTGTTATCTCCCTCCACCACCACCATGACTGTAACCTTTATCACTCCTCATGCCTTCATAACCACCATTGCTCTGACCACCACCTCCATGTCAATCAATACCTCCAAATCCCCACCACATGCCCATCTCATCCCTAGCCTCCACCTTCAGATCTAAACTAAGCTGGTTGAGTGGTTATGAAGGTTCTACCCATTCATAGGGTTTATGTTTTCTTTTAGGGAAAGTTAGAATTTTATTACCCTAAAAAAAGGATACAATATCCTTAAAAGGGGTAAAGCTCAAATTTCTATTATTCATAGAGCTATAAGAAACCTAAAGAGCTAAACTCCCATCTACGTACAATGAAAAAAGAAAATAAAAGAGCAAAAGCAACAACATAAAAGAAAATGAGAAAAGACCCAAAAAGGACTAATAAAACATAAAATAATAGTAAAAAGACTAGTCAACAGCAACTCATGATCCCTTTGAGAAGGGAAGATAAGCAAGATCCACATCAATAGTACTTGAGTTGGTTGAGTAAAGATCATTCCATCTGTGAAGTTCCAACTTGTAAAAGAAATTTGCAAAACACTACAAAGGCAATGGTCATAGCTCATGGGAAAATTATAAAGTAAACAATTTAGAAAGAGTTAAGAAAGAGAAGGCTCGGGCTCAGTTAAGATCATCTCAAGGGGCAACAATACATATGAGTATCTAAACTTCATGAGAAGGGTTAC
Organism: Cymbidium sinense; assembly: GCA_021442155.1. Taxonomy (NCBI): domain Eukaryota; kingdom Viridiplantae; phylum Streptophyta; class Magnoliopsida; order Asparagales; family Orchidaceae; genus Cymbidium; species Cymbidium sinense. The sequence goes on from CM038214.1 coordinate 244,517,263, forward strand.
AATCATATGCATGCTACCAACCAGAGAGAAGATATGGGGAAATATCAAGGCCATCATAGCTAGCATACCTGCTATAAGCAACCATCCAAGGCAAAGCAATCCATTGTGATCCAGTTCCTACACTGAAAAAAAAAATTAGAGAAAAATAGCTAGCTAGCGGCCAGTCAGTAGCTAACCCACCAACCAAAACTCACAATAGACCAAACACATTAAGCCAACATCCCAGAAGTTATAGTAGGGTCAGTGGCTGAGAACAACCCACAATTATTTTCGTAGACAAGCAATCCAAATCCTAGGGCAAAACCTCCACCCAAATAGTAAAATAGTAGAAGATAAGCAAGAGTAGAGAGAGGAAAGCCATAGCATAGAGAGACCATGAGGGCATCCATAAATTGCAATCAAAACCACCAACAAGGCAAGCAAAAGGAAAGAAAATCCACCATCACCAACCAAGAGGCAAATATCAACAAAGAGAGTAAACTAATGGGAGTCAATACTAATAGCCAACATAAAGCCCAACACACCAAGCTATGGAACAACCATCCAAGGCAAGACAATAGCCACAAAAAACTCCTGAAGCAGCCAACCCTCAACAATAAGTCCTAAAATAAGACCAAAAAAAATGACAATATCTCATATCCTCCACCAACAAAAATAGCCACTAAAACCACCCAGGCCAATAGCCAATAGGATGAGCAGCAGGAAAACCAACAACCAAATTGGGAAGCAATAACAAAGGAAAAATTGCTGCTCCTAAGAGAGGATAACCAACCTAGAAGTAGACCAGAAACCCAACCAAAGGAACTCAACCAAAAGCACCTAAACCAACCATCAAACATAGCCAACACATCCACCTAGCTAGCCAAAATAGCTAACCAACCCAGTCAGCAAACAAAACCAACCAACAGATAGATCCAATACAGAGCCCAAAATAAGGGAAAAGAACAACAGTAGACAAAGCCACAACCCACCTAGAAATCTCCAAAATTAACAAGAAACAAAAATGGTAGTCACTCAGCCAAACTATAAAAAGCCAAGGAGGACCACCCAACCACGAGCAGCAAAATTGTAAAGAAAGGAACAAGGCCAGAGGCAAACAAAACCCCTTCCAAATCCCAAAGAGCAGATAGTCACTAAAAAGGAGTAAATGGAGAGACAACAACCATAGAACAACTAACTCCAATTCACAAGGCAGATGGAACCAACTAGTAGAAACCTCTAAGCTAAACTAGGAAAGGAGAATAAGAGCCACCAAAAATAATCCTAAACTAAGCCAAGCCATAAGAGGCCAACAATAGCCATAAAAAAATAACCACCCAAAACTGCCTGCTAGATGAAAGAAACAAATAGCAGCAACTAGTAGAACCAACCATAGCATCTACAAATCCAATTCAAAAAAGGCCCCAGCTACCCAAAACTAGAGGCAAACCAAACATTCATTGATAAAAGGGGTAGGCCAAAATCCATCATAGCCACAACCCAACAAGAGACACAAAGCATGAGCCACCAAATAAAAACCACTAGGCTCAGAGGATAAGGAAACCAATTAAAAATAGCACAACAACAACCCAAAATAAGGTCAGGCAAGTATACAATGGGGTAAAGTGGAAGGGGGTTTATGTATAGAAATAAACTTAGCAAAGTCCACTTTCTAGTGAGGGGAGCACAAAAACAACAACAAAATAAAATAAACCACCATAGCAAAAGATCAACAAAAGCGAAGGTTAAAATCTAAGGTAAAAGTCAGTTATCCAGATTGACCAGACCACACAAATGCTTAGGTAAGCAATAGTTATCAAATAAAGTAAGCTCAATTAATTCTTCTCCCAAATTATCCAAGAAATCAGCACAAGCATTACCTTCAAGAAAAATATGAGAAATTTTGTAGCAGACTTGAGAAGGAAGTTTTTTAGTGTGATTAAGAAGATAAAATAAGTCAACATTTCCCATTTTATTATTATTGAGCATTATCAAGTAAATGAAGAGCATCAACTTCTATTCAAATATTAAAGAGGCCTTTACTTAAAATAAATATCAATAGCTTTCTTAACATCCATGAGTTCAGCATAAATAATAGAACAAGAATTGAGGGGTAGGAAAAAGCACAAATGACATTGCCTTTAGAATCCCTAAGAATTCCACCATAACCATATTTGTTTGGGGAAATAGAGAAATCAATATTGATCTTAATATAATTTATCTTAGGCTTATTCCAATGTATAATCCTAATACTCTTGTGGGAAGGATCATCATGCAAAGTGATACCCATTTTTTAGCTACAAATTTATAACCTCTAAAGTGAAAATTGCTAATTAAATTTGCATTAAACATAGCATGAATTTTTTCTTTTATTCTAATAAGGATCCTTTTATGGTTCATAGGGATGACACAATAATTAACATGATTTCTATCCATCCAAATAAACCAAATAAGGCTAATAGAAATTAAAACTTTGATATGACCTTTCACAATTTTAAGGAAACAAACCTCAAGAAGTTGATATAATGAAAGAGAGCCATGAAAATAGTTAGTGTTAAATAAATCATCATACCATATCCAAAGTTTGGAAGTAATAGCACCGTTAACAAAAACATGATTAACATTTTCAATATGAAAGCAATAATAGTAGTTAAAAGGTAAGTAAAATCCTTTAAGCTAGAGCAAGGAATCAACTGGGATGAAGTTATTAAAATTGCAAGCTAAAAGAATAAGAAATGGGAATGATATTGTTCCAAAGTTTAATGAACATTAGAGGTGTTCCATTTATTTCTAATTAAATTTCAAACCCCTTTAAGAATGAAATCACCATTATAAGAGAGCTTGAAAAGGATTTGAACTGGTTTATTAGAAAAGATATTGATGTTGCAAAGCTTAACAAAAATAGAATTTAGTTCTAAAGTTTGTTTTCATTCCAATTGTTATTAAACCAGGTTGTAGGTTTAGTGTTGTAGGTTTAGGGTTTAGGATTTAGGGTTTAAGGTTTATTTTTTTAAATTAAATAAACAGGTAGGTTTAGGTTTATTTAGTATATTAAGTTTATTTTTTGTTTATTTAAAGCTTAACGTTTAGGGTTTATGGTTTAGGGTTTAGGTTTTAGGGTTTAGGGTTTAGGGTTTTAGGTTCAGGGTTTTAAGTTTTAAGGTTTAGGGTTTAGGGTTTTTAGGGTTTAAAGTTTAGGGTTTAGGGGTTTAGGGTTCAGGTTTTAGTTTAGGGTTTTTTGATTTTTTTTAAAGAGAACAAATTCAGATTCAACATTTCTTCTTTTCGATTTCATCAACCAAGTAACACACCAAGTTTTCTAAGACACAAGGAACAACATAGATAAAAAATGAGCACACATAGAACAAATCAAAACCCTTAGATAACTAGAATTATCTCTATTAAAATGATATATTTCCATAAGAAGTAGATCGGATCAGCCGTTCTTCAGTTTGTCTAGTTCCCATCAGAACCACCCCGGCCTCTTGAGTAGCAGGATCCACCATCATATACCTGATGTCTCCCTTCGCCACCACCGTAGTTAGAACCTCCTTCGCTCCTCCCACCTCCATAACCATGACTCCTCCGACCACCACCTCCATATCCACCAGCACATCTAGATCCCCCACCACCACTGCGATAACTGTCACCTCCACCTTCCTCCATATATCTCTAGCGAGCTAGTTTTGATGATATTCCTACCATCAAGATTTTGCCCATTCTTAGGGTTTAGGTTTCTTATATTTTAGGGTTTAGTCTTATTTTTTAATTTAATTAGTTGCTTTATGTATAGGTTTAGGGTTTAGGGTTTTTGAGTTTATGCTTTTAGGGTTTAGGATTTAGGGTTAGGGTTTAGGTTTGTGTTTAGGGTTTAGGGTTTTTTAGGGTTTAAGGTTTAGGGTTTAAGGTTGTAGGTTTAGGGTTTAGAGTATAGAATTTACGGTTTTAAGTTTTTTTTAATTAAGTAAAGTGGTAGATTTAGGTTTATTTAGTTCATTTAGTTTATTTTTTTTATTTTATTTTATTTAGGTTTTTTTTATTTTTATTTAATTGAGTTTACTTATTTTAAGTTTATTTATTTTTAATTTGAGTTTTTACATTAGTTTATTTTTTAGGTTTAGGTTTAGGTTTAGGTTTATTTTATTTTTATTTTAGGTTTAGTTTTTTTTTAGTTTATGGTTTAGGTTTTATTTATTATTTATTTTTAAGTTTAGTTTTAGGTTCATTTTTTAGGTTTATATTTTTATTTAGTTTCTATTTTATTTTATCTTAGGTTTATTTTATTTTAATTTTAAGTTTAGTTTTTATTTTATTTAGGTTTTTATTTTTTAGTTTAGTTTAGGATTTTATTAATTTTATTTCAGTCTAGTTTTTATTTTTTTTATTTTATTTTCCTTTTAGGCATTGGTTTAGGTTTAGGTTTATGTTTTAGTGTATGTTTTTTTTTTAATTCTTTTATTTTGGTTTAGGTTTTTTATTTATTTATTTTTTAGGTTTTATTTAGTTTAGGTTTATGTTTTTAGCCTTTTAGGATTTAGTGTGTAGGTTTTAGCGTTAGTTTAGGGTTTAGGGTTTTGGGATTAAGGTTTAGGTTTTAGGTTTAGAGTTTAGGTTTTAGTTTAATGTTTAGGATTTTTAGTTTTATTTTTTTTAACAAAGAACAAATTCAGATTTAACATTTCTTCTTTTCGATTTCGTCAACCAAGTAACACACCGAGTTTTCTAAGACACAAGTGACAATATAAATCAAAAATGAACATGGATAGAGCACATCAAAAACTTAGATAATCATGTCGATGTAAACAGTTCCATAAGCAGTAGATGATCGGATCATTCTTCAATTTTATTTATTTAGGTTTATTTTATATTTTAGTTTATTTTAGGTTTTATTTATTTTATTTCTATTTATATTTATTAGTTTATTTTATTTTATTTTTAGGTTTAGGTTTAGGTTTTAGTTTAGGTTTTTATTTCATTTTATTTTTTAAATTTATTTAGGTTTAAGTTTTTTTACATAATATTTTTTTAAGTTTTTAAGTTTTTAGGGTTTAAAGTTTAGGGTTTATGGTTTAGGGTTTTAGGGTTTATGGTTTAGGGTTAGGGTTAGGGTTTAGGGGTTAGGGTTTAGGGTTTAGTGTTTATGTTTTAGGGTTTAGGGTTTTTAGGGTTTAGGGTTAGCTTAGGGTTTACGATTAGTTTAGGGTTTAGGTTTAAGTTTAGTTTAGGTATATGGTGTTACTTTAGGGTTTAATGTTTAAGGTTTAAGGTTTTAGGGTTTAGGTTTTCGATTTTGGGTTTCGAGTTGTAGGTTTAAGTTTTAGGGTTTAGCATTTAGCGTTTAGGATTTAGGGTTTAGGTTTTTTTTTGAAATTAAGTAAACTAGTTGGTTTAGGTTTATTTAGTTTATTTTATACTTATTATAGTTTATGTTTTTTTATTTAGGTTTATTTTTAATTTTTATTTAGTTTAGTTTATTTATTTTAGGTTTATTTAATTTTGTTTAGGTTTTTTATTTTAGTTTATTTTTTGGTTTAGGTCTAGGTTTATTTTTAATTTTTTGTTTATTTTTATTTTTATTTTATTTTTTTTGGGTTTAGGTTTTATTTTTTATTTTTTGGTTTAGGTTTTATTTTATTCTTTTAGTATTAAGTTTTATGTTTCATTTTAGGTTTATTTTATGTTTTATTTATAGTTTAGGTATAGGTTTACTTTTAGTTTATTGTTTTTTTTTATAGTTGGGTTTAGGTTTAGTTTATTTTTGGTTTAGGTTTAGATTTTATTTATTTTAGTTTAGTTTAGTTTAATTTAGGTTTAGGTTTATTTTATTTTGCTTATTTTAGGTTTAAGTTTTTTCTTTTAGTTTAGGGTTTAGGTTTTATTTTTAGGTTTATTTTATAGGTTTAGGTTTATATTTAGTTTTTATTTTATTTTATTTTAGGTTTATTTTATTTTTATTTGACGTTTAGTTTTTATTCTATTTAAGTTTTTTATTGTTAGGTTTATTTAATTTTTTTCATTTAGTTTAGGTTTTTGTTTATTTTATTTGAGTTTAGTTTTTATGTTCTATTTTATTTTATTTTTATGTTTAGGTATAGGTTTTTATTTTATTTTATTTCTTTATTTTATTTATTTATTTATTTAGTTTTAGGTTTTTTATGTTTTATTTTTAAGCTTTATTTAGTTTAGGTTTAGATTTTTAGGGTTTAGGGTTTTAGGGTTTAGGGTTTAGGGATTAGGGTTTAGGGTTTACGATTGTAAGTTTAGGATTGTAAGTTATTGGGTTTATGGTTAGTTTTAGGGTTTAGGATTTGGGGTTAGGGTGTTTTTTAATTCTTTTTTAGTTTTTTTTTAAATTAAGTAAACTGGTAGGTTTTTGATATTTAGTTTACTTTTTATTTTGATTTAGGTTTATTTTTATTTTTATTTTTTATTTAGTTTAGTATATTTATTTTAGTTTTAGTTATTTTAGTTTTGGTTTTTTCTTTTAGTTTATTTTTTAGGTTTAGTTTTATTTTAAATTTTTAGGTTTAGGTTTACGTTTTTATTTTATTTTTTTAGGTTTAAGTTTTAGATATTTATTTTAGGTTTATTTTTAGGTTTTTGTTTTTTTTGTTTATGTTTAGGTTTATTTTTAGTTTATTTTAGGTTAAGGTTTTATTCATTTTAGTTTATTTTATTTTAGTTTAGGATTAGGTTTTTCTAGTTTAGGGTTTAGGATTTATTTTTTATTTATTTTTAGGTTTATTATTTTGGTTATATTTTATTTAGTTTTTATTTTATTTTAGTTTAAGTTTGTTTTATTTTTATTTTAGATTTAGTTTTATTTTATTTAGGTTTTATATTTTAGTTTAGTTTTGGTTTTATTTATTTTTATTTTAGTTTTATTTTTATTTTATTTTATTTTTAGATTTAGGTTTTGGTTAAGGTTTTAGTTTATATTTTTATTTTATTTTATATTTTTATTTTATTTTGGTTTAGATTTTTTTTTTTTAGGTTTTAAACTTTTTAGGGTTTATTTCTGGTTTAGGGTTTAGGGTTAGTTTAGGGTTTTTGTTTTGGATTTTGGGTTTAGGGTTTAGGGTTTAGGGTTTAGGGTTTAAGGTTTAGAGTTTAGGGTTTAGGGTTTAGGGATTAAGGTTTTATGCTTTAGGGTTTAGTGTTTAGGGTTTAAGGTTTTTTGGGTTTAGTGTTTAAGGTTTAGGGTTTGGGTTTTAGGTTTAGGTTTCAAGTTTTAGTTTAGAGTTTAGGTTTAGGTTTTATTTTAGTTTAGTTTATTTTAGTTGGGTTTTGGTTTATTTTATTATTATTATTTTTTTTATTTTAGGTTTTGGTTTTTTTTTTTTTAGGGTTTTAGGTTTTATTTTTTTTATTTTTAGGTTTTATTTTTAGGTTTAGTTTCTAGGTTTAGGTTTTTATTTTGTTTTATTTTATTTTAATTTAGGTTTATTTTAGGTTTATTTTATTTTTATTTTATGTATAGTTTTATTTTATTTAGGTTATTTATTCTTAGGTTTATTTTATTTTTTGGTTAAATTTAAGTTTTTATTTATTTTATTTTAGTTTATTTTTATTAGTTTATTTTATTTTATTTAATTTTTGGGTTTAGGTTTAGGTTTTAACTAATGTTTTTATTTTATTTAGGTTCAGGTTTTTTTATTTATTTTATTTTTATGTTTTATTTAGTTTATGTTTATGTTTTTAGGTTTTTTGGGCTTAGGGTTTAGGGTTTAGGGTTTAGTATTTACAGTTTTAGGGTTTAGGATTTTGGGTTAGTGTTTTGGGTGTAGGGTTTATGGTTTAAGGTTTTTAAGGTTTAGGGTTTAGGGTTAGCTTAGGGTTTAGGGTTAGTTTAGGGTTTAGGGTTTAAGGTTTAAGGTTTAGGGTTTAGTGTTTAGGGTTAGTTTAGGGTGTAGAGTTTAGGGGTTTAGGGTTTAGGGTTTAGGGTTAAGGGGTAGGGTTTAAGGTTTAGGGTGTTTTAGGGTTTAGGGCATAGGGATTAGGTTTAGTTTTAGATTAGGTTTTAGTTTAGAGTTTAGTTTTTTTAGGGTTTAGGGTTTTAGTATTTATTTATGGTTTAGGTTATAGTTTATTTAGAGTTTAGGGTTTAGGGTTAGTTTTAGGGTTTAGGGTTAAAATTTTTTTATTTCTTTTATTTTTTTAGTTTTTTTATTTTTTTTAAATTAAGTAAAGTCGTAGGGTTTAGGTTTATTTAGTTTACTTTTTTATTTTAGTTTTTTTATATTTTTTTATATTTAGGTATATTTTTATTTTTATTTAGTTTAATTTATTTTAGGTTTATTTATTTTAGTTTAGGTTTTCTATTTCAATTTCTTTTTTAGGTTTAGGTTTTGGTTTTGGTTTATTTTTTAGGTTAGTTTAATTTTTTAACTTATTTTTTAGATTTCGATTTTATTTTTTATTTTTTAGGTATAGTTTTAAATTTTTATTTAACTTTTTTTATGTTTAGGTTTTACTTTTTTATTTTAGGTTTATTTTTAGATTTTATATCTTTACTTTAGGTTTAGGTTTACTTTTAATTTATTTTATTTTATTTAGTTTAGGTTTAGGTTGAGGTTTAGTTTATTTTAGGTTTAGTTTTAGGATTTATTTATTTTAGTTTAGTTTATTTTAGCTTAGGGTTAGGTTTATTTTATTTTTATTTTAGGTTTAGGTTTTTTTTTAAAGATTAGGGTTTAGGTTTTACTTTGTATTTAGTTTAAAGTTTAATTTTTAGGTTTATTTTTAAATTTAGGTTTTAATTTAGTCTTTATTTTATTTTATTTTTCATTTTAGGTTTCTTTTATTTTTATTTTAGGTTTAGTTTTTATTTTATTTAGATTTTTATTTTTTAATTTAGGTTAAGTTTTTAATTATTTTATTTTAGTTTATTTTATTAATTATTTTATTTCTTTTAGGTTTAGGTTTTATTAAGTTTATTTTATTTTATTTATTTTATTTAATTTTTGTTTAGGTATTTTCATTTATTTTATTTTTAGGTTTTATTTAATTTAGGTTTAGGTTTATGGTTTATGGTTTATGGTTTAGGGTTAGTTTAGGGTTTAGGGTTTAGGGTTTAAGGTTTGGGGTTTAAGGTTTAGGGTTAGGATTTTTTTTTTACTTTTAGCATAGGGTTTAGGGTTTTGAGTTTTAGGGTTTAGGGTTTAGGGTTTAGCTTTTAAGATTAGGGTTTAGGGTTTTTAGGGTTTATGATTTAGGGTTTAGGGTTTAGGTTTTAGGTTTAGTGTTTATATTTTAATTTATGGTTTATGGTTTATGGTATATATTTTTTAACAGAGAACAAATTTAGATTCAACATTTCTTCTTTTCGATTTTGTCAACCAAGTAACAAACTAGGGAAGTAATCAAATGACCTCCTTGGGGCTAGCTAAAGCCTCGTGTTCCCGATGTCAGATATATACCCTTTACCATTCAATCTTATATAAATCATCACTTGAATAGGGAATGAGAATTCAAAATTCATACACTTAAGCTATAAGCACATGCATTTCTTATGTATTTATAACTAGGATCATAACACATATTATTATTCATTTATAAGAAAAATACATTTGATTTAATAGTGATAATAGCGCATATATTATATTAAATCAACACATGCAATTTTACATAAAGGAAATCTATTTTATTTTTCTTGATTTTGAAAAGATGGATGCATGTATTCAAATGACATACCAAATTTAACATGATTGGAAAGAGGACAATCAAATATAAGCATGTGATTCATTCAACCAAACTAGTTCTTAAGGACAATCAAATCAAATAAGATTATTTAAAGCAAACCAAAGCTTTTTTTTAATTAAGTTTTGGATTTGATTTGATTTAAAGAGGAGAAGAGAAATCATCACTTGTTGTTTTAAACCCATTCCCACATTAGTGATTTGATTTAATTTAAGGAAATGTAATTAAGTCGAGTTTATGGGTTAATTAAGTCAAACCCTTAATTAGATTAATTAATTACCCTTACCTATGTCACCTTAAGGTCATTAACTAAATAATTAAGAGCCAACATGATATGCATGGAAAATAAACTTGCAACCTAGGAAATAAAAGGTGCCTAATACAATTGACTCATGATTAATAGTTAATTAGATTAAAGGACTTAATTAATTATTCTTTCCACATGTGAACTAACCATAATTTCATTAAACTGTTTATGTTATTAAAACACCTAAGGATCTACCCCATGATTTAATTTATTAAGGTCAAATGTGATCTTGATTTCAATTTGATTAAGTGATTTAATTAATTAGTTAAAATTAATTAATTTCATTTTAAAAAAAGGGTGAAATGGACTTAGGGAAAGTGGTCCCAACCCTATTCTTTAGTTCACTTACCGTTGAACAATGATTAATAAATTTAATTAACCAATTTGTTACTGTTCATGGGATTAATTAATCATTAATTAACTTAAAAGTAGTTAAGGTTTAATTAGTCAATTTTCTTAAGTGAGCAATAAATCCCAATAAAATCATGGGGAGGTCATCCCATTAAATTAACCTATAAAATTTGGATTAATTGCTCAAGTAATTAAGGAGTAATTAAGCTAATAAATTTTGTAATTTAATTACTATTCAAAATTAGTTAAGATCATTTTTAATTAATTCTCCTCTGAAATACCTTTAAAATGAGTATTTATTTGCATTATTTTTATTTCTCTCTGATGTTTTATGATTTTTAGAAGTTTTAGCCCTTAAAATGATTAAATAAGCCTAATTAAAGCCAAACCTATTGGCGTCATGTAGCTCACTAATGTGGTGTACTTTTCACATGGTGCCACGGGATTGGCTACTTAAAACTTATCTAACTCAGTGCCTACATGGCGGTGGTGGATGTGCTTTCTCATCCACCATCCGATCTAAGATCGAACGGCTATGATTAACCCCATAGCTTAATAGGATTAAATCAGATCGTTCTAGCGGATCTAATCATGATCGTTCATTTTGATCACATGGAACAAACGGTGCATGATCTAACATCACGCAAGTGAGGGAGAATGGAGTCCATCCTCCATTGCTCACTTGATCCAAGCTTACTTGAGCTCGGATCAACTCCAAAAGGATCCCACACCTTCATGACATCGATCGGAGGGGATCCAATGATCAATATCACATGAGATGCAAGTTTTCATAAAAAAGGTGCAACCCATTTTTGCCTAAGGATCAATTTTGGAAGCATACCTCACCGGAGCTCAACACCGGTGGCTCGAATGATTGAGGAAGCTTCATCTAGTGCAGACAAAGCCTTGTTGAGAAGCAATTGGATCAATCCCTCGACGTTTGCTTAGAAGGCCATGAACTAATGATTTGGAGCTGATCGAAGTCCCACCTCTGGTGCTCGAATCTTGGGAGATGATTCATTCTTGCTCGATGAGGCCTAGGGAAGATGCGTGGAAAGTTAATTTGAGTTTGATGGTGAAATGAGAAAGTTAGGTCAAAAATGGGAGTGTCTTATTTCGGGACGGATGGGACTAGCATTTTTTAATAGAGGAACGAGCTTGAGAGCTTAGGCAATGGCTCTAGCAGGTCGTCTTGGGTATCTAGGGCTCTAAAGAATGATTTTTTGTGTATTTGAGTGGAAATGAGGGGGTGTATACCCCCTTCATCTTGATCAGATGGTGGGATCGGGTTTGGCTTATAGTGGAAATTCAGCCATCTTAGGGAGTCATGGGTGGCAGGGAGGAGGTGAGTTGGCATGACTTCGTTGGTTGAAGGTGTGGAGGTGACTGCCAAGGATGAATCATGGGTGTCCTATGGGTTTAAAATATTCCAATGGGGAGGGTGAGGTGGTTTCACCTCCCATGGTTCATGGCCGCCCCAACCCACCCTTGGGTCAGGTTGGGCAATGTCCTAGGTGCTTAAGTGGACCATTGGGAGAGTACTTAGTGGCCAATGAATGGAAATGACCACTTACATGGGTGATTTATCTCATGTGATGCCCTTGACCTAAGGGTAGAATGATCATTTGGCATTGGATTTGATTTGGGCAGATTTGAAATGAGCCAAAAATGGGTTAGCCCAAATTGCAAGTCAATTGGAGTTGATTTTGTTAGGTTTGGCTCAATTTGACTCATTTAGGTCAAACTGGGTTAGGTTGGGTCAAGTTAACCAATTGGTCAAATTGGGTCAAACCAAGGGTTGGGTCAAGTTCATATGATCATTTTGGATGTTTTGTTCAATTGGTTTGGTTTTTTTTGGCTTAGTTTTGATTTTGGCTCATTTGAATTCACTTGGGTCAAATGGGTTAAGCTAACCAATTTGAACAAATTAGCTTGGATTAAGTGTTGGTTTGGGTTTAGTTGACCAATCAAAGATGATTGTAGGCTTTAGTTTCAATTAATTTTGACTTGGTTTTAATTTAGGCCAACATGATCCTTTAGGGTTCTACATGGCTTCGATCTAATCATGGCTTTAGTCAAGTTCAACAATCAATTTGGAATAAACTTTAGCCATTGGTTGCAATCAATTTAGTTAATATTTTGATTTGACTCAATTTGGTCTTTTAGGTCAATTTAGATCAAGTTGGGTTAAGAGGGCCAATTAGGTTTGGTTTGACTCAAATGAAGGTCAAATCACATTCAAATATTGATTTTGATTTGGTATGAATAATTAGTTTCAAGGGATTTGGCTTAGGTTGTAATTTAGCTAGTTTAGGTTCATATGGGTTAAGGGGTTGACTTGGTCAAATGACCAAGTTAACTTTGTTTGACCTAATTTGTGATAATTGATCAACCTAGGGTGATCAACAATCATGAGAGGTTTTGATGGGCTTGGTTCAATCCAATTTTGGTAGGTTTAGAACTTGGCTCAAATAGGTCAAATTAGCCATTTTAAGTCAAGTGGACTAATTGGGTTTAGTTGGATTTTGGGTTGAGTTTGATTTAGATGAGTTTATATATGGATTTGGGATTAATATATAAATTTAATTGTAATTGGCTTGGGTTCAAATGGGTTTTGGTTCATTTGAACATTTCAAGTCAAAAGGGTTAAGTTGGGTTTGACTTGGGTTGATTTTGGTTTGGCTTGATGATTGTAGTTTCATTTTATATTTGTGAATATTATTGAAGGTATGATTGATTCATTAGAAAATCAATTGAATTTGGGTTTTGGAATGAAGGAATTTGGCTAAGCCCATGGAGTTGAGTCATGTGGCTTAGGTTTGGATTTTGATTTGGTTTGATTTAGTTTTGATGATTTAAATGTATATTTCATTTAAATTTTTGAATATGATTGAAAATATGATTAATTTGTGAGAAAATCAATTGAGTTTGACTTGATTTTGATTAAGATTTGGCTAAGTCCATGGGATAGGTCATATGGCTTAGGAAGGGTTTTGATTTAATTTGATTTAGTTTGATTTTTTTGATCATTTGGATGTAAATTTGATTTATATTTAGGAAGATTATTGAAGATATAAATTGATTATGAGAAAATCAATTGATTTTGAATTGATTTGGATTTAGATTTGGCTAAGTTCATAAGATAGGTCATATGGCTTAGGAAGGGTTTCAAGTTTCGATTTGATCATGGGATTTAATCATTTGGTTTTCGAATTTGGTTTGGATTTGAATTTGATGTTGAATTGAACTTGAGGTTTAGTTTGAGAAGGTGAACATGGATTGAATTTGGGTTGTAGTGTAGGTGGACTATCTTAATCCCTAAGGCATAGCCTAATCCTATGGTTAACCCTTCTAAGTGTTTGCTTAGGTTAAGTGTTTTAGTTAGAAGTGTCTTATGACTAGGGAAGTCTTGATGTCTAGAAGACTCTAAGTCTAAGATGAATCACTCCAAAAGTGAGGTCAACAGGCCTTAGGCTCCATAGTGTTGCCCTTAGAGATAGATGATTGGATGACCGAAGCCAAGTTTCACATTATAGACATGGATACATCTTTCAACACTTTGCTTGGGAGACCATGCATACATGAGAACAACATAGTTCCATCCTCTCTACATCAGTGTATGAAGTTCATGAGAGGTGGGATTGTTGTGTCAAAGGAGATCTCAACCATTTTATAGTTCACGAGGTATATATGAGGATGTGGCTTCTACTACCTCACGTGGTTAAAAATTTCTATAGGGTCTCAAGTCCTTTCAAATATATTGGTGAGAAATGAAAGAGGACATGATCCTTATAGAAATTCATCTTTTAGGATGCCGATCTAGATGTACTTATTTAGGTGATCAAGTACATCATCAAGGTATAGTGCAATATCTCAAAGATAAGTCACTACCCTTTAATGGACCTAATCACCTCAATAAGGACTCTTAAGGATGATGGGTCTGCATATGTACCTGAGATTCTTCCCCTACTTTACATGGAAAAGAAAAGTAGGGTTTATTTTAAATTGAGTTTGTTAAGTTCCCTATAGGGGCAAGCCCCCATAGTTAATTACATCCTAAGGGACGGGATCTCTTAGAAAAACTCTCGATTAAGGTAAATGATCATTGTCTCTGAAGATTTCAATAGGAAAGGACTATCAATCGATTGGTTTATGTTTGAAGATCAAAATAGGATTGATCAAAAGGGGAGTTATTATCAAAGTCAAAATGAGAAATAAGTAGGAGATTCCCATGATGCTAAGAAACCTAGTGAGCATCTCAAACTATCCTATAATTGGGCTTTACATTTTAAAAATTGATTTAGTTTATTTGAGTTGCATTTTTCATTAGAATTTTGGGACTTAGGATTCCTTAACAAGATTAAGGAAATGCCTAGAGGTGAGAAATTATGCTTATGACCAAAGGGGAGAAGAAGCAACCCTAAATCTAAGGAGCTTCGTGAGGCACAACCTAAATCAAGGAAAAGTGGGTGATTGGTTTGCCTCCAAGAGAAACCACGGTTGGACTTACAACTGAGGGTGGCTCAATTAACTCCTCCTATGATTTTAAATACATTTAGGCAAGTCATTATGCTTATGCAAGATAGCTAGGCTATTATTTAGAAAGAGACTAAGTCTTTAAACTCACTCCCTAAAGAGACTAGATCATGTAAAGGGACATGCTTCAAATGAAATAAATCTAATGCAATTTCAAATTTCATTTTATTTTCATTTTGGACAAATGTTTTGACTTAGGCTAATATGATTTTTTATGACTAATGCATGAAAGAAGATTATTGGCCAAAATTAGCGAGAAGGGAAGGAGGTGAGTTTCCACCATGGCTCTCAAAGGTCAAGCCTAGTTTCTCCGGAAAACAATCAAGAGTGAAATAAGATGCATTTCTGCATGATATTACAAAAGAAATGCTCATCCACCTAAGGCATTGCTAATTCTTTTATCTTGATTTTAAACCTAAGCTTTATGTGAGGTTATGAGTTGTTTAATTTTAATTTGAATTGTTAAGTTGGTTAAAAGATTTATTTTTCCCTAAAGAGCCTAATCTACATCGTCATACATAAAGCAAGGAAGAAACTAAGAAAATCATGCCACTTAATGCAAAAGCTAAACAAATCATCAATCAATTTATAAAGCTAATCGTAAAAAGAATAAATGGCCATTATGGTCGGGCAACACCGTACAAACCAAAAAATATCAAATATGGGTAGCCGAGCTCTACCCTTATACAATCTGTATTACAAATGAATCAAATTATAATTTAAGCAAAGGAATTCAATATTACGGGGTCTTCAAGCTTTATTCTTCTTTCTTCCTTCTTCTTCTTTCTTCTTTCTTCTTCTTCTTTTCTTTCTTTGGTTCCTTTTGGATGGTTGGAAGGTGGATGCTCCAAAGCTTCACATGGTGCATAAGATAGGATCTTATGACCAATGCTTATCCTAATCCCCATAACAATCATTCCAAAATCCTAATTATACAAATTTTTACATGAAAAGAAAAGTGGAAATCTAACTAACACCTGCAAAACAAAGGTTAGCTAAAACATACCACACAAATCCCAAGCATGTATATTGGACTTATCACCCCACACATGGGTGACTAAGTCCACCTATGGATTATGCTTAGGGGTATAAAGCACTTGCAAGCAAAATTTATTTATTTATGATAGCATCCCTTAAGCACAAGAAAAGAGTAGTTAGACTAAGCACATCCTACCATTCATTCTATGAGCATACACCCTAACATCAGTCTAAAACATATATCACTAAATAAAACATAACATCAAACCATGCACCTAACCTAAGGCTAGAAGTGGTGACTCAGCTAATGTGTGTGCTTTGAAGGTTTTGTGGTATGCTTAGCTATGGCTTTAGGTTCAAATTTTCTATGTGTGAGAACATGTTCAACATAGAAGAGGGTTTTATTTAAGTTGTTTAAGTGTTTTGGGTTATTTTTATTTCATGTTTTGATTTTGTTTAAGTGGATCCTATAATTAATTACTAAGTTATGAAGAGAGAAAGAGAAGAGAACCTCTCTTTCCTTCCCTAACCAAAGTAATTTCTAAAGTAGATTCAGATTTTAGTTTCATTTAGGTTAATGTTTTGATTACATCTTTTTATTAATCCTAAGTTTAGATAATACTCTAAACAAACCTATTCAAAAATAAAGGCATTTTAATATTAAATAAAATGAATCAAAACTCACATAAAACACATTACTTTATTTCTTTCCCAACATATATAACATGCACATGGATGGAATCTAAGTATATTTATACATGATAATGAAAGTATTTAACACACTTTATGATGCATGTTAAGTAATCAATTTAAGGAAAGTTAGTAGTTGAATATGCATGATTTTTCTTAAGTAAAGAAGGGTTTTCCTTATCCAAATTTTCACATACATACATAAGAAAGGCATAAGTGAGTACAACATTGTTAACCAGAGGTGTAAGGTACAAGACCTACTACTTAAAAGTCTCACAACCTCAGTTGTAATACACCACTTTCCTTAAATACAAGCATGTATATAAAAGAAATGAAATAGAAATGAAAATGTGAAAGTTGTTTAATGGCTTCATTTTATCTTATGCAATTTATGCATGCAAGTATAGGCAACCCTTCTTAGGTGAGAGAATAGGAATGAATAGGGTATAGAATTAAGTAAGTGTTGGGTTCTTTTCAAATGAACCCTACATCTTTCCAACTCCTATTCAAAACTATGCTAACATAATAAAAAAAAGGAAACCTATACTAAGCATGACTTTATAATCTATGACATGCAAACTTATAATTAAGGCATAAGTAGCACACTTTCAGATTTTGTATTTGACTTATGTATTTTGAAAATAATTTGGATTTAGTAGTGATAATAGCCACTCATATTTCTACTTTAGCCAACACATGCAAATTTGACATAAAGTAAACAATTTCATTTTAAAATTTGAATTTCAAAATTATGAATGCATGAAAACACATGGCATACAACTTAACATGTTGGGGAAAGATTCAAAGTAATGAAAGCATGTAAACAAACTCACTTCACTTAAATCCTAAAGACATTCCTATAGAATAAGAAAATTTAGAATAAATCAAAATGAATTTCAAAGTAATTTTTGTTTAGTTTGAAATTTGATTTAATTTTGAAAAGGTGAGATGAGTTTGTTGTTCCCAACCCATTCCACATGTGTTTGATATTTTTGTTTAATTTTTAGTGATTAGATGCATTTTTATGTGTTGATTAGGTTAAAGTATGAATTAAGTAACCCTTACCTACACCACCTTAGAAGAATCAACTAGATAATTATGAGCCAATGAGATGGCATAAAACCCACAAGGAATTTAAATTTGCAATTTGGCCTACAATTAAAAGTTAATTTAAGCTAAGAGGTTTAGCTTAAGTAATTTCAAAACACCCTTTCACACATGTGAATTGGGTTTTGATTTCCTTAATTGAACTTAGGCTATTAAACATACTATCCAAAGTAGATTAATTAAGTTCTGAAACTTTTTAGAATTTTTAGAAATTGATTAAGAGGATAATTAATGAATTAACCCTTAATTAAGAGGAGATTAAGGAGAGAAGAGGGGGGTTTAGGGAGTAGCTTATGAAAAATGCCCCAAAAATATTCCATAAACCTCCTACTCACTGGATCTGACCTTAATCAACCCTAATCATAGATTAAAATCACTAATCATACCCTAATTATGCTTAATTACATAAGAAGGGTAATTAAGAAAACCATATGCAATTACTCTAATTAAGAATTTAATAAATCCCAAGAAAATTATGGGAGGTAGAAGTCATATCTGAAAACGTACCCAAAAAATTTGGGATTAATCAGAGGCCTAATTAAAAAGTAACTAGTAAAATACACTTTCCAACAAATCCCAAATTCGAAGAAAATCATAACTTAAAACTCATCAAAATTAATTTTATAATATTATAGGTTTAATTATCTATTCACAGGATTTTAATTCATATTTTTTTGAATTTTCTAGCAGGAGTTATAAATTTTTGAAGTTCTCTAAGTTAATTAAGAATTAATTAATGCATTTTATTAATCCCTAACTAATCACGGCTCACGCGGCATCGTGGCGGTGACGATAATGCTTTTGTACACATGTCGCTGAAGGGGTCACTTAACTTGTCACCTCACGGATGGCGGGTGGCAGCTTTAATCCTTTCATCAAAGATTGGATGTTAAGGATCCCCCCCGCATTTCATAAGGATAAACATATATCTAAACATGCTAAATAATCTCATTGTCCATCTAAAATGCATGGATGGTAGATCATCCAAGTTCTTCCCCTTGATCAACAGTGACTGTCCATGATCAAGGGGAATATCCAAGCTAGATATAGCATGGAATCAAACCAAATTCAACCCACACCATCTAAAGACAGAGAGCGGTAAATCCAACGGTCAAAAATTGAGGGGTGAAAATTTCTTTTACAAAGCTCCACACCACATTGAGTTTAGTGATAAAAAATCCCATACCTCAGGAGGTGATCACCGGTGCTTGATTCCCTTGGAGAAGCTTCATGCGGCAGAAGCCTTGAGTATGAGCACTTGAGGTTGAGTAGATCAATGTATGGACCAACTCCTCCTTGCTTGAGCTTCGGCTTTGATCCAACTTGATCCTTCCTTACTGTGGGAACTCCAATAGAAGCTTAGGTGCACTTGACTTAGCTCCTAGATGAAGTGTGCAAGAGCAATTGGAAGGAAATTGAGTGAGGAAGAAATTGGCTAATGGATTAAGCTCCCCTATTTTTGCACTATGCAAATTGAGAAATGGGGAATTCTAATCCTCTCTAAGAAGCTTGGGAGTGCTCTCTAATGATTGCTCTGAGTTCCTTAGCTTCAATCGATAGAGGGCAAGTGAGAATTGCTTTGAATTAGTGGGAGTATATCTCCCCTTGAAGGATCGAAATGCTCTTGCCATTTTGATCCAATTGATCATATTGGGGAGTTGGTCTATTTTAAGTGTGCACATGGTGGTTTGATCCAAGGAATGGATTGCCAACCTCCCATGTGCTTGAATTTGAGCTTGAGAGGGAGTTTGAAAATTCAATTTTAAGCTAAGGGTGAGTTTTGGTCTAGGGACCAAATGGGCTGAAACCCATTGGGTTGGGTGCACCACTCATCACTAAGTCCCTTGAGCTTTTAGGAAAGCCTCAAGTGAATGTGAAGAGGGTATGATAAAATTACCCATGGGTTAGGCCAAAATTTGTTCTATGGCATAGGGTTAGGATGGTCATTTTGTTTTTTTTCTAGTTTGGACATGTTGAGTATGTGGAGAAACTAGGTTTGGCCAAGTTTCATTAGATTTAGAATCCTTTTGATAGGGTTTAGCTCATGTTGACCCATTTACGTCAAAATGGGTCAACTTGGGTCAAGTTGACCAATAGGTCAAATTGGGTAAAACCAAGGGTTGGGTCAAGTTCATATAACAATTTGAAATATTTTGGTGGCTTTGGTTTGATTTAATTTGGTATATATTTGATTTTGGCTCATATGAATTCATTTAGGTCAAATGCATCAAGTTGACCTATTTGACCCATTTAACCTATTTGAGGTAAGTCAAGGGTAGGTTTAGGTTAGGTTAGTTATATAGAGTGGATTGGTATCTTCGTTCCCAATCAATTTGGGTTAAGTTCAATTTTGGCTCAACATGACCCCTTTAGGTCATGTTGGGTCTAAGGTCAATTTGGCTAAGTTGGGTCTAGTTGGCCAATTGAGACTTTGCTCAAGTTCCACAAGTGATTTGGAATGAACTTGACCCATTGGTTCCAATTAATTTGTCTTAAATCAAGTTTTGACACATTTTGACCCTTTAGGTCAAAATGGGCTAGGTTAGGCTCAAATGTTGGCTTGGTCAAGTTCAAACATAGGTCATGACTGAACTTAGATTAATGGTTTCAATCATTTTGGCCTATGGTGGAATTTGGCTATGTAAGGTTTCATTTTGGGTTAAGTGTTGACTTCAACCCTTGACTTGGTTTGACCAATTTGATTGATTGATCATCCCATGATGATTGTTGATCATGATGAGGCAAATATAAGTTTGGTTCAGTCAATTTGGTTAGAATCAAAATTTGGCTCATAAGGGTACTTTAGGTCACTTTGGGTCAAGTAAGCCTAAGTGGGTCAAATGGCTTGGTCAAAGCTTGATTTGAAGTTGGCTAATCTTGTACATGGACTCATGATTGAAATATAAATCCATTTATAAGTGGATTGAAGTCAAATGGGTTTTGATCCATTTAAAAATTTCATATTCAAAGGAAGAATATGAAACAATTTTGGGTTTGATTTTTGATTTGGGTTTTGATTGAAAGATTGAAGTTTGGATTTATATATGAGCTCGTGATTGTAGAATTGATTGAACCATGAGAGAAAATCAAGGGTTTGGCTAAGTTCAAGATTTTGACTTAGAAAGCTTAGATTAGATTTTGAATGGATTTGAGTTTGATTTTGGAATTGGTTTTGATTGTTAGAATTTATATTTCATTTATATATGTGAATATAAATGAGAATATAAATGGATCATGAGAAAATTTCAAGGATTTGAAGTGATTTAATCATGATTTAGGTTAAATCCGTTAAAGGGAATTTAAAGGATTTAAGGAAATTTTAAATTGAAATTTAATTGATTGGATTGATTTATATTTATATTTCATTTATATATGAGAATACAAATAAGTTTTGAGAAAATTCAATGAGTATGAATAGGTTTGATCATGATTAAATTCATTAAAGGAATTTAAAGGATTTAAAGTGTTTTAAGGAATTTAATTTTTGGATTTGATTTGGTTGATTGATTTTATATTTCATTTATATATATGAATATAAATATGAATATAAAAAAGTTTTGAGAAAATCCCGTGAGTTTGAATAGGTCTGATCAAGATTTAGGTTAAATCCATTTAAGGGAATTTAAATGATTTAAGGAAAATTTCATGAATTAATTTTGAATTTTGAATTTGATTTGATGGGTTTGAATTTATATTTCATTTATATATGTGCATATAAATGAGAATATAAATGAGGTATGAGAAAATCTCAAAGGTTTGAATAGGTTTGAATCATGATTTTTTGTTAAGTCCTTGAAAATTAAGGACTTAAGCAAAATTTGACAATTTTTTATGGATTTTGATCATGGATTTCAATCATAGATTTCAATCATGGATTTCAATCATGGAGTTCAATCATGGAATTGATTTGAGTTTGGAGATAATCAATGAAGATTGATTTGGACTTTGACTTAGAGGAAGGAAGGTGAGGAAATGTTTAAGCTAAGGGTAGGGAAGTTTTCCTAACACCCCTATGGCATGACCTATTCATATGGCTAACTCTTCTAAGTCTCTAGGGCTAGGTTGGAGTATGCACCTAATCACTAGATGTGTCTTAAGACTAAGGAACTCTTAAAGTCTAAAAGGAGTCCAATGTCTAAGATGGAGGGGTTGATAGCTCATTCTAAAAATGAGGTCAACAAAGGGCACCCAATAGGTGTGGTGTGACTGACAAGAACACCACACGTATTGGTGTTGATCGAAATGATCAACAACACTGAGAGATCAAAAGCACTAATAGGAACAATCTATTCTTAGCCTAAGGAATAGAAAGAATCCATAGCTTAGTGCAATGTGGCTCTTCTTATGTCCAAGACATAAGAGAGAGGGAAGAATCCACTAAGGGATAGAGTGTGAACCTTCCACTAGGGAAGCAAGTTCAAGTCATCCACAAGGGGGTGAAAGGTTTGGTTTTATTTGAATGTCACTGAGGAGAAAAATATTTGATTTGAATTCCACTAGGGAAATGGGTTGATTTTTTTTCAAATTTTGTTAGGGTTGAATTTTTAGGATGAACCATTTTTGTTTGCAATAGCACTAAGTAGGGGCCATGGAGGCTAAGACCTAACTCAGTTACAATCCAAAGGGTAGTCTACTAAGCACATAGTAGGACTGACCAACCAAGGGATGCCTTTTAGTATGCAACAACTGTACTAGGAAGAAAGCATAGTAGACTTATATCCTCCAAGTAAGGACCAGTTGCTGGGTAATCTATTGGCAAGGTAATAGATTGAACCCAACCTAGGGATGACAAGTGAATGCCACTAGGGACTTAGATCACTCAAAGATAGTCAAGATTGATTTCATTTTTAGATTTGTTTATTTTGATTATGATGGATCCCATAGGTTTGCGATGAACTGAACTGAGTAGGGGCCATGGAAGCCTAGACCTAACTCAGATTTATCAAATCAAAGGGAGTAGTCTACCAACCACAAGGTAGGATTACCCAACCAAGGGGAAATTCCTTTCAATACACAATGATCAAGTCTTAAGAAGAAAGCACGGGGACTCATATCTTCTAGAAATAAGGAACCATTAGGGTGATCAGTTGCTTTGGGCAACAAATCAAACCTGACCTAGGGCTGACTATTGAGTGAATGCCACTAGGGGACTTAAATCAACTCAAGAATAGTCAAGATTAATTTCATTTTTAATTTGTTTATTTTGATGGATTCCATCAGTTTATGATAGATCACACTGAGAAGGAGCTTATAGAAGCCTAGACCTATCTCAGATTTACTGAACCAAAGGGAGTAGCTTCCCGGTCGATGGGAGAATTATCGAACCAAAGGAGTGCCTTTCAGTTTGCAATGGTCAATTCAAGGGAAGAAAGCTCGGGGACTCACATCATCCAGTAGAAAAGATCAATGGCGTGATTGGTTGCTTTGGGTAATAAATTGAACCCGACCTAGAAATTTTGTTGATGATCATGCTAGAAAGAATTTGTCATAATCTTACATCTTTCAAAGCAGGATGATTGTCGTAACCTATTTATGGATTGAACTCGACCTAAGGGACTATAGTGTGAGTACCAAGGATTTATCTCTCAAGTAGTCGACAATTCTTATAGGGAGTTCTACCGACACTACCCTAAAAATAGGATGCATTCTTGGGAGAAGTAGTCCTTTGGGGGCTTCAATTCCTAATCCACAAGCGAATTAATTTTTGTTTATTTTAGTTTGTTCTATCATGGACCCTATTAGTTTGTGAGGGATCAAATTGAGAAGGAGCTTATATCAGCCTAGAACTATCTCAGATTTACTAAACCAAGGGAGAATCTACTCATCCGCTGAACAAATTCTCCAACCACAGGGGTGGCTACTAGGAAAGGTGAATTGTCCAATCCAAAGTAAGTAAAGTAGTGTCTAAATGGGGTAAGGACTTGATCCAAATAGAGTGCCCAGGATGGGGGTTAAAGGCTTAATCTAATACCTTGTAGAAAATGACATGTCTAGTCATATACCCAATAGGTATTCAGTGTCCAACTCAAGGAGAAAGCACGGGGACTCATATCTGCTAAGAGTGGTGTACTCACTGGGTGACTCGCTATAGCAACATCAATCAACCTAAGGTGTCCATGGTTAATTAGCCTTGGAAGAAAGCTCGGGGACTCACATCCTCCTATAGTGGAACTGATTGCTGGGATAGTCTATCTTCAGCTTGATCGGTGCTATCCGACCTAGGGCGACTACTGAGTGAATGCTATTAGAGACTTATATCAACTCAAAAGTAGTCAAGAGAAAAGGAGCCTCTGGGGGACTTGTCCTAGATCTTAAAATATACTCGACCTAGTTAGAGCATGATGGATAGTTCAAGAAGAAATCACTGGGACTCACATCTTCTTAAATAAAGTCAACATGAGGTAGCTTACCGGTTGGGCAATGAAGAATACCATTCTAACAAGGCACTCTTAGGTTTTGTAATGATCAAGTTAGGAAGAAAGCTCAGGGAATCATATCCTCCAATAAATGACCACTAGTGTGACATACTAGCGAGGTAGCATGTAGACCCGACCTAGAGCATCTAAAGAGTGAGTGCCATAGAGGGTTTTCTCCCACATCAAGTAGCTCAAGACAAAAGATTTGTGTTTATTTTGTGCATGTGTTAGAAGGAATAGGACACCTCTGGTGGACTCTTACACTTACCTTAAAACATGCTAAGGAATTATGAAATGATGTCATGGATGGCAAGGATGCCTCTCGGGTTCTCTTACACCTATTCTAAAAGCATCAAGAGATTGTGTTTGTGTTGTGAAATAAGAATAGGATGCCACCGGGGGACTCTTTCGTCATGGTGGATTTGCAAGAAAAGCAAACAACACTTTGAAAGAAGAGAAGATTTGATGAATGGAATCAGATTTTGTTCTTTTATTAATGATATGTTTTTAAATAAGTTTTGTTTCATGGGTAATATTTCTTTAGATAGAGACCATTAATTGGAAGCATCGGGTGTTCTCCTTTACAATCAATAAGCTGATAAGATCCTCCTTGGTAAGCCTTCTCTATGACATAGGGGCCTTCCCAAGTGGGTTCAAACTTACCTCCCATCTTTCGATGGGCAATAATTAATCTCCTTATGACTAACACAAGTTCTCCTGTAGAAAGACACGGTGGACCAACATTGTGAGCTTGAATCATCTTGGTACCTTGAGGTTGGCATGTGACTCTCTCTCCAAACCTTGAGTTCTTCTAACCACAACTTTTCATTCTACTCTATAGTGATTTTGTTACCCAATGCTATCCTTAGTGATGGGAGTTGAACTTAAAAGAATGGCTTCGACCCATACACTAAGAAAAATGGGGTAGACGAGTTGGAGTTGAATGTGGTGTGGTGACACAAAGCTTCAACCAACTTATTCCATTGTCTTTGTTGTCATCAAGAGTCTTCTTAGATCTGGATGAGAGTTTTGTTGAATGCTTCTACTAAACCATTAGCTCTGGTAGTAGATGGTGGAGTATCTCCACCCATCTTGTGTCTTCAAAAGCTTTTGATCTTGCTTTTGAATGCAATATCATTATGAGATATAATTTGTCAAGGCACCCCAAACCTATATACGATATGGTTCCTAAAAAATTGAAGCACATGGTGAGTTGTGACCTCTCTAAGTAGGATGGCTTCTGTCTGCTTGTAAAAGTAGTCGGTAGCTGCTAAGATGAACCGGTGACCCTTAAAGGAAGGAGGATAGATCAGAATTACAATGTTGGTACCCTAACGCTCAAATGGTCATAAAGCCAAAGTAGGGTGTAGAATGTTGGGTGGTTGGTGGAGGACAACACTATGCACCTGACATTGATGGCATCTCCTAGCTACATCCATGCAATCTGTGATAATAGAAGGCCAGTAATATCCATGTCTTTTGATCTTTGTCTTCATCTTCGGATTAGATTTATGGGCTCTGTATAGACCTGATGTACCTCTGTTATAATGCCACGAGTTTCATGTTTGTCCAAATAACGTAACCACATTTGGTCAAAGGATCGGCGGTACAAGGTGCCATCAACAAGAGCATAGGAGAGAGCTCTCTATTTCACCTGATGGACTTGTGACTTTTCTTGAAATAGTTTGCCAGTGTTCAAATAGTCTATGAATGGTTGCCTCCAATCTAGCTCCTTGTCCATTTTGGCAATGGCAACCTCCCCTTTAAGAGAAAGTCTCTCGATGAGTTTAGAATCAATAAGGGATAAGACTTATTTATTTTGGACCCTTATTGAAATGGACTCATCTTCCGGACATGCCAATTCTTTGGAAAATTTGGCCAAGGCATCTGCTACAGTTTGGAAAGATAGTATGAGAATCTTATCACATCATAGTTTGGAGTTAGAAGAACTATTCATACCCCTGCCTTTCTTGGGAGAATAGATCATGGTCTTCACCTTTAAGAAAAGAAGTAGCACCATCAAAATACATCTCCCATCGATTGGCCTCCCCTAAGTTCATAATTTGTTCATGGGAGATAATCACTAAGTGGAGAATCAGAAGTGGGTGTGTTGCTAAGATATCTACTAGTTACCTATACTGAGGAGGTACAAATGTGATATCAAATTTGAGTATCATGGACCAATGAGCCAAATGTCAAAGCATTGGTCATGTCATGAGGTATTACAGTGGATTGGTTCGAGAGATCAAGTTCACCTTATGAGAAAGCATATAGTGTCATAGCTTTTGAGTTGCAAAGATCAAAGCTATTCAATATTTCTCAATAAGTGGATAATTTGCTTCAGCTGGGATTAGATAATGAATGAGGTAGTAGAGAGCACTTTTCTTCCCCTCGTCATTAGCTTGAGTGCGAAAGTCATCCAATGCGGTATAAGGATCGTGGCTTGCGGGATAGGGCAACTAGAACTGGCAGCTTCACCAAGTACTCTTTGATGTCTTCGAATGCATGCTAGCACTTATCATCCCACTTGAACTTGGCATCCTTTTTGACAAGTGCTGAGAATGGTTTGCATCTCCCCGATAGGTTTGAGATAAAGTGTCTTAGATCTGCTAGTCATCCTTGAAAGGATCTGAGTTGAGTTAAACTCTTTGGAGGTGGCATTTCTATAATAGCTTTAATCTTTTCAAGATCTATTTCTATTTCTCGGTGTTAAATAATAAACCCAAGGAATTTCCCTAAAGTGACTCCAAATGCACACTTCAAGAGATTCATTTTGAGGTTATATTATCTTAATCGTTTGAAAACTACTCTCAAGTCAAAGGGGCGGTCTTCCTTTTCTCTGATCTTGATTGTTACATCATCAACATAGCACTCAACCTAATGATGGATGAGCTCATTGAAGATCTGAGTCATGACCTGTTGGTATGTAGCACCAGTATTTTTAAGGCTGAAAGGCATGACCCTATAACAGAAGATTCCAATCGGGGTTCAAAAAGCAGTGTTTCTCTCATCTTTAAGAGACGTCTTGATTTGGTTATAGCCAGATGATCCATCCATGAAAGAAAAGATTGAATGAGATGAGGCAATGTCCACCAGTAACTTTGATATAGGATGAGGAAACTCATCCTTAGGACATGCCTTATTTAAGTCCCTAAAATCTATGCATATGCAAATTTGGCCATTCTTCTTCTTAATTGGGATGACACTAGCTAACCAGGTAGGATATTTTTCTTCCCTGATGAAACTAGCATCGATCAATTTCTTGACTTCAGAAATGACCTGTTGTTCAATTTCTAATTGCATGCATCTAGGAGCTTTCTTAATAGGGTTAACGTTAGGATCTATTGCTAGCTTGTGGACTACTATGTTAGAAAATAATCTGGGCATTTCTTCATAACTTCATGCAAAGCAGTCTTTAAACTCAGTCAATAGCCTAACTAAGTCATTGGTTTCTTCTTCATTCAATGACGATGTATGTCGGGTAAGGATTTTCTTCTTTCGAGGTTGATTTCTTTAAGCTTATCGATTGTTGAATGAATCTCCTCTTCAAATTACGGTCTCTTTAACTTGAAGATCATCTTGATAATCAGTTTCTAAACACACATTCTCATAAGAGTTGGGGATGTGTGAGAAGAAACTATCAGACTCCAAATGGTTGGTAACAATGAGGCAATAATCTTCGTCATCGATAGGACCCACTATACCGAATCCTAGTCCTGCTCTGGATTGTGCTTCCATGCCTATGTTGTTCCATAGCTTTTTGAAGTATACTGACCTGTGCTTGGACCATGTGTGAGGAACTAAACCTTTCTATATAAGATTTTGAACACAAGGTGAGTAAAAGTCAAAAGGTAATTCCATTAATTCTGGACTTGAGGATGATGAACCCAAAAAGAACCTCTTCTACTTCATGTCACTGGAAGAGTTAGGGACTTCCTTAACTACTAAACCTTCAACTTTTCGAGATGTTGGTGAAGTTAGAGCTAAGGTTCCCAACTTATGCTTAATAGTTTCACATAAACCAGATTTGAATACTTTGCTTTGCTTGGAGGCCTGGTCTTTGTTTCTGGTTGGATCAAAAGTCACCTCCAATGGAACCCACTAAGAGGGGTTGGTTGGTATACTAATCATGTTAGACTCATCCTCCGAGCTGGATTCCAAGTCTATATGAATAGTAGGGGTACTACTATGAACTGGAACACGACCTCTATTGGATGAAGGCCAACTAGGGGTCTCCCACCCCTGGAACAGCCTCTATTTCTACCTCTAACTCTACCTAGTGGAGGTTGAGTCATCCTACCCACATATCCATGTCATGGAATGAATTGTGGGTGGAATGTGATATGCAGATCCACTTCTTCTTCAATTCCACTTTCTTGCTCACTTGGACTTTTATTTTCTTTTCATTTTCATTTATCTTTTCTTTTGCTTCATTTTCTTCTACTTTTATATTTGCATTTGAATTTTGTCCAAGTTAATGAGAAAGGGATGTTTGAGAAGATAGTGTCATCCTCATAGATTTCAATCTCTCTAACGAAAATGGCTTTTCATCCCGTTGACTGGTACTCAATTCCATCTTTTAAACTTGAAGCATTGATGAAGGGAGGATGGAATGATCTACGATGTATCCAAGGCCTACCAAGCAAAGAAGTGAATGAAGTTTTTGAATCAATGATGTAGAACTTGGCTTCAGTCTTCCAGTCACCGATCTCCAATGGTAACACTATAGAACCTAAAGCCCACTCACCTTGATCATTGAATCCTCTCAACATCATCCTATGTCCTCGGAGTGTAGAGATGTCGATCTTCAAATAGGCAAGGGTCTTTAGACTCATAATATTCATCGATGCACCTGAATCCATGAGAACCCTGGTAAGTCCAAACTTGTCCATGTTGACGATGATGTATAGGGGGTTGTGCTCCAAGTCTCCCAATAGAAGGTCTTCATTTGTGAAGGTGATCCCTTGGGCTTCTTTTGCATGCTTTGCCTCTAGCGGTCAGTTGAGCTAAGCATGAGGATCAAGGAGAGCCTTGATTAGTGATTCCCTCATCTTTTGGATAAAATAAGGGCATGTATATGCTTAGCTTAGATGGCAACTTTCTTAGAAGAGAAAGGATGTTGTAGTCCACCATCGGTTGGTCTTCCAGCATATCCAAGGGTGGAGTATCTGTGGAAGGGCTTCTTGATCTTGATACTAATGACTTGTTTCCCTCATCTAGAGGTTCTCCCTTGGTATAACCTTGCCACTACATAGGATGACTTTTGTAATCTCTTGAGGCAAGGTGGTAGAAGGTTCTACCACACTTGTAAAGCTTCTCCTATAGGACTCTGGATGATTTCCAAATCTATCTCAAGAGGTGAACTCATATTGAGTTGGAAGATCCAACTCTCGTAAAGAGGAAGATCAAAATTATTATAGTTAATTAGACTTGAAGAGTTATCATTAGGAATAGAAGACAACTCATCGGAAGAGACATGATATAATTCAAACTAGCTTTATTCTTTAATTTCTTGGAATTATTTGGAGGTACAAAGTATAAGTCAAGTAGAGTGAGTGGAGTAAGGGATTTGATGCCCTTATCCATTGATACAAGAGTTCTACTAAGAAAGAGAAGAGCTAGCTAAAATGGAAGAAGTCACGGTGTGGAAGCTCGAAAATTTGGAGGCTGGACATGATCGGTGGTTGTGCTAAAGGGCTCTGACACATACTCGCTACTCTTCACTGAGTTCCCACCTTCCTAGAGTTGGCACTGGCAACTTGCAAACCTTCCTTAGTGTTGGAGGTTTAAGCTAACTCACAGGAAGCTTCTTGATCTTAATTATTTTCTTAGAGATTTTAGATAAAGAAATGTCCCAACCTTCTTTGGTTTTGGTAGGATCACTTGTATCCCCAAGGATTACCCTAATGGAACTGGAAGGTTGTTCCACAAGGTATTCCTTTAGGATAAATACAACACCGGTCTTGAAACTATGTTCAAGCCAGTCCTTGAATGTGAAGTAAACCTCCAAAACATGGCCTTGCATATGGTGGTAAGGGCAAAAGTTTGGATCATGACTTTTGCCTACTTCCTTCGGTCTCCTAAGATCGAGCGACTATTGTGTGAATGTCGCTGGAGATTTATATCAACTCAAGAGTAGTCAGGCGATTCTTATAGGGAGTTTTTTGACCTTTGTCTAAAGATATGATGCCTTTGGGAAAAGGTACCAGGGATGTCCTCCTAATCCACAAGTGAATATATATTTTATTTATATGTATGTGTAGACCTGCCACACCTAGTGGGATTTAAGGCTTATTGATTGTTATCGTGCAGAGGGACCACACTAAGAAGGGGCTATGTCAGCCTTGACATATCTCAAATTTACTGGACCAAGGGAGAATCTACACATCCATAGGATAAATTCTCCAAGCATAGGGGTGGTTACTAGGAAAGGGGAACTATCCAATATGATAGTAACCAAAGTAATGTTTAAATGGGGTCGCAAAGGATATGATCCAAATATTGTGCCCATGAGAGGCTAGGGGCATTATCGAGCCACGAAAAGAAATCCTATAGGTGTATGGTGGCCAACTCAAGGAGAAAGCGTAGCAAACTTTTCCATGAATGGTGTATCCTAAGGTGCGAGAACAACCAACCTAAGGTGTATTTGTTAGCATGAATTGGTGTATCAAGCAGCGTAGTGAGAACCAACCAACCTAAGGTGCTTGTCGATGTCCAACGATCAATTTGGAAAAAAAATCATGTAGGCTTACAACTTTCCAAGTGGGCGGTCATCGAGATAGTCGAGGATAGATGTTATCGACTAGAGTGACTACTAAGAGGGAGAGAAAGGGCGGACTCCTTGAAGCAGAGGAAGAAGCCATTAGGGGACTTATCCTAAACCTCAAATATACTTGACCCAGTCAGTGCATGAAGGCTAATATGATAAGAAAGCTTAGTAGACTCACATCCTCTTAAACGAAGCCAACATGAGGTAGCTTACAAGTCACGTAGTAAGGCCTACCAAACTAACAAGGCACTCATCGATGTGCAGTGGCCAAGTAAGGAAGGAAAGCTTAGTAGACTTACATCCTTTAAAGTAAGAAGACCACTAGGCGACACACTAGTAGGGTAGCACGTCAACTCGATCTAGAGCAGCTATTGATTGAGTGTCATTGGGGGAGTTATCTCAACTCAGAGTAGCCCGAGATAAAAAAATATGTGTTTATTTTATATGTTTATATATAGTTTGTGTTTGTATTGTGTCGATGAAGGAAAGGATGCCACTTTTCGACACCTACCTAAACACATCATGGGATTCACAAACAAGAATACTTTTAACATGTAGAAAACACATCATGGTGCTAACAGTAGGTATTTTTTCTTCCCGATGAAGCCATCATCGATCGGTTTCTTGACTTCATAAATGACTACTATTTTATGTCTAATTATATGCATCTAGAAGCTTGCTTGATAGGGTTAGCGAGGCTCTATTGCTAGTTTATGGGCACTAGGAGCCAATCCAACATCTCTTCATAACTCCATGTAAAGTTTAAACTTAGTCGATAGCCTAACTAAGTCATTGGTTTCAATTTCATTCAATAAAGAACTGATGTATGTCGGGCATGGATCTTCTTTATTCTTGAGTTGATTTCCTTGAGCTCATCGATGGTTAACTTGATCTCTTCTTTGAAATCTAGCACTGTATCTTTGACTTCAAAATCATCTAGATCATCTGAAGTTTCTAAGCATAGCTCCTCATATGAGATAATGTGATTTGAAAAGAACCTATCAGATTCTAAATGATTGGTGATGACTAAGCAGTAATCGTCATCATCTACTAGACTCACTATATCGAATATTTATCCCAATCTTGATTGACAGATTTTGCATTTACTTTTCCATATTTTTTTGATGTAGTATGACCTGTGCTTTGACCAAGTATGTAGGATTAACCCTTTCTTTGCTAAATTATAAACACAAAGCAAGTACCAATCAAAAGATAATTCTATTAAATATTTATATGAATTATCCCTAAGTTCTACATCAACTTCTTCACTTGAGGATGATGCTCGTAGAAAGAACCTCTGAGCAACACTATGGAGCCTAAGCTCTATTGACCTCACTTTTTGGAGTGCAAATTCAATCTTCCCATCTTAGACTTAAGAGTATTCTAGACACAAAGACATCCCTAGTGATAAGAAACTTTTAACAATTAAAACTTTAAGCCTAAGACTTAGAAGAGTTAACCATATGATTAGGTTATGCCTGTTAGGATAATCCATCTACCCTACAAAATCAATCCATGTTCACCTTCTCAAGCCAAACCTCAAGTTCAATTCAAACATCAAATTCAAATCCAAATCCAAAATTCCAAAACCAAATTGATTTAAGCCATGATCAAATCCAAACTTGAAACCCTTCCCAAGCATATGACCTATCCCATGGACTTAGCCAAATCATAATCCAAATCAATCCAAAATAAATTAATTTTTCATAATCAATTTATATCGTCATCTTCCTAAATATAAATTAAATCTACATTCAAATGATCAAAATTAAATCAAATTAAATCAAATTAAATAATAACCCTTCCTAAGCCATATGACCTATCCAATGGACTTAGCCAAATCTTAATCCAAATCAAAATAAACTCTATTTATTTTCTCATAAATCAATCATATTTTCAATCATCTTCACAAATTAAAATGAAATATACATTTAAATCATCAAAACTAATTCAAACCTAAGCCACATAACCCAACTCCATGGACTTAGCTAAATTCCTTCATTCCAAAACCCAAATTCAATTGATTTTCTCATGAATCAATCATACCTTCAATCATATTCACAAATATAAATGAAATCTATAATCATCAATCCAAACCAAAATCAACCCAAGTCATTGAGAAATATTCAAATGAACCAAAACCCATTTGATCAAAATATTACAATTGAATTTATATATCAATCCCAAATCCATATATAAACTCAACTAAACCAAACTCAACCCAAAATCAAGATAACTAAACCCAATTGGTCCACTTGACCCAAAGTGGCCAATTCCACCTATTTGAGCTAAGTTATAATCCTACCCAAATTGGATTGAACCAAGCCCATCAAAACCTCCCATCATGGTTGTTGATCACCCTAGGTTGATCAAATCATCAAATTAGGTCAAACCAAGTCAACTTGGTAATTTGACTATGGATGTTTATTTTTTTAGATAGGACCGTAGATCTTAGGGGTACTTATTGAGGTGATACACATTGAGGAATGATGTACTATCTTGAGAAGTCACCATCCTACAATGGACCTAATCACCTAATAAGGACTCCTAAGGCCAATGGGTCTTCGAATATACTAGAGATATTTCCCCTACTTTACATGTAAAAGTAATGTAGGGTTTATTTTAAGATGGGTTCATTAAGTTCCCTATGAGGTAAGCCATAGTTAATTACAAAAGGAATGAGGTTCCTTAGAATACTCTGAAGGTAAATTATCATTATCTCCAAAGATTTCAAAGATTGAACTATCAATCAATTAGTTATTTTTACAAAATCAAGTGGGATTGATCAAAAAAGAGAGAGTTATTATCGAAACCAAAGGGAGAAGAGTAGGGGATGCTCATGATACTAGGTAACCTAGTGAGCATCCCAAACTATCCTATGGTTGGGCTTTATATTTTTGAAATTGAGGAGAATTATATGTTTGAGTTGAATTTTAATTAGAAATCTAGGATTTACAATTCCACAAGTTTGTAGAAATGCCTAAGAGGTGAGGATTTATGCTTGTAGTTCCAAAGGAAAGAAACCCCGGATCCTAAATCTAGGAGCTTCAACATAAGCCAAAAAGTGACCAAAATCTAAGCGATAAAATGGGTGTATGGTTTACCTCCATAGAGAGGATAAACACATTGGACTTACAAGCACGGGTAGCCAACTAACTCCTCCTATGATTTTAAATACATGTACACAAGTCATATGCTTTGTAAGATAGTTAGCCTGTTATTTATTTAGAAGTAAAACTAAGTCCTTAAACTCACTCCCTAAGAGACTAGATCATGAAGGGCATGAATAATGACCTAAATCTAATGCAAATTTTATCAAGTTTTATTTTAATTTTTTGACATTTTCATTTGACACGGGATATGGGATTTTATATGCCTAATGCATGAAAAAATTAGTTATGGGCCAAAATCAAAAAGAAGGAGGTGTGTTTCCACCATGGCTCTCAAAGGTCAAGCCATTTTCTCTGGCAAAGGTTGAAGCCCTCCATTGGCAAGAATGAGATAATATGATTTATGCATGATATGAGACATACAACATCCAGCTAAAAGGGTTGCTAAATAATTTATTATCCTGATTTATGTCCTAGGCTTTAGGTGAGGTTATGAATTGTTTAGTTTAATTTTGAATTGATTAATTGAAAAGAAAATTTATTATTTCCTAAGAGCCTAATCGCATCCAGGCCATTCAACACTCATCAATAATTAGTTCTTGAGCTCACCCTTATACATCCGGTATAATGAAAGAATAAATTACAATTATATGATGTGACAAGTGTTATGGGGGTCTTCATTCTTCATCCTCCATTCTTCACTCCTTGTCCTTCATTCCTTCATCTTGGTTTGCTCCATTTCTTTATTTCTTTTGGTTTGACTTGGGATGTAGTTTGCTCCAAGGCCTCACATGGTATATAAGACACCATCTTATAAATAATTGTTGACCTCATTTTCAGGATGAGCTCTCAACCCCTCCATCTTAACATAGGACTTCTCTTTGACTTTAAGAGTTCCTTAGTCTTAAGACATATCTAGTGATTTGCTGGACACTCAACCTAACCCTAGAGACTTAGAAGAGTTAGCGATAGGAATAGGTCATGCCTTAGGTGTGTTAGGAAAGTTTGCCTACCCTATAATTTGAACCAAATTCCTCACTTCCTCTCTTCAAGTCAAACTCCAAATGAAACTAACTCCAAAATCCAAATCAAATCAACATCAAAACTTAAATCAATTCCAACTTTGATTTTCTCAAACTCAAATCAATTCCAAATAATTCAAGCTTATGATTGAAATTCCAAGTTCAAAAATCTTTCCTAAATCCTTTGATTCCCTCTTATGGACTTAGCCTAAATCAAATCCAAATCAATTCAAATTCAAGAAATTTTCTCATAACCCATTTATATTCTCATTTGTATTCACATATATAAATGAAATATAAATTCAAATCAATTAAACCAAATTCAAAATTCAAATCCAAATCAAAAATCTTTTCTAAGTCACTTTGATTCTATCTTATGAACTTAGCCTAAATCAAATCTAAATCAATTCAAATTAAAGGAATTTTCTCATAACCAATTTATATTCTCATTTATATTCACAAATATAAATGAAATATAAATTAAAATATCCAAAAATCAATTCAAATATCAAATTCAAGTTCAAAAAATTCAAGCCTTTCAAGTCAAATTCTTGGACTTAGCCAAATCAATTTCAAATCAAGCCAAACCCTTGATTTTTCTTCATGATTCAATCAATCCTTCAATCATGAATTCAAATATAAATACAAACTTCAATCATCAAACCAAAACCAAATTCAAAAATCAAATCCTAGTCAAACTCATGTTCACCCTTTTGAACTTGAAATTATCAAATGAATCAAAACCCATTTGACTTCAACCAACTTGCAAATGGATTTATATTTCAATCATAAATCCATATGTGAGTTCAATCAAACTCAAATCAAGCTTTGACCAAGCCATTTGACCCTTAGGCTCACTTGACCCAAAGTGACCTAAAGTACCCCTTTTGAGCCAAATTCTAATCCTACCCAACTTGGATTGAACTAAGCCCAACTAAGCCTCACATTGTGAGCAATAATCATCATGAGATGATCAATCACTCAAATTGGATCAAACCAAGTTAAACCTAAGGGTTGACCAAGTCAACACTTAGCCAAAATGAAACTTAAACTAGCCAAATTCCACCATAGGCCAAATTGATTGAAACCATTGATCAAAACTCATTGATGATCAATGTTTGAACTTGACCAAGTCATCACTTGAGCCTAACTTAGCCCAATTGGCCACTTGACCCAACTTGACCTAAAAAGTCAAAATGTGTCAAAACTTGATCTACGCCAAATTGATTGAAACTAATGGGTCAAGTTCATTCCAAATCACTTATTGAACTTGACCAAAGTATCAATTGGCCAAGCCCAATTGACCTTGAACCCAACAAGACCTAAAACATCAAATTGAGCCAAATCCAAATATAAACCAAATTGATTGGAAACAAAGATATCAATCCATTTCAAATGATCAACCAAACATAAACCAACCCATGACTACAAATGAGTCAAATTGGTCAACTTGACCCATTTGACCTAAAAGAAATCAAATGAACCAAAATAAAATCTAAACCAAATTGAACCAAACCAAAGTTGTTAAAACATTTCAAATGGTCATATGAACTTGACCCAACCCTTGGTTTGACCCAATTTGACCAATTGGTCAACTTGACCCAAGTTGCCCCATTTTGACCTAAATGGGTCAATAGCCAAACCATATTAAATCAACTCCAAATTCATTAAAACTTGGCTAACCCATTTTTTAATCATACATATTCAAATTGAAATCTAAGCTAAATGACCATTTTACCCCAAGGCCATAGGGTAACCTAAAATTAAAACCACTTGGAATTTGGTCAATTTTTTCATGGACACTTGGCATCCTCTTAGTGGACCAAACGTCACTAATGGATATGGTGCACCTAACCCATTAGGTTTGGGTGACAAACCCAAACCATTGGCCAAACCACCCTTAGGAATTGAGCACATGGGATCTTTCCACCACTCAATTAAAGCTCATGGGAGCTTCACTCCTCTACTCCACACTTAAAATCGAACCATGTGCAAGTCCTAATAGCCTAACAAACCCACTCAAGGAGGTGAATTGGATCAAAATGGCAAAGGTCTTCATGGCCATCTAATTCACCTAGGCGGAGATATACTCCCCCTAATTCCACTTCATTCCACAAGACACACACTCGATTAAGCTAAGGAAACTTAGAGAAAGTATTTGTAAGTCTCCCCAAGCTTCCTAGAGTGGAATTCTCCATTTTGGTTTCTTTAAATCAAAAATAGGGGAGGCCAAGGCAATTTCCACTTTGCTCATTACTCAATATCAACTCAATTCCTCCTGCAAGCATCTTCAAAGGAGTCAATCAAGTTGATCCAAACCTTTTCCCAAGTTTTAAAGGCAAGGGAGGTGGGACATCAATCAAGGTCTAGCCCAATTGAAGGAGAGCTTTGTCCATAAGAAGATCCACTCAACCAAATCACCTCAAATCTTCAATAGTGCTTCATCTCCACTTGATGAAGCTACCTCAACAGATTCGAGCACCGGTGATAGCCTCCAGTGAGGTATGACTTCAACCCAAGCTTAAAGTATACATGGTGTGATCATTTGTTAAAGAAATTCTCACCTCATGAGAATTTGACTGTTAGATCTTCTCCCCTTTACTCTTAGATGGTGTGGGTAAAATTTGAGTTCAATCCAAGCTCAATCAAGCTTGGATCATGCCATGGAAGTTGGACAGTTCCCCTATCCCATAGGGAAACTCAATGATGGATAATGGGCTATCCATCCGCATGTTTTGGATGAATGGCCATGATCAAGATGCGCATGAATATCTGATTAATCCCTTAATACCACAAGCTTTATCTTAGCCATCCGATCCTTGATCAAATGGGTGAGAAGAAAGTGTGTAGCGCCGCTACTAACGCGATGCTATGATGTGACAACTTAAGTGGTCTCTCCCATTGGGCCATGTGGAAAGCACGCGCCACATCAGCCTCCACATGGAACTGACGGGATTAGTTATTTTAATTAGGGATTTAATTAATTATCCAATGGCTTAATCTTCATAATTGCATAACTAATTCTAGAAAAATCATAAAAATACAAGGTAAAATGTATTGTAAAGATAATTCAGAGGAGAATATTATAAAATTATTTCCAATGGGTTTTAATAGTGTATTTTCT